>CM062077.1:2903135-3503135 GCA_031163375.1 Conogethes punctiferalis | reverse complement strand
AATTTATTATTTTTGACGCAAGTAAAATCGTCCTCAAATGGGCCAATCGTTGCTCAATGTACTATTTAACGGTGCACTATTACCCGTAACTTAATACACTGTTCCCTGATTGGTTGCCGGGATAACGCCACGTGAGCCATTGAACCAATCAACGTTCACCTCACCTTCGTCGGATGATTTTACGGCAAGATCCCGTAAAATGATCAATTTACTAAAATACATACGTTAAATAATACATTTCAACTGCCGTTTTGACATTATAAGTATATTTAAATGTATCTAAGTAAGTTTATCAGTTGTCTAGTACCCATAGTACAAGCTTCGGCTTAGTTTGGGGCTAGGTGGCGCTGTGTGGCCCAGCGTGGCATGTCTTGGGAAAAAAAATATTCAAATGAGTATAGTTATAAATATGGTTAGGTGAAGTAATCACAGCAGTTTTCATTTACTCGTCTTCTATCCTTCATACATTGAAAACTATCCTATGTAAATGTCTCTAACAGCAGGGTGCGGCATTTGTCCATTTTAGGTAATGTTCTCTCAGGACACTTTGGAAATCTAAAGTAGAAACACTAAAATTTTTCTCATCTTGCATTATCGATATACTTGAAAGTAATACATTGTAACACTATTGTCAAACGTGTCTATGCTAGAAAGGGATAAAAATAGTGAAATTGGTAATGAAAGAAAGGGATCATGAAAAAAGACATCAACGCGAGCTAACATCTGTCAAATATTTTCCATCGTAACTTGAGCTCCGGCGCCAAGGAGTTCAATACTAAGATTCATACGTTTATGTTCTACAAACTATTAAAAGTGTCTCCGATACACACGGGTCTGACTTCTGGTCAGTACTGACCGTGGTACTGACGCACTTTAAGCGCATGCGTATTTCGCGCCTGCATTGCACTGATGTATTACCTCTCGCGTGATATCTTAAGTGCGGTATCTATTGGAGATATCTGTGTGTACAATACATCCAAGAAAGAAACGGAACCTATATGATCCCTTTGTTATCTGTCTGTCAAAACCATATTTCTGGATATATCAAGATTAACATTAAAATCAAGCTATTATGTCCCCATGGCCTGTTTTCCTATGGTAGCCGAGTTAACATTCAAGGGTAACCCCTTGGGAGTATCTAAGGATACCTTTCTGATACCTCAACGATAGTGATGTGTAATTCTTTTATAGCAAGGACCTCCAGTTCGAGGCGTCGTGGGCCATCACCAATATTGCGTCTGGAACGCATCAACACACTATGGCTGTTATAGATGTAAGTAAATTTTCCTAGAAATTCTTAGCATGGAAATATTAAGTACTACATACTTATTACTTCCATGGTTCTTAGTAACACCCCTTTCATTTGTCGTTTGTATATTTCCACAAACACGGCACTGTACTTCGAAGACAACGAAGTAGTTCCGGGAGCACGAAACCGCTGCAGGCGTTCATTTTTTTTTCTGCATTTTTGTTTGTATATGGAGTTTATGTGTATGTTGATGTGTGTGTGATATGCGGGTTTGACATAGCTGGTGTGTGTGCATGTGCGTCTGTATATTTGTTAATTTTATCTTTATTGCACAGCAAAAACATTGTACAAAAGGTGGGTTTCATACCGTATAGCCAATTTTCTACTAGTCAACCAGCATATTATTTGGGTATGATTCCGAGTATGTGTGTGAGAATATGTAGCTGCAGCACTGGATAGCTAGTTAGAACGGGATGGTTTCCGCTACTCGACGACTCTGCGTCTAATTTTACCTGTGGTGGGACTAGACTTTACCTTGCCAATGTTGTTTCATTCCTGCAACCTGTATCGTAGATGAGTGTGTGAGGATATGGGTGCAGGTCTCTACATATGGGTGCGTGTGAGTATGGATGTAGGTCTTTACATGTAATAATAATAAAGCCTTTTATTCTGAATAAGTAGTTACAATGATTATAACTATCACAAAATATCTATTGTTTCATCTTCAGTGTGCCTGTTGGCATAGGCCTACTTCCACTGGGCTCTGTCACCAGCCTCCATTTACATGTATCTGAGTATTAAAGTGTCTCCGCTGTCGCTCAGGGCGGCGCGGTGCCGAAGCTGGTGCGGCTGCTGCCGCTGCGCGGCGCGCTGGGCGAGCAGGCGGTGTGGGCGCTGGGCAACATCGCGGGCGACGGGCCGCGCCCGCGCGACGAGGTGCTGCGCCACGGAGCCCTGCCCGCGCTGCTGCCGCAGCTGGCACCCGGCGCGCCGCCCGCGCAGCTGCGCACCGCCGCCTGGACCTACAGCAACCTGTGCAGGTACCGGCGCTAGCCAAATGGACGGTTCAGGCGACCGGGACCCAGGGGCGTAGCTACTACCGTATCTGCCGTATCAATTATACGGGGCCCCCAGGTCATGAAGGCCCCCAAAGTGCGTAAACAAAAACGAATAAAAGCTTCCCAAATTTTATGACCAACTTTTTCCCTTCCTAAGGGCCCCCAAACAATTTTTTATATGGGGCCCCGCCAAGACACGCTACTCTTCTGCTGGGACCGCTACATAACGTGACCGCGGTCCCAGTTGCCCGACTAGTTTTTATTTATTTATATGGGACTACCCGTAATTTTAGCTACAAATCCATTGTTTAACTACCAGATTTAGTACAGATACTTGTGTTTTCAAGAATTGAAAGTATCAAGAGTGCATAGTCAGTATAGACAGTTAAAAGGTATGTGAACTCGCCCAAAAAACGCTAATACTGGTAAATAGGCGTGACGTCACGCCTATGTATTTTTGTGGTGTGTTGTATGCCTCACATAAGAACTTTGTTCAACGGTCATTTATAGTGATTCCTATCAGAATATGTTATATAATGCCCTTAGTCGTCGGGACATTCTAACCTTTGATGATGATTTACTTCTAATGACAGTGATTTTACTAATACTGTGAATTGATAGATTTACTTCAAATATATTGCTTCTTGTTTCAGAAACAAAAATCCAATGGTGAAATTTGAACTGGTAGAGCCAGGGTTGCCTGCCATAGCAGAGTTACTGGAAGCAGTCAAAGACTCAGATGTTTTAGGTATGTTTCAATTTGTACTAGAGGTAGAGGATAAAATCTCTCTTAAATAAATTGTAACTAGATGGCGCTGTGTGGCCCAATGTGGCATATTTTGGTTTATTTTTTTGCCGATTGTACATGCTTCGCCTAAGTTTGGAACTAGATGGCGCTGGGCCACCCAGCGTGGTATGTCTAAACTAGCTGTGCTCGCGACTTCGTCCGCGTGGAATAGTTATTTTTGCCCCGTTTTTTTTTTTACATTTTCCATTATTTCTTCGCTCCTAATAGTTGCAACGTGATGTTATATAGCCTAAAGCCTTCCTCGATTAATGGTCTATTCAACACAAAAATATTTTTTCAATTCGGACCAGTAGTTCCTGAGATTAGCGCGTTCAAACAAACAAACAAACTCTTCAGCTTTATAATATTAGTTAAGAAGTTAAGATATGTAATTTATTTAAGTTTAGCAATTGTCTATAGTTCATTCGCGTTAAGAAAATAGTGACTGACAGGTCACTGACAGGCCACTAGCCAATTATAATTAGAAATTATAATTTCTAGCGTTTTAATTGGCTAGTGGCCTGTCAGTGACCTGTCAGTCACTATTTTCTTAACGCGAATGAACTATAGTAGTTAAGTTTTTCAGTTGTCATAGTACGAGCTTCGTCTTAGCATGGGACTAGATGGCGCTGTGTGTCAGTGTTGTGTTATTGATGTGAGTGGTGTTCCAGCGGACGCGTGCTGGGCGCTGTCGTACCTGACGGACGGGCCCAACGAGCGCATCGAGGCGGTGCAGCTGACGCCGAGCCTGCTGCCGCGGCTGGTGGCGCTGCTGCAGCACCCCGCGGCCGCCGTGCGCACGCCCGCGCTGCGCGCCGTCGGCAACATGCTCACCGGCAACGACCAGCAGGTGAGCGAGTCTGAGCTGTGAGAAATGTTGCCACCCAGGAGCCCGCTGCCTCAAAGGTATTCAGTTCAGTTTCAAAGATCTTTATTTCATAATAAATATACAGTTATACAATTCCAGTGTACGTTAATAATCCTAGAATGTAACAAAAGAAATTGAACACGTTTACGAAGCTATTCAGCTTATTAAAACTTTTAAAAATAATTATGTTACACTTTTTTTTTAAATTTATATAAATACGATTTTCATAAGGTATTGGGAATAACCAGCGCCGTCTTAAACTAGGCTGGGGCCCTTGGGCACACAAGAATTTGGGGCCCTTTTTGGAAGTATAAAAAGAAAACCACTTACATTTTTTACTAAATAACTGAATCCACTCTTATACCTATTCTAATTCGACATGTACTAGTAGGCCTTGTTTAGAGGGTGCAACACTGCAACTTGACTTTGGAATTGGAGTTTTGAGTGACTACCAATGAACAAGTGAGTGTGGAAAATGTGTAATGTGCCCGACAAAAATGTTTTGAGAATAAATGTGTGAGAGAAATTGTGGATCCTTCGGGCCCCCCCCCCCCGAGAATGGGGGCCCTGGGCACGGGGTGAAGACTGTATTGGGAATAACTCCGCTGTATCATCATCAGCCTATTGCTGTCCACTGCTGGACATAGGCCTCTCCAGTTGTTCGCCACTTAGGGTAAACATCTGGAAAATATACACATAATCGCCACGCTGGGCAGGCGGGTTGCCGATCACAGGGCGTAGCTTCTTATCCCGGTGACGCTGCTGCCCGTCATTGGTCTGTGATGTTTAGCTACGCCCTCCATCGTGATGGCTATACCGCCATCAGTCGCTGTGCCAGAGCCTCGTTTGTTGTTCGGCAGGATGCACCACGGGCAGGTGAGGATGGCTTGGAGCGAAAGCGAATGTGATACGTCGCTCCCTTACATCACATTACACTGTATGATGTACCTTAAAGAATCGGACCTTTGGTCAGCGCATTCTAATCACTATTTCATAATATGGGTGTTTATATTTGTATTTAAGTATTTATTTGTGGTACCTTTGTTGCTCTGATACCCATAACACAAGTGCTTAAGCTACTTACTTTGGGATCGGTCATCGGAGCAATGTATGTGATGTTGTCTAATATTTATAATTGAACCCTTCCCTCACCCTTGTCACATTGGGGGAATAAATGTATGAAAATTGCTAGATCCGTTTGGATCAGCCAAATATTAGAAAAATTGACTGCACATGTGTTTCTGTCTTTTATTATAACATCTTCCTTGTACAAAACATGAAAATTCATTCATAATCTATCTTTTATTTATTTAATCTTTATTGCACAGTAAAGTAGTGTACAAAAGGCGGACTTAATGCCACATAGGCATTCTCTACCAGTCAACCATTGGGCTAAGCAGAAACTAGCAATAGGGTATCTTTCTCCTCAGACTGACCGCTGCCTCCAAGCCGGCTGTTTAGACCACCTGATGGAACTGCTGCGCTGTGGCAAGCCGTCCTTGGTGAAGGAGGCTGCTTGGGCAGTGTCCAACATACTTGCAGGTAAATACCAGATGCATTTTGTATCGATAGGCATAGGCATTTAAGAGAGGTAGGGCATAGCGAATCTTCGCTCGAATTGTGCCGCCCGTCCGTTTGACTGCGGTATTCACGACCCAGAGATCCATTACCTCTGGGTCGTGTTTCTGCCGGTGAGTAGGGTTTTCGGAGCTTGTGGGGGGTTAGGGTTGGGCCGGCATGGCGGTGGCAACTGACAAGTAACTGACCAGTTACTTGCCCGTTGTCACAGCGACTTGGGCTTCTCTTTCGCTTTCCATCAGGCGTAGGCAAGCCATTATGTCGAGCCACTATAAAAAAAAAAATAGGCATACAGAAATATTGCATTTATGTTTTACTATTGAACTGTCTCGAGGTGCAAACTAAAAAGTCTTGTTCCACAGGCACCCACGATCAGATCCAGATGGCCCTCAATAAGGGAATCATTGACCGGCTTGTCTGCGTCTTGCACGCCGACGATATCAAGTAAGTTGATGTATTGCACTAAATCATTGATTTCGAAAGTGGTTCCGAAGGTGTTCGCCTAAAGGGTGTACAGAAACCAACCAATTCATAACTTATGACTAGTTTCCGAACATCCTTTTCTTATGATGGCGCTTCAACTGGTTGTTTATAGATTTGACTAATTAACATCTCAATAAATGTTAAAATGTTGTATTTAATTTTAATTTCATTTAATTTGTAATTAATTTAATTTTGTATTTCGAGTTTCGGCAATATGAACACTCACTGTTAAATTAAGGATAACCTGTTATTGGTCTTATTGTTGGCATATCATTTCATGTATAATTCTGCATATAATCGCTGTTGGTTTTCTAATAAATAAAATATACAGCAGGTTCTACATTGGCCTATTAAAAAAGTGGTCACAATTCGTGAATGTAAGGGCTTTGGGAATGTAGTAGAAATGTACACCATTGAAACCAGTTTGTTTTTCTTAGATAGACTTTAAGAAACACATTTAGGGAATGGGAAATTACCCAAATTGTTGGAAATGTTTCCGATACAGAAAGGCTATGCTCTATGTTCGAATACATGATCGAATGAAACCATCTCATATTCCTGGAGAAATCTTTTTGAAGCCATTGTGTTTTTCTCAAAATTCTCAGGTCCTGTGAGATTCTATCAGTGATAGTCATCATCATGTACACATAGGTAGTGCATTTTGTTCTCTCACTAACAATATGTGTACCATAATGTACTGAAGATACTTTTGATTGTTTGCGGCTTGTAGAATATTAATTCTACAGAGGTCATCAGCCCTAATGAGCGTTTGTTATCGCAGATGCCAGAAGGAGGCAGCGTGGGCGATCACCAACCTGTGCCTGGGCGGGTCCGCGTGTCAGCTGGACCAGCTGATGTCGGCCGGCTTCCTGCAGCCGTACTGCGCCCTGCTGGCCGCGCCCGACCACCGCGCCGTCAGCGTCGTGCTCGACGGCCTCACCAACCTGCTGCAGGTGTGTACAGCTGGACAGCTGCTGTCGGCCGGTACTGCAGCCGTACTGCGCTGCTGGCCGCGCCCGACCACCGCGCCGTCAGCGTCGTGCTCGACGGCCTCACCAACCTGCTGCAGGTGTGTACAGCTGGACAGCTGCTGTCGGCCGGTACTGCAGCCGTACTGCGCTGCTGGCCGCGCCCGACCACCGCGCCGTCAGCGTCGTGCTCGACGGCCTCACCAACCTGCTGCAGGTGTGTACAGCTGGACAGCTGCTGTCGGCCGGTACTGCAGCCGTACTGCGCTGCTGGCCGCGCCCGACCACCGCGCCGTCAGCGTCGTGCTCGACGGCCTCACCAACCTGCTGCAGGTGTGTACAGCTGGACAGCTGCTGTCGGCCGGTACTGCAGCCGTACTGCGCTGCTGGCCGCGCCCGACCACCGCGCCGTCAGCGTCGTGCTCGACGGCCTCACCAACCTGCTGCAGGTGTGTACAGCTGGACAGCTGCTGTCGGCCGGTACTGCAGCCGTACTGCGCCCTGCTGGACACTGGTAGAGTACTATGGACCTCATAGATTACTGCTGGAGCATGGTAAAGTTTAACAGGATCCCATAGTTTAATGCCAGTCTCCAATATTGTAGCCTTAGACCCAGGCGAGATAGGCCCAAAGCTTCTGTCGCAGAGGCGAAACAGAGACGAGCTCATCTCTCTCTCTCTCTCTCTCCAGAGATATGGATTTCAGACCATATGATTAGTCAATCTCGGCAAAGCTCGTCTATACACCTCTCTGCAGAAAACACATGCGCCAGCATTCGTTCCTCTAACGAAACTGAATAGACATGACAACAACTGAAATCTCATGAAAAAGCGGTAGCATTTTAATATGAATTATTCATTTCTGTATGTTGTCATGTTGTCACAGAAACTCGTGACAAAGGAGATAGTTATTGTGCTACGCTACTTATACTTTTTTAAGAAATGTTTTCAGTTTTGTTAAAAGCGAGTTTTATGTTACAGGCGGCTGCGAGATACGATCAGCTGGAAGCCCTGTGCCTCAGTCTGGAGGAGATCGGCGCGCTGGACCTGATCGAAGGTCTGCAGCAGCATGAGAACGAAGAGGTATTTATCTGCCCAGATCAATATAGAGCCAGAGAATATGCACCAAGTACTTCACACAAGGCTTCAAGACTGTTCACAACCCCTGGAATGTTTTGTTCATTTAAATCTCCAATCCGAATGTCAAGCTTTTCGTCAACCTCATATTTCTGTAAAAGTTTCCGACGCGAACAATTACTAAAAATTGCAGTGCTATCCACAGTATCTTGGCTTGGATTCGGAAACTTACTCATAAATTAATTCAGATTTTTTAATGGTTCCTTCATTATTTCTGAATGCCCGCTGAAAACTTTGTATGAGTAGCGATGTGAATAATGCTTTTATGGTTTTTGTGTGAAATTATTGAATCATTCCATTTAAATCACTATGCTGGTCTCAAAGTAAGCTCACTGTTTCCCTTGTCCCGAAAGTTGTGTGTTCACTGTTTTACTTTATTAAATTTCAATAGGCTTGTTGCCTTAATGTAATTAGTCCGTCTTTTAACTTATTAAAAAATAAAAACCCTTTATTTTTTAATAAGTTAAAAGACCTTTATTAAAAAATTATTTAAATTGTAAATTAGACTAAAAATTACAAAGTGATAGCCCGTTGAAATAACGAGTGACGTCACGCGGTCTGGCATTTTGACGAGACGGATCGACGTCAGACTCCCACTCCTAATTTTTGATGCCTTGTATCTTTGTTATTTTTTATTTGAATGAAAAAAGGAAAAATACGTGTCGAATACATTTTTATGATTTAAAATACGGACTAAATGTAATGTAATTATTTAGACCCCCAAAACATCCCTATTAACATCTTTAAAATATTAATTAATTATATCTGTTCCAGGTCTACAAAAAAGTCGTTCACATCCTTGATACATACTTCGCCGAACAAGAAGATGCCAAAGCCCAGCCTGCGCAGACACAAGATGCATATGAATTTGGGGCCATCCAACCAAATCAGGAGATGAACTTTTGATAACCGAACTTGCTTTTAGAAATATTTGTGAAAGAAACTTGTGTCAATATTTTGCAATAGTTATAAAGCCTTAATAATAATCATCTGTTGTATAAAGTATGGTGCTGGTTGTCATATCATACAACAGCATCTATATTATCATCCAAATATGTTTTAGTACCATTTACTTAGATTACATACAATATATGGAAAACTGCCTTAGCTCTAATATCTCGTTATTACTTTAGTTTAGATAAATCATAAAAAAACGAAAAATAACAGACTGATTTGTGATACTATGTTAGATGTAAGTTTAATATTTTTATTATCAATTAAATAAATATGTTCGCTTTTTTAATATTTCTTTTATTGTCTTTTCTCTAACTTCCATGTATTTTAGTTTTAAAAATCTCATTTAATGAGAATAGTTTCTATATAGCATGGCTGTCCAATTTATCACTACATAACAGCCAAGCCCCAATCAGACAAACATACATAATAACATTTTAAACTATGACAAATTATTTACAAACAATAATTTTATTACAAAACTAACAAAAACCAGAAATTAGCAGTTTTGTTTACATGCTCTACACTACAGCATATGTATGGTATCAGCAGAGCTATTATTTCTTCCACTCTCCTCTATCAGCTGTCATCTCCACACTCGCACCTTTGACACGCATATCAAGACTTACACAGTCCATCCATTTCCTTTTGCGGTCCTTTCTATTGTCTAATGCTGAGACAACATTCGATAGATTTGGATTTGAGTTGACTTAGATGAAATAAGAGAATTTGTATAATTTAATGAATCATTTTATTAGAAAATCCCTTAATTAACAGTATCAATAATCTTATCATTAGGCTTTATTCTGCTCCTTTAGTTTCTCCAGTTGTTGTCTGCAACAATAAAATAATAAACCATAATTAATTTGATAATAATGCTCGCCAACAAGAACAGCAGCCCTTCAGATGGGGCCAATCCAGACATAATGAAGAGTAATGTTAATAGAACAATTTGGTTGTTTGTTTTGATAATAATAATTGATGAATTTTTATACTTTTCATAAGTCATACTTTTATTTTTCCTTAAAGAACTACGACTAGACTTTTAATAAAATGCAAGAGTTTTTTTTATTAAGGTTTATAATAGGTTCTAAGTCCAAATCGCCTTGCACATCCTTGCCGACACTCTAACCAGATATTATTTTGCAACTATTAATTGAATAACCAAATTGTGCTTGGTCACAACAAACCGTCTGATACAGGTTATGAATGTTGGGACAGAACAAAAACCAACCTCAACTGTTGATTAAAATCATCCTGAACGATGTCGTCCTCCCAATTGTCTTCCCAGACGGATACGTCCTCATCTTCTGCATCTTCCGTGCCCCAATCTAGCAAAAAATATCGTAATTACTAAGTGTTAAGAAGAGAAACAATGTCATCTAAGTTCATAACGGCTTTCACTCACTTTCCGCGGGGAATTCTTCAAATTCATCATCTTCCTCCAATAGACCAAGGTCAACTTTTTGTTTATCAGCCATTTTATAGTTTTATTAACTGCTTTTATTCGAGAAAATCGACTTCAATGATTTGCGCAAAAAACAAAATTACATTCGGAAATTTGACAAGTCACGCTGTCACTATAACTTTTTTTACACATGATAATGACATTTGGCTTCCTGCTATTTGAGCCAATTTTACTGTCTTGAGTATTGCAATATAAATAAATAAAATTGCCCTCTTTTGACTTTTGCCCGCTGTGAAAACTACGGAATACTTTAACGGATAAAATAATCAATCATTTCATTAATTCCTTTCGTATTGATTTATGTTAAGATAAAAGAAGTAACCTTGTAAAAGAATTATTGGCCATGGTATTGACCCCTACGTTTGTCGTATTTTTCAGCACTCCATAGATTAATGAAAAAAACGGATCCCTCATAGATTCGTCATGTATGTCTGTCTGTCCGTATGTCGACAGGCACTTTTTTTCCGAAACTATAAATAATAAGTACTATACTGTTGAAACGAAAGTAGGTAGATGTATTGAACATAAAAATAAAAAATGTGCGGGGTAACTATTTAAGAAAGTGTACAAAAAATATAATGTCATTTTTTTTTTCTAAAGCAAGTTTGCTCGAGAGTAACGTCTAAAGTGTCCAGCCCCTCCCTCAGCCGTCTATAATAAGAGAAGATCAAAAATTAGTTTATAGTCTATCGTGATCTAGTAAGTCGTTTTTTCATAAATAAAAATATTACACAATCTATTATTAAAACATCGATCAAAGTAAACGAACTACAAGAACTTTTTTAATATGTTACTTGCTTCTATGGAACCCTTCATGCACAAGTTCGACTCGCACTTGACCGCTAAAAAGCGGTTAGTGGTTTTGTTACGTTATACCTACCCTCATAAGTAATGTTTTTGCTACCTTTGAGATCGGCTCAAATGTATACTATAAATGGTTCGTAAAATCAATCTAAGCAGGGAATATAGTCTTGTAGATTTCTAATTTGTATTTTCGGGGAGATTGTAGGTAAGTAATAAAATCATATTATATTCACACATTTATTTCTGCATAGAAAATTCACGATTAGGTACACCGTGATACATATTTGTATAAGAGCGTATCTTAGCAAAATATAATAATAGTATCACAAAATAGTATCACATAAAATCTGGCTACTAAAAGTAAAAAAGTTGGATTACATATAGTAAAGAACAAGTAATTCTTTAGAAGTACATAATTTGCATAAGTACTTACAGAACTGGTGATGGTAAAATATATTATTACATAATCAATTTTTTAAGTAAATATCAAAGCGCAATTCAATATTGTTGCTGTGCGAAAATGTAATTATTTATTTAATATCCGTATGTAATAGATCACCTACTAAATGACTTCAAAACATATATTTTCATGATCGGAACTATGAGTATATTTTTTATCTAGTAATGTCTATT
The DNA here is from genome assembly GCA_031163375.1 of Conogethes punctiferalis. Taxonomy (NCBI): domain Eukaryota; kingdom Metazoa; phylum Arthropoda; class Insecta; order Lepidoptera; family Crambidae; genus Conogethes; species Conogethes punctiferalis. Next base: position 3,491,149 of record CM062077.1, on the reverse strand, counting down.
ATGTCGTATAGGTAATACAATAGCATTAAAATACTGATACAGTTTATTTTGGCTATTATTATCATACGTGAAATAGGTATGTATTGGTTTATCTTATGGGTTTTGGTTAAATCTTATTATAAAAAGACATTAACTGTCGCTAGTGCATTTAAAAACTTTAACACATTTAAAATATTATCAACTTAAATATTTTAAACATGAGAAGACGTAGATTTTATGTCTAGTTCGTATCATTCATTTCATACATTCATGAATATAAATTTCCAATTTAGGTATAAACATTATATTAATATCAATAGTAGGTTAACATGAGGACGTAGTTTAAATATATCTTAGCAATCTCAAACTCCCTTGTACCGGGGCAGTTTAAAAAATGGCAACACTAATAAAGTTGCCAGTTGTAAAGAGAATAGTTACCTACATTCTCTTGTTCAAAATTTCTGATACATAATATAATAAATTGATATAATCAAAAAAATACAGCTTAAAAACTACTTATAACTAAAAACTAACCGACTAATGGTTCAAAATATCGACGGAGAATCTCCTAAAAGGTCGTACCTATCACTTAATTTTTTTACACCAATTCGACAACACAGCGTTTTAACAGCCAATTTCCTACTTCCTTACAGAAAATGGGAACAAAATCAGACTTTTAACGCAATAATCCAGCCATAGGCTCGGAAAAACGAAAAATGTAGCCGCCTCCTTCTACTTGGGCGTTTAACTACACTCGAAAAGGAGGTAGCGGTGGAGAACAGTGGGTACATCGAAATCTTTTACGATGTCAATCAGGGCTGTGCGGAAACGTCTCCGCAGGTAGAATCGGCACTGTGCCATCAAGGAAATGGGCGTCTTAGCCCGTTCTATTAAGATCTGCTTTTGCTGTGCGGTGACTGTATTGTTTCGTTTGATCATGCACAAATCGAATGCCTCGGCGGCTTCTAGAAGGATGTAGAAGATGTGCTCGTACTCGCTGATGGTGACGTTCTGGAGGTGGTTGAGGATGCCGTCCGGGTCGCGGAACTGGGTTTTCATGATAACCTAAAGGAGGAGAGAAAATGATCAATAAATCAATCATTAAAGTACGGCGTCTGTATAGGTATACCTAGTACTCATTTACATTTATTAAGCCAGATATCTCATTTAGTAATGAACTTGCCATCTTAACCGATATATTCTATTAGGTATATTCTATCTATTTCATTCCATTCCATACTATTCCTATCCATTCTATTCCCATCGTCACTTCATACCATTGTCTCACGATATCGGCGCTGAGCTCCACGTTGCTGGTGACGTACTCCGCCAGCTCGGGTTGCAGTTGCATGCCCTTATCATGACACGTCTTTCAGTTGTGGTCCGCAACCACTTTCCATTCTGTTTATTCTATACTCTATTCCATTCTGTTACAGTTCATTCCATTAAATCCATTCCACTCAATCCATTCCATTTAACCCATTCCATTCCATCCATTATATTCCACTCCATTCTCTCACACGTGCCGTATTCCTGGTTACTATAGTACTACTACTCACCCTGGCTCCGTAGCGCAGCAGCAGCCTCACGATCTCAGCGCTGGGCTCCACGTTGCTGGCGAGGTACTCCGCCAGCGCGGGCCGCAGCTGGGTGCCATCCTCGTCATTGTACACCTTTAGGTTGGGGTCTGCGCCGCTCTCCAACAGGATCTGAGGAGGTAAAGTATTTTGTAAATGTAACTATTTTCCATAGAAAAGGAACAATTTTTTTTTTGGAAATTACGATAGTATAACATTTTCCTTAATAAATAATAAATAAATAAATAACCCAAGACATGCCACGCTGGGCCACACAGCGCCACCTAGCCCCAAACTAAGCCGAAGCTTGTACTATGGGTACTAGACAACTGATAAACTTACTTAGATACATTTTTTTTTTAAATAAATACATATTATAGATAGAAAACACCCAGACCAATACAAACAGACATGTTCATAAACACAAATGTTTGTACTGTGCGGGAATCGAACCCACGACCCTTGGCTCAGAGGGCAGAGGTCACTACCAAATGAGCCACCGAGCCTGCCTTACTTGTGATAGTATGTAGAATCCACCCCTTAGTCGGAAAGGCATATCATTCAACTCTTAAGTTATGAAAGTGCGTGGCTTCCCCAAGCAGCCATAATTATCCTTCTTAGGATGGCTTTAATCTTAGTGTTGGTAGCAACTTTTAGCCTTTAATTGGGGCAACAGGGAAGCTTTCATCTTTAGTTCAGGGGAGCAGGTGGCTTTCTCCCCCTTCGCACGGGAGTAAGTGTGCATTCACCCCTATGATGAAGGAGAGTGGCTTTCACGCTGTAACTTTTCCCCAGCGGCTGCAGGAGCCATTGGCTTAATTTCATTAGTAACTTTCACCCTAGCCTAATAGTGTTCATAGATAAGTGTATCTATTCTATATGTGTGTATAGTCCTTACTTTGATGATTTCCGTCCTGTTGGTGATGTTGTCGGAGCAGGCCACGTGGAGGGGCGCGCCGATCACCGAGCTTGAAGCGTTCACTTGCGCTCCTGGAACCAAACGTAACATACATTTAGGTATATTAAGCAACTACACCACGTAGATAAGGCCATATACGAATATTAAGTTACCCAAAATACACATATATTACTCCCCCGCCCGAATTTCAGCCTGCTGCCAGTTCCTCGCACATCATTCTTCCTCCTTTTTTCTCCGGGGGGAGTCGGCTTGGTATGTGGGACTCAGACCCTCTTAACACCTCTGTGTCACAAGTGGGCAGCAACTTACAGGGACTCGGGTAATGCCGAAGCATACGGCCGCATCCTTGCCTGCACACATCGTTCTCCACTGACTCATAGTATGTCCCTGGCACTTCGTGTGTCTCCTGACTCATGTTATGTATCTCCCCTGGCGCATCGTGTATCCCCTGACACGTTGTACGTATCTCCCCTGGCACATCGTGTCTCCCCTGCCACATTGTATGTGTCTCCCCTGCCACATTGTATGTGTCTCCCCTGCCCCATTGTATGTGTCTCCCCTGCCACATTGTATGTGTCTCCCCTGCCACATTGTATGTGTCTCCCCTGCCACATTGTATGTGTCTCCCCTGCCATATTGTATGTGTCTCCCCTGCCACATTGTATGTATCTCCCCTGACACACAGTGTATCCCCTGCTTCATGGTATGGTTGTGTCTCCCCTGATGATTGGTGTGTATCTCCCCTGGCACTCACCGGCAGCCAGCAGCAGTTCCACCATGGGCACATCTCCCTTGAGGATGGCCAGGTCGAGGGGCGTCGGCTTGCTCATCTCCGGGCACTGGTAGTTCACCACGGCGCCTTGCTTGATGAGAAGGTTCACTACCTCTGTGTTCCCTGGAATATAATGGTATCTTTATAGCAATTGTTATTTGAAAAGACTTTCCCGAGGAAAGAATACAATAATCTATGAAGCTTCCAAATAATGTTTAACGTGAAGAGTTTTCTTTTTAACAGACTTCAAAAAAAGGAGGAGGTTCTCAATTCGACTGAATATTCTTTTTAATAGATTTGGAAAATTATTTCGACAGTTTATAATCTCGCAAGATGGATTATAATCTAAAGGATATTTACAATTTCACGGTGACATATGTCTGATGTAATATGCGAGAAGCTACGCCCTGCGATCGCCAACCCGCTTGCCCAGCGTGGCGATTATGGGTATAATCCTCCAGATGTTTGCCCAAGTGGCGACCAACTGGAGAGGCCTATGTCCAGCAGTGGACTGTGATAGGCTGATGATGATGATGATGATGATGATATGTCTGATGAGGACTTACCACTGAGGACGGCGTAGTGCATGACTGTGCGGTAATCGTTCCTGGCGTCTGCCATCGCGTTCACGTCGGCTCCGAAGCTGATGAGGAGCAGAACAGCGTCCATACCCTGGAGCCAGTTTAATGTTTTAGATTTTTGAAGTTAATTATGGAACCTTCCTGTTCCCTTTCCTTGTCCGTCAAGGAAGTAAGGAAGTGTCTAGACTTTAATCTGCCAATATTCTACTTCCTTTAATTAGTCTTGCCAGATCTTAACAACGCATATAGGTATCGAAGTTCTAAGACTTTAAATCGTTTGGATCAAAAAATATTCGTGTTGTTCTGGGTGTATGTGATGTATGTTTATGTAGGTATCAGTTCTTTAGTATATACCTCGTACCCATAGTACAAGTTTAGTTTGGGCCAAAATGGCGCTGTGGCCCAGAGTGGCATGTCTTGGTTTATCACAGTATCATTTAATAGTATAAAAATAAAGTCGTTTTTGTCTGTCCCTATGTATGCCTACATCTTTAAAGTTACGCAACGGATTTCGATGCGGTTTTTTTAATAGATAGAGGGATTCAAGAGCAAGTTTTATGTGTATATAGTTTTACACCCGTGCGAAGCCAGGACAGGTCGTTAGTTTAATATAAATAAGGCTTTTTCGACTAACCTTCCTCTGCCTAGCAGCCTTCATGAGCGGCGTGAGGCCAGCGCGGTCCCTGGAGTCAGGGTTAGCGCCGAAGGTCAGCAGCAGCTCGAGGGACTCGGGGTCGGACACCAGGTTGATCTCGGAGCCGAAGAAGTAGCGCTTGTTCGGGTCTGCGCCGGCTTCCAGCAGGAGACGGGCTACATCCTGCGATGAAAAAAAAAGGTAATTAGGTACGCACTCAATTTTTAAGAATTTCATAAGAATGGCGCGGAGCTTGTTAGGTACGTTTTTTATTTTTATTTTTTTATAGTAGCTCGACATAATGGCTTCCCTACGCCTGATGGAAAGCGAAAGAAAAGCCCAAGTCGCTGTGACAACTGGCAAGTAACTGGTTAGTTACCTGTCAGTTGCCACTGCCATGCCGGCCCAACCCTAACCCCGCACGAGCTCCGGAGACCCTACTCACCAGCAGAAACACGACCCGGGATGAGGTAGGATGGTCTAAACTAAAAAACACCACATGGAAAACTTTCTGCCGCGTATTTAATGCTATGACCGTTGACCCAATTCACATAATGCTCTCAGAGGGCTTAGTCTTAGCCCCTCAAACCACACCGTCTCTCCCCGGATTCAGCGTGAAAGTGCCCTAACGCATTCCCCTCTTAAAAAACTCACATAATGCTTGTTCCTGATGGCCAGCCTCAGCGGCTCGTCGCAGAGCGTGGTCCTCGGGAACTCCTCTCCGGTGTCTGGCCGGTAGTCCACCGCTGCACCACTTTCCAGGAGTAGCTTCACCAGTTCTTTGTACCTAAGAATTGAAGGAGAACAAAGTTACAGCATGTGTGGAGGTCATTGGGGGAGGCCTATGTCTACCAATGGGCATCTTGAGGCTGATCATGATGATTGTTATTTTTTATGACAGAGGTTTGCCCCCTCTGTCATATATATGTCACCGGAAATACATTTCAACTGCCGTTTGCTATTTCCGTAAGTTAATCAATTACCTAGGAAATTGATCAACTTACGATTCTTGCTATATTCCGGTGACATATATTTTTTTCTTTTTTTTTTTTATAGTGGCTCGACATAATGGCTTCCCTACGCCTGATGGAAAGCGAAAGAGAAGCCCAAGTCGCTGTGACAACGGGCAAGTAACTGGTCAGTTACTTGTCAGTTGCCACCGCCATGCCGGCCCAACCCTAACCCCCATCGAGCTCCGGAAATCCTACTCACCGGCAGAAACACGACCCAGAGGTCATTTGACTGCGGTATTCTATAGGGTGGAGGTCCTTCCCCGGACGGGCGGCTCAATTCGAGCGAAGAATCGCTATGCCCTACCTCTCTCTATATATAAAATACGGACTAAATATAATGTTATTATTTTGACTGCTTACCATCAGGCACCGTGTCACACTTCGCTCGTCTGCCGCCTCTTGCATAAAAAAAGAATTCGCTATCGCTGCCTCTTTTGAACAATAGAACACTATTGGTTCACGTTTCTCACCCGTGCTCGGCCGACAAGTGTAGTGCGCTGTACCCGCAGTCGTCCCTCGCGTTGACGTCGCACCCGCGCACGAGCAGCAGCCGCGTGGCCTCCAGGTACCGCTGCCAGATGGCGTAGTGCAGCGGCCGGAGCCCTTGGGTCACGGGTTCGTTTACCTGACGAAAGAAAAACATTGTCTTTTGATAGAACCACGGAGTCTCGCCTGATGGAATGCGAGAGAGATGCTCAAAGTCGCTGCCACAACGGGCACATAACCTGTCATTTATGGAAAGCCGAGAGAGAAGCTCAAAGTAGCTGCCACAACTAACAGGTAACCTATCAGTAGCCACCATAATAGGTATCAGCCCGTAAGATAGCTTCTTCTCTTCTAAAGCTTCATCACGCCCCGTTTAGAGGATCCTATTATCGTCAGCCACTCGCAGTGTACTGCTAGATATAGGCCTCTCCAATCGTTCACCATGCTAATCCTGGGCGTCTTGCATCCCTTACCAGCTATCTCGCGCCAGTCATCACTTCACCTAGCCTAAGGTACAGATTAATAACCTGAGGGCACTCTACACATCATATCTGCTGATACACACCTTGGCCCCGCAAGCCAGCAGGATCCTGATCTCGTCCAGCGGCACCATCCTGATGATGGAGTCCGCCAGCTCTCGCTGAAGCGACTTGTCTGAAGATATCACTTCCGACGGCATTTTCTTCTTGTTTTTCTTCTCTGCTTTGTGGTCTACAGGGACAAAGCCTGTGAACAAAGAGTATTTTTGTGACATCGTGCTCTTTCACTATATGTCATGCTCGTGAGCTATGGAGAATGATATGCCTGAGTTCTGAATTGAGTAGATCCGTAGAACTCAAGAACTCATATTGCGGACATTGCTCAAACGTTAGCAGTCTGCAGTAGCATCGGGCAAGGTACATTACAGGAAGTCTCTGTGGTCTTTGGGGCAGAAAAGTTGTTGGTTTATGTCATTTTAATTTGAGGAGACTTTTCAATACGAAACAAGTAAAAGCCTTTGGCTACTAACCTTAGTTTCAACTTTGAAATATCTAGTGTGGAAACAGTAGCCAGGTCTATTTCTAGGTCTTATGAGGTTGTAAGTCCACCACAAACGTATCTATGAAAAACGGACTGAACCACGGACTACATTAAAACAACATAATGTACCTATCCGGTTGTTGACTTGTCAGGGCTACTTAATTCATCTAAGGCGGAATTTGGTAGCCCCAGACCAACGAGGAAGTCTCAAATATCTATCTAATGTACCTACAGACAGGTGTTAATAACACTTACTAGGACCAAACATCCATCGTATAAATTCAGGGTTGTTGTACAGATCGCCACCCTCTGGTTTCCCATCGGAATTGCACGGGATCACAATTCCACGATTTCCTGCCATCGTGACCCACGATGGCACGGAACTAATGCCCTAGGATATCCAGGACACCCTAGATCGATTTATTAGCTAGACTTTAAAGTTTTACGCATGCGTGGCGCATGCGTGTGGAACACCTGGATTTTGTGTTTTTTTTTGTTTATTGTTATAAAGTTTTTCTGTATAGGAATCAGGGTATGCTTGTCTAATTAAAACCATTGATTTTGGTCTCTCCGGTAGTGTCGAGAGATACGGACAGGACGGCACAATGTTTTCTCACACACTTTATAGTCGCATAGGTATACAGAATTATTATTATCACTTATTATTTATTTCAAAATATATAATAATTTGGCGTCTTTTGTGATGGGTTTCATTATCATAATAAACATTTAATGTCGGTAAAATTTTATACGTAACAATGTTATGTTATTGGGAGCAAGAGGTACTTACGTTCTTGGTGCTACTATATAGCTATGCCTATAGAGAAGATCACGGCATATAAGAATGTCAATTCTTCATGACTGGGGTACCATTAAGCACCACTTTTTTAGCTTTTTTAGTTTTTTTTAGCTCGAAATAATGACTTCCCTGTGCCTGATGGAAAGCGAAAGAGAAGCCCAAGTCGCTGTGACAACGGGCAAGTAACTGGTCAGTTACCTGTCAGTAGCCAAAGACATGCAGGCCCAACCCTAACTCCCCATGAGCTCCGGAAACCCTACTCACCGGCAGAAACACAACCCGGAGGTCATTTGGCTGCGGTATCATAGGGTCCTTTCCCGGACGGACGGCTCAATTCCAGCGAATGTTCACTATGCCCTATACTTCTCTTATATTTGATGGTACGTCTTGACTTTTCAAGACAATAACATGCTATTTTTACATTTTAATACCTAGTCTTTATACTCTGATTGATCGACAGCTACTACGTCGAATGAAAATAGGTACATACACGTTACGACGCCTAATTTTGAAACCTCGTGTTTTGAAGATTGCGTAATTACAATTGGCCTACCACGTGGAAGCTTGATATACCTAATACGACGCAATAATACGCATTTAACGCTATTTTTTGGATCTCATTCCGTGTGTGTCGTAGAAGACGACTAAGAGGAATAGTAGGTACTTGGCCAAGGTCCGTATTATTCTGGAAACAGTTAAAAAACAGAGATAATAAATCAAATATGAAAAAAGAAAAAATTGTGGGCTTAGAGCCCGTACTGTGTGTACAACCAAAGAGGCTGTAAGGGCTTAATTTCAAGTCACGTAAAAAAAAGTTGACGTCACGATGACAGTTTTCATCAGTTTTCCCGCGCGTTTTGCAATCATGGCGCCGATCCAAACGCACGCGACGCACCGGCGGGAATGGCCGCGCGTCATCGAGCTTTCCTGTTTAAATTTTAAACAAAGGAAAGTGGGTTCCCTTTCGGGTATTTAGAGAAATACTATCATTGTTGTCTGTCATTGTAGCAAATAGAATTGTATCATCGTTGCTTCAAAACGAAAGATTCATTTTTCAAGATGTTTTCATCATTCGGACTTGGAAAGTTTACGTCACAATTTTATCGGTCTTTAAATCGGTGATAGCTATCTCTTTTCAACAAAGTACTTAGTGTTTTGTTCTAATCACTGGCGAATCTCATACGTTGCTTTCCAACCGCCTCCAATAAATTCCCAAATACTAATTTAGGAAAACAGGGTACCTACCGCAGGTACCGCTTAGTAACGGAAAACCCTGTAAGTCTAGTAAACCTTGGTTAAAATATAAGAAGCAATGAGGTATATAAAAGTATCTCGACTTGACAGTCCATTCGTCTGGTCTGGCCTCCGATCTTCCAAGCTTTGTCTGCTTTGGCTGCACAAATATCTATCGTATCTCTATATGGCTGGCTCGGTGGCTCAATTGGTAGTGACCCCTGCTTACTGAAACAAGGGTCGTGGGTTCGATTCCCACCCGGAACAAACATTCGTGTGATGAACACTTATGTTTGTTCCATGTCTGGGAGTTTATATTTGTATTTAAGTATTTATTTGTGGTACCTTCGTTGTTCTGATACCCATAACACAAGTGCTTAAGCTACTTACTTTGGGATCAGACAACATCACATACCTACATGGTATGTGATGTTGTCTGATATATATATATTTGTCTGATATCATCATAATTCCTCACCAAGTGTCCAGCCCATCCACTTCAGTTCGCATTAAGGACGTCGACATTACATACGACTATTTTGCAACGTAAATCAGATGCGATTAATTAATCTCTATAGGTATAACTGGTTCGCCTGCTCCACGCTCAGATCTGTTGCGTTGTAGCACATGGCATATTAATAATGTCACATGGATGAGACTGTTGAGTTATGGATACGTCATCGTAAGAATAAGTCAACTGAAGGATTTTTATTTAAATTGAAATCTCTGCGAAGTTAAATCAAAAGTTATTAATTTTTTTAACAGTTGGATTTACGTCTTGGATGTTTGTATAGTGTTTTATTGCAGTCATGGTTTCCTTGCAGACTATTTTTTCAATTTGATTTGAGAAAAGTAGTTACTTATTATATCCGCTCTCTATATCTCTATACCTATATCTATATTTACACCCGTCCTCGGTTCGCTTCGAATATTTCAGCCAACATTTCATTAGGTTACATTATTCGCGTTTAAATAAGGATACCTAATCTTTTCTAGCAATAAATATATCCAATGTTTCTCAGGAATCTCAGGATGAATGCAGGTTTCCAATGACGAAATAATTTATCAAATCGGCACAGTAACGTAACGAGCGACATAGATGTTGTATGCTGAGTGGCTCTTTTCTATATTGAAATCCTCGACTCTGTCTTATCATTGTGTTTAGTTATAAATGTACCTACATGGTCCTCGATGCGGACAGCTGCACTATGTACGACGTAGTTCGTACATAATATTGAAAAGACAGTGTACACGCCACTTGTTATATCTACTTATTATTCCAAAAATATCAACACTTTCGTAACATTTAAACCAAAACAATAGTTGCCTTGACCTAAAAGCTACTTTTAAATCGTAAATACAATTCTAGGCATTGAGTAAATATCGGAACTTTCACACTTTGGATAAACTCCAAGATTTTAATAGTCCATTGTAGATTGATCCCTACAGTAATATCAAGTTTTAAGAAACAATAGGTCTAGAAATAATGGTTATTTAAGAATAAACCAGTGTAATATGGTCCCTCAATCTTTATTATTACGAAGAAATGGTAAGTCAGTACAAAATGGACGAGAAATGGGTCAAAGGAATCGATTCGCATAGGAAGTTTTCATCCAAGTTACGCAAGATGGCGTTGTAAATTGTTATTCTGTTTACAAACAACGCGTTATTTGTTTATTTACGTAAATATAATCTGCATGGCAAGCGTTTGTAGACCAAGAGACCAAAAATTCCACGACCCATCACTATAGATTTTTCCGTAAAGAAAACATATCCTATTTCATAAATATAATTATGTAAACTAGGAACTTAGTGAAACTGCTAATAGTATAATAGTAAATAACAAAACATTTATGCTATAGTGTATCTACTTAGTATGCCTTTTATCTGTGAACTTCTCAAACGCTTGTTATTTCTTCTCCGATATTAAAAGAAATAATAAGGCGTAGTAGCCTGTTTTCATTTCAGAATGGCTAGCTTGAACACACTGTTTTCCAGACTGGGTATCTATTTTTAGTGAAAGCGTAAATATTTTCCGTGTTCAATTTATAGATTTGTTTACATTGCTGATAGATGTGGTTGGATATGTTCTACAAATAAATATGGTCACTCACAAAAACTAAATTAAAGGTGAATTTTCGGAACTATTCACAAATGCGTTTGGAATGATCTTTTTCGTAAACGATCGTGCCATTCAAATATTCGATCGAATTGTCAAAATTTTCGTCAGCCTATTAGAAATTATCGAGAATACGTCCGCTGGGATCTCTCACTCCGACAGACATCTTTCCGAATGCTTTTGTGAATAGCCGAGGAACATGACGGATGTTTAGTTCACCTATATGCCATTTTTAGGGTTCCGTAGCCAAAATGGCAAAAACGGGACCCTTATAGATTCGTCATGTCTGTCTGTCTGTCTGTCTGTCTGTCTGTCTGTCTGTCTGTCTGTCTGTCTGTCTGTCTGTCTGTCTGTCTGTCTGTCTGTCTGTCTGTCTGTCTGTCTGTCTGTCTGTCTGTCTGTCTGTCTGTCCGTCCGTATGTCACAGCCAGTTTATTCCGAAACTATAAGAGCTACATTATTGAAATTTGGTACGTAGATGTATTCTGTAAACCGCATTAAGATTTTAAAATAAAATCAGAAAAAAACCCAAAATTTTTGGGGTTCCCCATACATAGAACTGAAACTGAAAAAATTTTTTTTCATCGAACCTATACGTGTGGGGTATCTATGGATAGGTATTTGAAAATGATGTTGAGGTTACTAACATCATTTTTTTCTAAACTGAATAGTTTGCGCGAGAGACTCTTCCAAAGTGGTAAAATGAGTGTCGTCCCCCCCGTAACTTCTAAGATATGAGCATGATAAAACTGAAAAAAATATATCATGTGTATCACTATGAAAACTACTTACGAAATTTGGTTTGAATGAAATCTGGACAGTATTTTTTTTTTAAACGTCGTAAATCAAATTACCTAATTTTTTTCATTTAATTAACTCCAATATAATAAAACGTAAAGAAAAACATTTATTTAGCTGTATAGTGGTACGGAACCCTACGTGCGAGAGTCCGACTCGCACTTGGCCGGTTTTTGTACATTTATGGGGGTTAGAATAATATTTCTGAAGCTTTCATGTAGGTACTTATCAAGCTGTTAGAGAATTTTTCTAAAGCGCTTTCTTCTTAACGCAATTTATTAAAACCGACTGTTTTTTATATAGTACTTAGCACAAAAAAGGTTGTCGCCCGATAGAAAGCGAATGTGTGGCCCAAGTCGCTACAGAAACGGAGAAGTACCAAATCATCAACCACTTGCCCGTGCCACTGCCTTCTGGCTTGTAGGTACTTAAGATTGATGACTAAACTGGCTTTATCGACTGATCACCAAATCGAAGTCACTCCGGGTGTTTAGTTAAGAGCTAAAGATACCCAGTTCATTTACATCACGATAACCGCTCGGTCAACGCACTCGAGGCCAGATGCTAGTTGGATCTGGTCGTCTGAGCCTCTGCCAATTTCCTTCCACCGCAGTGGTCTTATATGGTCAGCACCTTGAGACTCTGGCAGAGCGAAGCGATCTTGACCCATAAGACGATAGCTGAGACGTGTCATTTAGCGATCTCTCATTATGTCATCGACACTTTTGAATCAAACATGATAGGATTAGATATGGAATACTGTAAATGGCAACCGGCTTTTTCACTGCCTATGTAGAGTGAAAATTTACAAAGTTTTCTTTGGCCAATCAATCATAAGCCCTTCGCAGTACACAGCTGGACATAGGCCTCTCCAATTGTTTGCCACATTTCTCGATATTGGGCTTCTCGCATCCAGCACTTGCCAGCCATCTTGCGCAAATCGTCGCTCTACCTGGCCCTCAGCGCCCTAGATTAAGTCTGCCGAGAGGCGGTCTCCACTCTGAAACTCGTTTACTCTTACAATTAGATATAATTGTTGCCGCTGAATTGACAGCCGCAGAGGCTGATAATAATGGCCAGCTCACTGCCACTTCAGCTTGCTAATCCTGTGAGCTATGTTGGTGATTTTGGTTCTCTGTCGGATCACATCATTTCGGATACGATCCCGCAGAGAGACGCCGAGCATAACCCTTTCCCTAGCACGCTGAGCAACTTTTAGCTTGGGGACCAGACGGACGGAGACGAAACGTAAGTGTCCAGGTTTCGGCTCGTTATGCCATAGCAGGTAGGACGCACTGCTTAAAGACTTTCGTCTATAAGCACTGTAGGGTCGTCGATGAGAAGACTCGACACGTTTCCCAAACGCTGCCCAGCCTAGCTGAATTCTTTTCACCTTGTCCCTAAAGTTGTGTCTATCCGAGGTAGACATACTTTTGAACAACTTCGAGGACGGCGCCGTGTATTGCAATCGGTTCGTGTAGAACGTTTCTTTGACCAAGTTACAATACAAGTCGGGTTTTTAGAGATAGGTATATATCGCTATCTTGGTTTCCTTAGAAGAAGACAATTTTCTCGAAAGAATTTGCTTCATTTGGTATCGAATCATGAACATGCCTTGATCCTTACTCTAGTATTGATTGTACTAGCAACGATTCCCTTCCACTTCAATAATACACTGGCATATCAGCGGTAGGTACTAGACGTCTTCCGTGCAGGAAATGATTACCCAATAGACAAACATGTACTGTCATTCCATTGAATATATGGCGACAACAAACAAACATAATTACAACAGTATTTTACACGTGATATATTCCACTCTTGATCAACTCAACAATTCTTGATGTAAATCCAAGCTTTTAATATTGTCGCTATACGGCCGTCTCGTTTAGACGCCTGGTGAGTGAAAAAGACGGGTGATTAAAAAATACAAGTGATTTCGCCCCATCCGGTGTGGATTTGGAAGAGGCAATTGATTGTCTAGCCAAAATGTAATTTAGTTTTTACATAACGGCGTGCCGGAAATTTATTAATCGATTTACGTAATCGCGTTTTATAATACTTACAATGCAATGCCATCTTTTCAATTGAAGTAGCTTGATGCTAGAAGAACGATAAACTAGCTATAGGTTCCAGTTTTTGCGTCCTACTTGTTACCTGAGTTTTACTATTTTAATATAGTAGAGGGTAGATCATAATATGTATTATGACGTGACATTGAGATTCTAAAATAGCTTTATTTGGATATTTTGAACATAACTATAAACAGGAATATAATTACCATCGTATATTTCCCAGAATCTCCATGTAACGGACAACATAACCTAAAATCAACAATATCAACATAAAACTACATTAAGACGCCAACGCAAGGGTACTCCACGCGGTGTCTGCTCACAGTTGCGGCCAATAGCAGCCACGTTGCCATGGTAACGCTGTGGGTTTGACAGCCGTACGCACGAGTCACGTCGCGACGTGACCTTCGCTCGTCGTCTTGGCTTCCGCAGACTTTTTTATTACATGTGATGATTGATGCGTGAGTAATATTGTTGTAATAATTGGCATTACGATAAAGTTCGCTCTTGAAAATCTCGTGATGACAACCGGAACAACGATAATGAAGGTGATGTAAAAATTCAAAGGTCAGTGACCTGTCCTTAATCGATTGAAATTTCGATTGTCTCTATGGCATAGTAAAGTAAGGTTTAAAACATTATAGGTATTGTTAAGTTTAGTGCTCTTTGTAATCTCAAATTATTTATTTGCTTTAGGTATACCTTTTGAGAGAGTCCGTTTTTCCCCAAACAATTTTCAACTAATTAATATAAGACAGATAACGCTAGACTGATGAGAGACTGACTGTACCTACTTATCTAACAAATGAAATCTTTCAGTCTTGGCTAATGTATAAAACGAGATTTCCACAAAAGGGTGACATTCTAGGGATTTGTTGAGGAAATAAAGCATTACCTGTAAATGCTTTATTTTCCCAACACATCCGCTACGTTTCAGTAAAACGGAAACAAAACGAACAAATGAAGCATAATTTAGCGCTGAAACGTTGAAAAACCTCAAAACAAACCGTTTATTTCGATCTTACCGCCAGACGGCAATATGGCCGTAAGAAAGCAAAATGGCTGAAAATAAATCCGCGAGCTTTGAACCCGTCCTTGACTTGCCGGGAATTTATTTACGACGACGCGCATTTGTTTTTAATAAGTGCTGTTTGATTCCTTTGCCTGTGGGGTCAACTTGTTTTTATTTCTTCAAATATCGGAGCCCCGTCACCAGGGGTTAGACAGAATGGCAGTGGCAATAAACTGTCAGTATTATCAGTCGTTTTAATAGATTTATACGTTTTAAATTCAGGAGTAGTAACTACTTAGTCCAGTTCCACAAAAAAAAATAAGTTTTTATGCAAAAACAGCTCAACGGATAGTATCTCGAGTCTACCTATGTATTTTGTTTTATGGTGACTGATCCTATTGTATTGTCTTCATTGGGTAGGTACTTATAGTCCTTAAAAAAATTGACAACAAACTCATAACATTTACTTATTTGCTATCCCTATCCCTTTGTCTACCGCAATCGTTAAACCTAAATTAGACAAACTTATGACGTCAAAGTATGCCTAGTGACTAGGTTATTATATTAATTTGTATATGTTATGGACCAAGTGATTAATGCGGGCATTATATATAATGCTAGGGCATTATGAATAATGTCAAATTCTATTGGGCAAAGTGATAATTACTATCTAAACTTCATTATTTATCACATTGCCGGTCATTATGGTATTGCTACTTGGCAATTAGGCAATTTGATAATAAAGCAAAGGGGAGCGATGTATCCGGTAATGTTTTTTTTTAACCGACTGCGAAAAAGGAGGAGGTTCTTAATTCGTCTGTATGTATAATTTTTTATGTATGTTCACCTATATTTCCGTCAATTATATGTAGATGGATGTAAAAATTTTTTTTTTGTTCGAATGAAGACACTTCCGAGGTGGTCCCATTATCACCAAGTCAAGATCTGATGATGGTATCCGGAAGAAATTGAGGGCAACAACCAAAGTTGTATGCTCATATGGTGAATTTGTTACGTAATCATATCCTACTCAGGCATATGCTTCCGGGCGTCAACATCTGGTGCTGATGATGAAGCCATAGAACATCTTAACGGTTAGGATATAGGGGACAGTACTGCCATTGGTCGATGGGAACAAGGTAGTAGTATGTACTTATGCAGGGCTAATAGGGCAGCTGATTTGACAAGTAATTTGCTTGATTCTACATCGCAACGTTTTCACTTGACTTAAAGCAATTTTTTTCTTTCCTAAGTAAACTCTTAAGCCGAATAGGTATTACTACTGAGTGCGTCATCTTGGAGCAGTCAGTAATGTCTGGCCTGTGTATCACATACACATATTATATTATCTCAGGAGTGGATGAGCTTGTGCCCCCACGCAAGCCTTACAGAGGACCAGGAGACTGCGAAATAGTTATAAAATATGTTTTTATTACTTTGCCCAAAGGGTGATAAACAATATTTATAATGCCCGATCAATTTAATTATTTTAATAATGATTATCAAATTGCCCTCTCATATTGGCCATTTATCAGAATGCCCGGACATTATATATAATGCTACATTTATCACTTGGTCCATAACATATATATCACGTCTTCTTTATGCAACATAGGTAC
Organism: Conogethes punctiferalis; assembly: GCA_031163375.1. Classification (NCBI taxonomy): domain Eukaryota; kingdom Metazoa; phylum Arthropoda; class Insecta; order Lepidoptera; family Crambidae; genus Conogethes; species Conogethes punctiferalis. The sequence continues at coordinate 3,474,513 of CM062077.1, read as the reverse complement.
CTACATTAATTGCAAAATGTCATGGAACTTTACAACAAATAATCGTGAATGTCTGGAATTTATCGTAGCAAATGAAAATGTATGCGTAGTTTGTGTTAATAAAATTAAGTATTGTTTGTACGTATTTTACCTATTTTTAACTCCACTGTCAACATTAAATAAAGTTAGGTTGAAGCGTGACCGCATGACGACATTTCATAATAGAAACTCACTTTTGAACAGTATAAAATTTAACATTAGGAATGTTATGAAACGTTGAGATACAGTTTCGATTTATTTACTAACCTTTCTTTTCAGGCGAAGAAGTCCAAACACAACAGCGAAAGAAGAATGCACTTCAAACACAATGCCTTTGTCTACACCTACTCCAAAAAAACACTGTCAAAATGGCGACCGTTGCCGCGCTTTTTTGACAGGCGCCGAACTAATTATAACCTCAAAATTGATAATTAAAACGGCTTATTGAAGGGAAATCAATTGCTTTTGTTGTTCAAGAGTGTATTACGACAACGTCCGTTCAGTTATCTAGTCATGTGCGTACTGTTTGGTTTGGGGTCGGGATAACCGAGTTTGCTGGGTTCGAGCCAATATGGCAGACTGCCAAATACGAAGTACAGAGACAGAACATGCGTCCGTTAGGGGGTCGGCACCAATAACCGACGGTGCCTTATAGTTAAATAAAACCTTAGAAAATGCTTAATTTTATGCTACATAAACGTTATCTTTCCTAAATTTCTTTTAGCTTTTTTTATAAGCTATTTTTTTTCAGGTCCAAGAATGTAGGTACTTTATTAAAAGGGAAGTACCTAATTATTTTAAAGTTTTCTTGTTGTTTTCTGGTTTGGTTCAGTGGTACTTAACCTAGTGAACGCCGCTTCTGTGACACAGTGGTCGCGGATATCGAACACGCACAGTAGAAACATGTGGTGTTTGCTATGTATAATATGTAGGTACCTACATATTTATTTCCAAAAAAAAATAGTACCCATAGTACAAGCTTAGTCTTAGTTTGGGACTATATAATGCTGTGTGGCATACCTTGTGTTTATTATTATTTCCCTCCGTCTATGCCTACTTAGTTTCCGCGAAAATTGGCTGCCTGCGGCGGGAAGGCAAGAGCTAACACGGGAGGCTTATTAGATTTAGGCATTGATCTGCATTCGACAAAATAAATGTAACGTCCGAAATCGGTGCATTCACCCTAATCCGGTGTAAAATTATGCGTTGATCTTTATACACCTTTAAAGCACAAAGATTTCAGAACAACGAACTTTTATTTATTGAAAGGTCGAACGTTCAGGAAATATTCAATTTGTTTTTATTATTTATACTTAACAAAGGGTCATTATTAACATGATCAATCGTCACCTGTCAATAAACTGTAATAGAATGTTTTTACGTCCGAGGGCAGCAATTATTAATGCGCCAGACCTTTTTCCCTTGTACAAGCTAGATGGACGTTTCTGAAACCATACAAAAATGTTCATTTCGTAAATTGTCTAGACCAAGAATGGATCCCGGAACCTTCGGATTGGCTACGATTTGGACCTTTACACGCCAAAAAGTAGATAAAGTCTACTGAGTATGACTATTAGTATTAAATACTAGCTGTGCCCGCGGCTTCGCCCGCGTTCATGTAGGTGTGTCACAGAAGTGTTTCTTCGTCCCTTTTTTCGCAATAAAATATGATTTCATATGTGCTTTCTCAAAATTCAAATCAAATCGGTTGAGAGGTTTAAGCGGGAAAGCGTAACGGACAGACAGGGTTACTTTCGCATTTATAATATTAGTAGGGATTATTTTATTAATATGTTTGCGAATTCTTTCAATTTTATGCTAGATTTATGCTGGCGTGAGCATCATTTTCACCATTTTGCTTGATCGTTTATATTTTTATTTATTTTTTACCGGAGAGAATGCATTTACTTAATTACCCATACCGTGCCGCTCGGGGGAGCAGCGGGCTATGTGGGACTCATCACCGCCTCGGAATGATGGAAGTGAGACGGGAAATACCCACTAAAAACTACGGTCTCCTCCTCAAAGCGCCCCAAAGATGGTGCCGTGGGTCCTAAAAATATGTCCACCACGATAAATTTTGCTTGATTCTGGTCTTCTCGCTTGCCAGCCAAAATGAGATAAAGATAAGTTTTCTGAAATTTTCCAATTTTCTGGACATATCTTATTGTATCTTTTCATTTTCATCTATCGAATGTATCGAATCCGCTTTTCATGAAAAATCAATAAATAAATAAACATTAGAAACCTGAAATTAGGTAGGCGCTTATTGAAGATACTTATAAATAAAATTTCAGAAGGATTTCGTCATCATCAGTTTGCTAACGTTCAGCGCTGGACATAGGTAGGCATAATAGGGGAGCCTAATAAATAAATAAATAACCCAAGACATGCCACGCTGGGCCACACAGCGCCACCTAGCCCCAAACTAAGCCGAAGCTTGTACTATGGGTACTAGACAACTGATAAACTTACTTAGATACTTTTTTTTTGTAAATAAATACATTTTATACATAGAAAACACCCAGACCAATACAAACAGACATGTTCATGAACACAAATGTTTGTACCGTGCGGGAATCGAACCCACGACCCCAGAGGGCAGAGGTCACTACCAAATGAGCCACCGAGCCTGTCTGTAATGTTATTTTGGGCCCCAAATTTGGGGATTTGCCTTAGTTTGCCACCACGCTGGTTGGTGACCGCAGAAGGTTATATTTGTCTAAAAGGATTTAATTTTATAAATACGAGTTATGTAAGGTGTCTATATAATTTCATTTAAAATTGTTTACAAACTCATTTAAATTATAAAACAATCTCCCGTTTGCGTTCTGCGGGATGACAAATTACTGAATAGATGAAGGGATGACAACATTATTAGGTCTGCAGCACAGCGAGAGAGGGTTGTAGAAGCATTGGTTAATATTATTTACAATGTACCTAATCTGAAAACTCAGAAAAACAGTCCTTTTTGTGATAGTACAATACCTACATGTTTTCAGAACGAACATATTCGATCATTAATAAATTCGGGCAAAGGTTATTTGAGCGTACGATCATATCGGTAAAAGGTTGTTCGGCATATAATTTTTTCGGGCAATCATTATTCGATAATTCATAATTCGGGACCAAGTTATGCCTACTTAAAATCTAATAACGGCAGACCTGCGGGGCTGTTCGCAAACCCATATGGAAAGATCTCTCAAACACATGCACATTCATTCAATAATTAACTAATTTGTTTGAGTGACGTTCATTCAAAATTTCCGCTATTAAAAAATGTTTATGAACGTACTAATATGATTGAAGTTTGCGAAACGGAGCGGAAAACCGACATAAAGGAGACATAATTTTCAGCAGGACACATAATAAGCATAGATGATAATTATGATGACTGGCTCGATGGCTCATTTGGTAGGGACCTCTGCCCTCTGAGCCAAGGGTCGTGGGTTCCATTCCCGCACAGTACAAACATTTGTGTTCATGAACATGTCTGTTTGTATTGGTCTGGGTGTTTTCTATGTATAATACGTATTTATTTACAAAAAAAAATGTATACTAAGTAAGTGTATCAGTTGTCTAGTACCCATAGTACAAGCTTCGGCTTAGTTTGGGGCTAGGTGGCGCTGTGTGGCCCAGCGTGGCATGTCTTGGGTTATTTATTTATGTTTGTAGCTAATTAATATTTCAGCGATGTCTTTAATATTACAGCGTTAAGCATGGTTCCGCACATGCGCAGTGGGCCCTCCCCAGGTGTGCCCGGGGCCTTACTTCACCCTCGGCCTGGCACAGTCCACCGGCATCCTCGGCACAGTCTGGTGACGTCATCTGACATACTACTTAAGTGAGTATCAAGTTACGTTAAGTTTAAATAAGTGAGAGTAGTGTGTGGAAAAAATAGTGCTTAGTTGGCAGGCTCGTTGGCTCATTTGAATGCCCTTTGACACGAGGGTCGTAGGTTCTGATCCCACTCATACTATCATGGATTTAAACTTCAGTGTGATGATTGTTTTATTTGTTCGGTGTCTTGGTGTAAAATTTAATGAAGCATGAAGATAAGTAAGTATAGATTTATGATAGGTACCACGGTAGGTACATACCTTCGTGGGTTCCGGATTTTGAGATAGATCATATGTAGGTACTTAGCAACCACCAACCCTTAAATTATCCTAATAAGGAAAGGATTACCTATAATATACTTATTTATAACCTAAACACACGGGAGTGTCCCCCCCAAGTTCTTGCGAAGAGAACTGGCAACCGCACCCATATGGGTAACTCATAGATTTTTTGGAGAACACTCATTTATAATTTTACCAGCTTTTGCCCGTGGCTTGGCTCGTGTTAAATTTGGGGTGAATGCTCCATACAAACTTCCACCCCCCATTTTAGGGAAATGGGGGGTTAGAAAGGGGCAAGAAGTAGCCTATGTTACACTCCATCTATTCAACTATCTCCACTTAAAAAATCACGTCAATAAACTAATTCATCGCTCCGTTTTGCCGTGAAAGAAAGACAAACAGACAGACAGACACACTTTCCCATTTATAATATTAGTATAGTAGGATTAGTAGGTAAGTATGGATTTACCACAGACAATGGTGTTCTCCCGGCCCCCCTCCGTGCCGTACCCCAACGTGTGGAAGCGGTTCACGGTCCAGCGGGACGGGTGCGCCGTCGCGCTGCGCATCCAGGACCTGACCGAGGACCTGTACGAGGCAGGAGTCCAGCTGCTGCTCAAGCACTTCACGCAGGACGAGCCGCCTTGCAAGTATATTGGTGAGTGGGGACATAAACGGAAAATAGTATAATTACAGACTTAAGATAAACCCAGCAACAATTTTGTTGCTTGAAATGTAAGGGAGCAGCCTGTCGCCTTTTTACACAAAGCCAACCGCACCTGCCCGTGGTGCATCCTGCTGAATAACATACGAGACGCTGGCAACCGACTAGTGGCGGTATAACCATCACAATTAAAGACGTAGCTAAATACCACAGACCGGTGACGGGCAGCAACGTCACCGGATCGAGAAGCTACCCTGCGATCGTCAACCTGCCTGCCCAACGGGGCGATTATGGGTATATCCTCCAGATGTTTGCCCAAGTGGCGAACAATTTGGATAGTCCAGCTGTGGACTGCAATAGGCTGATGATAATTATGATTTTTTGTCACGATCCGGGATTCAACCCGAGACCTCTTTGTCTGTCTGTAGGCGCTAGACCAACGAGGCAATTTTGCCAAACATTCTAGGTAAACTTGTCCATTTACTTATAGGTAATACGTTACTAATACGTTTTGATCGTGGTTTTGATGCCCCTGATGTCAAAAAATTTAGTTGAAGTTTTAGAAAGTGAATTTATCTTTCTATGGGTTATGTTATAGTAGATAATGATCGCAGACTCATACTGACTATTCTAATGCTCTTTTTATCTTGACGTAGGTATTCCTGAAAAAAGCTTTCCTCACAGACAAGCACAACAAAGTGACGAGGGTGATACATTGCATTGGAACTTCCTTATAATCCAATTTATTCCAGGCATTCAAAACCACCCTTCAGCAGTAGCGGAATTGGAGAAGCTATGGCGGAACACGGCCAAAGACAAGTTGTCTCTCGCGTGCGTCGTGGACCGGGAGGGCGCCACTGAGCTGGTGGGGGTCAACGTGCTCACTGTGGTCTGCAAGGACGATAAAGAGGAACCATTTCACGTGAGTCATCCGTTCATCTCCATAATGAAAGATCCTAATTGTGAAACGAACTTGTTCAAGATCGTTAACAACACCCGTGGCTCCTTTTGTCTCACGGATTTGCAGAACAGACTTGTCCCTACGAACAGTGGAAGTACTTCCGCCAAGCTAGTTGATCATGCTCGAGGACCGCGGTCCCATGGACCATCTTGACTTTTTCGTGTATATAGCGAGTCGTGATGATAACTTCGTATGCGCGTTGTAGGTCTTCCGTAGAACTTGTGCGGAGAAATTTCGTTCGGTAGGTATGGAGATTGCGTGCCACGGTATGCACATGTGTTCCTGCCGGTGAGTAGGGTTTCCGGATCTCGTGGGGGGTTGGGGTTGGGCCGGCAAGGCGCGGGGAGCACTCTATTGCTCCCCGGATCCGGGGGCAGGGGTATTTGCCCTCCCCGGACCAGGAGTGCCGGCCGCTTATCATCTGCGGCTGGCCAGGGCAGGCAGGGATATGGCCGTATGCTTCGGCGCCACCCGTGTCCCTGCAACTTGCTGCCCACTGGCGACACAGGGGGGTTTAGTGGGTATGCCCTTCCTTTTGGGAGGTGTGAGTCCCACACACCATGCCGCCTCCCCCCGGAGACGGCATGAAGGTGCCTAATGCATTCCCCTCTTAAAAAAAAAAAAAAATGGGCCGGCAAGGCGGTGGCAACTGACAAGTAACAGATCAGTTACTTGCCCGTTGTCACAGGGACTTGGGCTTCTCTTTCGCTTTCCATCGGGCGTAGAGGGGGGGTATTATATCGACCTACTAATGAAAAGGTCTTATCACTTTGCTATTGTACTACAAAAAAAAGCATTAGAACTATTAACCTCTCCCGTAGACGGAGGACAAGATCTGGGCTCAGTTGTTCGGCGCCGTGGACCTGGTCTCACGCAGCGTGGACGTGTTCTCCCGCTACGGAGTGGATAAATACCTCACGGCCTACGGGCTGGTCGTGCCTCCGGAGTGGCGGGGACTGAAGATCGGCCAGAAGATACTGGAGGCTAGGTGAGGCAATACCATTCACTAAGAACTTTTTTGTTAGTAGCATACCAAGGGGACCCATACATACCTATTAATGGTGAGAAAAGGAGTGCAAGTCACTGATAGCAAAAGACATCCTCCTTCACGCTTCGCATTATAGGATCCCATATGGATGGAAAGAGGTAACATACCATCTACGCCTTCAACGAACACCTTTTGATTGTGCTAAAAAACTCATTATGAAAACTAACAATTTAATATCAAAAGCAAACAAAATCTCTCAGCATCTCAAAATCTGTTCCTATCAGTCTTGTCGAGTTTATGCCTCTGCTTACAATCTACTTTGACAGCCTTCTTCTCCGGAATTTGATTCCTCTTTATATGGTAAATGGGTTGAGCGTAACCGAAGTCCAATTCGCAGTAATAAATGTGCTTATTTCTATCTGCTGGATTCGGATAGTAAGCCGGATACAGAACCTCATCCACCTCGTAAATAAAGACGTCTATCGTATGCTGAAAGAGGACCCCACTTTCTAACATCCTCTGTATCACACCACACGTGATATGAGTGAATTTGTTGCCCCAAATGTTGAGGAACCTAAGGAAGAACGGCTTTTTCACAGTATTCAACAGATCCAGTACTCCTCTGTCTGTCAATCTGTTGTGCGACATGTCCAAAGCACGAACCTTTGAGTAAGGCATGCCGAAACTAATTGCCCGTGCTCCCGTGTCGTTTATCTCATTTCCAGCTATATTTAACAGCACCAGTTGAGGGCCTTCTGCTAAATACTTAGCGAGGAGATCAGCTCCGTAATCTCCTATTCTATTATACCCCAAATCTAAGTAGAGGAGAGTAGTATTTCTTCTCAAGCCCCTAGCAAAGTACTCCATGTCGTGACTGATAAAATCGTTTTTCTGCAAATGAAGCTCAATGATAGAACTGTTTCTTTCAAGGAGGTATTCAATGTGATACGCCAGCCATTTAGTTTCGTAATTGTATCTGTTGAATAGAGGGTTTATCCTGCTAAAATCGAAAACCTTTAACGTCGTATTCGCTCCGTGGTCTATTCGTAAAGCTGTTACGATCTGAGCGACACTGGTCAGAGTTTGCCCGCTCTGTGCGATGTCGCAGAACTCGACGCTTTTATTATCCATTAGAAATTTCGCGAAATATTCTCCACCCGTGGTACCTAGGTTGTTACCGTTTAATCTTAAGTACTTCAGCTTCATGAATTTCGCGTATTTTGCCAAAGTGAGGACAGACTTCGCCGTCAAACGATTGTTCATCATATTCAAGTTTATTACGCTCGATCGACCTTTTACTAGCAACTTTTTGACTAGTTTTTGGAATCCCACGTCCGTAATTTGGTTGTAACAGAGGTCTATCATAGTGATTCTCCTCGGCAGACTCTTGACGTACAAACATATAGCTCTAATGTCGCTGTCTTGAATCCTTATCTGGAATCTATCGTAAAGATCTTTCCCTCTAAGTACTAAATAACCTGAGCCATCCGAATTCCTTTCAGTAAATAGGTTCAGTCTTATTTTATTAAGCTCTGTACACCTTAAGTTCCGAGGCGAGCCAGTTATCTGTTTCAAAAGATGTTCAGTATCGCAAATGCATCTCTTTTTCTTCCTACGAGGCGTTGATAAAACCATTATTGAACGATTTGAAAAATCAGGTGATCGAAAAAAATTATAAATAAAGCGATAATTAAATTAAAATAAATGTTATAGGAAAAGTGTTTTGTGTTTTCCTTTCAAAACATCTCGAAAGGCTACACTGTCACAGTACGTCTTCGTCAAATGTCAAACATTACAAAAAGTATTTATCATTTTTCGGAACTTGAAGCCTTTCTCAATAAACGAAGGGACATAAAAATGGCTTACGCTTTTAAAATATTATGCAGATAACTTTAAATGATTGCTTTTTTCAATCAAGTGAATTGTCTTAATATTTTCCTTTCCATTTAATTTGTTCGTTTCACAAAGGGCCATAAAACAAAGCTTTTATTACCTTACAACTAACTGGTGCCTGCGACTTCGTTCGAGCGGGCTAAATGATATTGATGACTACCTGTACTCAATCACTACCTCTTATAAGTACATCAAATATTTCAGCAAAAAATATCGGATCACACGGAACATTTTTGCTATGTTACCTACTTAAGTACCTATTAAAAATCAAAAACAAAAACGTTTCATTCAAATTCGTCCAGTAGGTTAGGGAATTAGTGTGCTAACTAGCTAATTATGTAGTCATGGACGTAGAAAATAAATTTCTACGTCCATGTATGTAGTATGTTAGTATGTAGTCGTACCTTCTAGGGGTGAGAGCCTTCCGCTCCCCCAACAGTCCGGTGATGATGACAAGGCCGTCCTGGCCATCATCGTAGTCATTTAGAAAAAAAAAAAAAAAAAAATAGTCGTACCTACATACAAAAAGACGGACATTTTTTAAATTCTTGCTCTTTAACATTGTTTCTTTTTCCCATAAAATATATTTTTTTCACAGAGTACAGAAAGTTTTTATATGTGCTGGCTCATCAGCCAGGTATCATCATACCTAACCAATTAATTCATTCAAAGCGTTTTCTCATTATCAGACGTTTTAAATTACACTCATTCCAGTGGCTCACGATATAATCGATTCCTATTAAATGGGGCGTCTTGGAATGCTGTCCGCTCCAATAAGAATGGAATGAAATTCTTATGGAATTCCAGATGTGGGATGGCTGCTATATCGGCGGGTGATAGGAATTCTTTCACAGCATTCTTGAAATAATTGAGCGGGAAATGTGGGTCGAATTATAACGGACTTGAGGAAAGAAAAGGTGTTGTCTACATGGAAGTAATAAGTACTACGTATAATATGTACTTCCATGGTTGTGTACGACCATTCATATTTAAGATGCCATTGTTTTCTCACAACTCACTTAGTTACTTATACCGCACACATTAAATTGGATTTTGGATTATACCTAGCTTCGACTGAATCGTAAGTTTCATTTTATCAGAAGGTACCTACTTACCTATTTTTAACAAACATGTTTCGATCTGAATTGTCCAAGCTTCTCAGAACTCTAGTGTTTTTCTTGTAAATAAAAAGCTTTTCTTTTTTCAGGATTCCCCTCTGCAAAGCCCTTGGAATCAAGCTGACAACGACAGTATTTACAGCAGCGGCTTCCCAGGCGGTAGCCAAGAAGGCAGGCTTCCAGGACCTCTACGAGATCAGCTACGAGGAGCTGGCGAGACGCGGCTTCGTGTTCCCTGGTGTGGAAGAAGATACCAAGTCGTCTAAACTTATGGGCCTAGTCATTGAGTGAATGAAATTAGGGTAGTTATTACTATACCCCATTATTAGGGTAGTTTTCTTAATAGCCGTATTGGTTATTTTACTCTGCCGTAAAAGGGCAGCTAGAATGCCAAACGTTTTGTCTCTCCATTCACCTTTGCCGTCATACTCCCCTTTATCGCCCTTTCGTATTTAGCTCAGACTGTGCATTCAATCTAGAAATCTATTCATCAAAAATGTATACCTAGCCACTTTTATCAACATCGATGTGATTGCTTCCGAACTTGACTATTTTAATGGCCTTATAATGTGACATGTGACACACTAACCAAAAGGCGTCATAAATTTTCATGCAGAATTTAATTTTATGTATTGTTTAAAAGCCAAAAAAATAACGTACCTACTTACTTACCTAAAGTATTATTTCACTGTGATATTAGTTATTAATTATTTTACTAACATGAAGATATTTTTACATGATTATAGGTACTCTGACAGAATAATATTTAATTGTCGGTTAATGGTTTTAAATGTATACCTACGCGCTTGTCTTGCCAAATGCCAAAGCCAAATGTGTATCTAAAACAATAAAACAATGTAATTCAATTGTCTTAATTATTTACACAATAACCTGTTGGAGGCTCTTGACAGGTTGTAGCGACGTGCTATCCGTATTGTTGGGGATCAAGAGGAGACTAGACTCTAAAACCTCTTTAGCTACGTAGAGAAATTGTTAATTCTTTCGTTATTTTCATATTTTACCCAATAACTTCCTACATCACCAGTATTATTAATGAGCAAATGTAAATATTACCTACATAATATTATCGTCATTACCTAATACTCTTCTTCTTCTTCAGTGTCTCTCTTCTCTTCCCATTGTATAAATTACGACGTACTCCAAAAAATAGTGCCGAAGTATCGGCTAAGCACCATAATTACCGAAGGTAGCTTTATATATTGACAGGCTCGGTGGCACCTTTGCCCTCTGAGCCAAGGGTCGTGGGTTCGATTCCCGCACAGTACAAACATTTGTGTTCATGAACATGTCTGTTTGTATTGGTCTGAGTGTTTTCTATGTATAATATGTATTTATTTACAAAAAAAAAGTATATTAAGTAAGTTTATCAGTTGTCTAGTACCCATAGTACAAGCTTCGGCTTAGTTTGGGGCTAGGTGGCGCTGTGTGGCCCAGCGTGGCATGTCTTGGGTTATTTAATATTATTATTAATGCTAACTTCGTTACCTTGATGGTATTTGTATACCTATCTAGGTAATCCCTAAGAGAAAGTTATCTGAATAATTTCGTCACAGTCCGAAACATTGGTAACTCTTCGGAGTACGCTTATTGGTTAGATTTCCTCTCGAATGAGTTTGGCTATTCCAGTAAACCAGATGTAGAACATTATTATTAATTTACCATTAAACGATCGAATATTTTCTGACGAAATAACTAATAACCATTATAATCTTTACACCATTTAAGTCGTTAATAACGCCATCTAGTAAATATTTCACTTACCTAGTTCCCAATAATTAAGTGTTTACAGCGCCATCTATACACACCATGACGACTTAATAGCTAAGAATATCGCTATATATGTCATTTTAATAGTTTCAGCATTTGAATCAGCTACATTACACAAACGAGGAATAAAATCGCTTGGAAGCAATAAATGCATCGCAAGAAATAGTATAAGAAGTAACCCTAAACCAACTCACAAAAAATATAAAATGGGGACTTTCATAACATTCAAATGGCAACAAAAAAAATTAAAATGGCGTAGCTTGCTGTCCCCCCCCTGCCTGAATCTGTCAAACGGTTGTTGACTCTTGTGGGTGTATTGCTGTCGTGAATAAAATAATCAGAATTAAATTAGAAAATAAGTTAAAAACTATTTATTTCACCGCGGTATGGTTAGTGACTGAAAGTGTTATTTTTCACCCGCTCTCTTCGCGTTGAGAACTGTTTGAAATAGTCGTAGCTACTCTAAATTGTGAAAATTGTTTATTGTGCACATCCTGTTTGTATTCAATTGAATGGTTTTCACGTTGATTTTTCAACGATTTCCTGTGATTACTGGCTGAGTTTGTGCGTTATTGCCGTGTGTTGCCCCGTAATGTTTAATTCTTACATTCAGTGACGTGTGTGTATGTTTCTAAACATGGATTTTCCTTACATTGATTGGAGCCCCCAGCATTGAAGGTATGTTATAAAAATATAGTTCTATTTCTGAGTGTAAACAACCAATTTTGGTGAAGTTTTGGTTTGAGTTAAATTGGCTAACTCAACTTAATTTTTTGTGTTTAAAAATGTAGTAGGTAGGTACCTATTTACTTACCTACTATGTTCTACTTTCTACCATGCTACTGTTTACTATAATCCTATAATTATGACAACATATCCTATAATTATGAGAACCCTCTGTGTATGATAATTTAACAACATTGTAATAATTTTCCAGCTTAGTACCTACAATAAATTTTCAAAGAATAGTCAAAATATCGTACAAGACAATGTGGTAAATATAACATTAAAAATTGCAAGTCATATTTGAACAAACTTGAAGTTTGGATACCTGAAAAGTAAAATGAATGAAAAATGAATCTAAGTGATAATTTCATTTCATTTCAGACATCTCCTTTGTTTAGTCATGAGACAATTGAATAAGAGAATAGGAAAGATATTTCTGGTATTTGTTTTAACAAAGATCACAAACATAAAATCAATTACATATTTTATTAAGTAATTTATTATAAAAATTATCAAAGTTGGTGCAATTTATTTTTTGAACATATTACAAACAAAACATAGGTACAAGCATACAACTTAGGCAGTCTTATCACTTGTAGCAATCTCTTCCAGACAACCTTCAACAAAAGCTAATTCCTTATGTTTGCAATAGCCCTGACCAGGAATTTAACCCAGAACAAAGATAAACCTCCAATCTTTGTAAGTCAAGTACTTATCACTGATTTTCATATACCCCATAGCCTTAGACTGTATGATCCCATCAGCATAATCATCATCAGAATGCAAACATCCACTACTATATAAGCATCCTCCAATGACTATTGTCATCATCTGGTCATCTGGGGGATGCCATAATCACCAACACTTCTCAGATGGGTTGGTGACTGCAGTAGGTTTTATTCATCATCATCATCAGCCTATCCCAGCTATTGAGCTGCACCTTTATACCTCCACCAGTTAGTTGCCAGCACCTCATATGTTATTCGGCAGGATGCACCACAAGCAGGTGAGGTTGGCTTGGAGCGAAAAGATGATAGGCGGATCCCTTACATCAGGTTTTATATGTACAGGTAAAATCTGCTGCCTGTTTCCTGATATTCCATCAGTCTTCTTCTACAATTTACAACACCATAGGGATGAGAGGAGAGAGCTGTATGATCCCATTTGAATATAATTTTGCAGTTTAGAGAAATTATGATAGACTAATGCTAATTAAATTTGCAAACTGATTAACTGATCTAGCACAGTGGAGTGTGCCAAATTTTTGGTTCTCTGCTAATTACAGCTTTTTAATTATGTCTGTCGTGTTAACTGATTTCTCTTTTAGATAAAAACGCCTTTGTTAAGTAAGCAGTTTTCATATATTGTAATAACTGACCTGGCACTTGTCTGATAATACATAGTCTGGGATCCCTGTGATGTTTGTTAAGAACTAAATGGGCTCTCGTGTGAATATCTGCCATTATTAATTAACTATTAAGCTAGTTTGTTGTTTAAACCTATAATGTCATTTCCCAAAATGCTCAATTGCAGGTATATGTTTCAGGCAAATCTGTCAGGTAAACCCTAAGTATTAACCTCAATGGCCAACACTACTAAAATATGCATGTCTATCTAAAAAATAATGTTTATCTAATCTCTTTTAATATACAGCCAGACATTCTTACAACAATGCGTAACATTTCTAATTATCTACGCAATACTGTTCATCAACGAAGGGTTTATCTGTTATTAGCGTTGAGCAAACATTAATTGACCTCAATTAATGGGATGATTGAAGAAAGCATTTTAAACTATTGTGTGTCATCTCGCCTCTGGTAACCGGCTAGAGGGAGAGAATGTTGTTTTTGTGTGTGTTTATGCTTCAGAATCAAATTAGGGGTTTTAAAGTGTCTATATGGAGTCAAGAGAGGTGGGGCATAGCGAATCTTCGCTTGAATTGGGATGACGACTAAAAAATAATTTAATGTCCATCAGATAGATTAATGAAAAATATTGGATACGTATTTTTTATTTTGCCTCTTGTTCAAAAACTTACGAAGATACATTGATTTTAAATGTCACATGACGTCACGTTATAGTACAAAATATACTCTAACGTGACGTAGTTAGCCCCCACTCCGTAACTTTAATGCGCTATATCTAAGTATTTTCTTGTTATTTCGACAAAACAAAAAATACGGGTCTTATATTTTTTTATTATCTAAGAGACGGACTAATTATTTTCTTCATTTTCATACCTTGTCGTCATCCGTATTGAACCGCCCGTCCGGGGAAGGACCTCCACCCTATAGAATACTGCAGTCAAATGACCTCTGGGTCGTGTTTCTGCCGGTGAGTAGGGTTTCCGGAGCTCGTGGCGGGTTAGGGTTGGGCCGGCATGGCGGTGGCAACTGACAAGTAACTGACCAGTTACTTGCCCGTTGTTACAGCGACTTGGGCTTCTCTTTCGCTTTCCATCAGGCGTAGGGAAGCCATTATGTCGAGCCACTATAAAAAAAAAAATGGTCATTTGATCTTCTGGGCGAACAAGCGCACTTTTCGCCTATAAAAAAATCGATTCATAAAGGCATTATTTTCCAATTCTTTAAAACTCTGTAAATGAGACTTTTATGGACCGACTTGTACCAACTCAACCAAAATCATGGGTCTTTTCTTTGGAAGAATTATTTGGTTGACATTGATCAATAGTTTCTTCCATACCGTTCCATACTGATCGACGTGGACCCATTGATTTTTCCATCGATCGACGGCATTAGTCTGGTAACACCCTTGCACCGTGCACGGTTCGTCCACAGTCGGCTCTACTCGGAAATGGGCCCTCAACTTGGCCGAACGTCTGATCTGTGGAGTTCAGGCGTCATATAAAGTACCTATTCACCGCTACGGTGAAAAAAATTACAAAAATTGCGTTCGCAATGAATCGATTAACAATGCGATGTCGTTATTACAAAGGGGTGATATTTTGCAATCGTAGACACGGCGACGCACTGTCGCGACTACGGCGGACCCCTCTAGACAACCGTGACGTCACCCCACCTCGCCCCCAATTCTAGGAAACGTGCTTAATCGTCCTGTGAGAGATGTGTCTGTTCAGGCTTCCTGGAATAGTGATGTTTGCAGTAAGATCTTATGTACCCTGAAAGTATCTACATATCTTGTATGTTTTGCGAGTGTCTGCATGATAGAGCAGGAGCAGACATCTACCCAGGTTGTGGAGTCAAAACAACGATGGGATGAATGGTTGAATAAATAATAAATAACCCAAGACATGCCACGCTGGGTCACACAGCGCCATCTAGCCCCAAACTAAGCCGAGGTTTGTACTATGGGTACTAGACAACTGATAAACTTACTTAGGTATATACTTTTTTTTTGTAAATAAATACATAAATTATAGGCATAGAAAACACTCAGACCAATACAAACAGACATGTTCATGCACACCAACGTTTGTACTGTGCGGGGATCAAACCCACGACCCTAGGCTCAGAAGGCAGAGGTCACTACCAAATGAGCCATCGAGCCAGTCAAAACCACAAAAGCATTCCATTGTAAAAACACGCATTCCATCACTGTTGGACAGTAGGTCAGATTTTGGGAGCTTTTTCGCAATGAGTGACGTCAAAAACCCCCACTCCTACATTTTGATGCCTTGTATCTTGGTTATTTTTTGGTTAAATGAAAAAGGAAAAATACGTGTCCAATATAATATTTTTATAATCTAAAATACGGACTAAATATAATGTAATTATTTTGACCCTGGAATCATCACGCTGCGCTGGTTTGGATCGCAGCGAAAATGATGTACCTACGCTAATGATCAATACAGTATGTTATTTCTTAACGTAGGGTGCCACTGTCCCTATTAGATAGAGACACGGGAAATGGACAACGGGAAGAGTCTTTGCGCAATGCAGTGTCCCGTAGTGATGTTTATAGGTCACGGTCACGGGTCGAGGGAACCATGCTCGACGGAATGTGAGCTGCGTTTTCAGCTACAGCTAATATAGAAGCGTTTGCATACTAGAGAGCGACTTAGCTGTATTCCCGATACATAGAAATAGTATTTGCACATTTCTGTGACACGGAGGTGGTACCTATGATTTGATGTTTAACACTCTTGGGCTTAGTGCGCTCAGCAAGAAGGATAGTGCGTACGTATGAGGCAATGTGATGCCCTTTATGTTTTCTCATTCATATAATCCGATGGAACTAATTAGACACGACCAGAGCGATCAGGAACAACTTTATTAATAAGAAGAGAGGTAGGGCATAGCGAATCTTCGTTCGAATTGAGCTGCCCGTCCGGGAAGGACCTCCACCCTATAGAATACCGCAGCCAAATGACCTCCGGGTCGTGTTTCTGCCGGTGAGTAAGGTTTCCGGAGCTCGTGGGGGGTTTGGGTTGGGCCGGCATGGCTGTGGCAACTGACAGGTAACTGACCAGTTACTTGCCCGTTTTAACAGCGCGCTTTCCATCAGGCGTAGGGAAGCCATTATGTCGAGCTACTATAAAAAAACACGAAAGGGCAGAAGTAGGCAAGTGGGTTAGTAGTAGTTATCTTTGCAATTACTTACCATGATGGATTAAAAGTCATCGTAATAGCACTGGTGACGTGTCGGCCCGTTTGAACTCTCCCCGGCTCCAAGGCCGCTGGGCTGGGCTGCGGAAAGGTCGGCTGACTCACGCCCATCTTGGTTACGTCATCTGCTTTCACCCGTACATAGAGTTCCATGCATGAGTATTTATACCTGCATGCATCCTGTAGTTAATAACCCAAGACATGCCACCCTGGGCCACACAGCGCCGCCTAGACCCAAACTAAGCCGAAGCTTGTACTATGGGTACTAGACAACTGATAAACTTACTTAGATACATTTTTTTTTTGTAAATAAATACATTATACATAGAGAACACCCAGATCAATACAAACACACATGTTCATGAACACAAATGTTTGTACTGTGCGGGAATCGAACCCACGACCCTTGGCTCAGAGGGCAGAGGTCACGACCCTTGGCTCAGAGGGCAGAGGTCACTACCAAATGAGCCACCGAGCTTGTCATGTAGTTAGGTTTATCATGCTTGAACAGAAGTTATATTGTGTTTGAGTGGTTTAATTAAGTGGATGAGATCATGCCTTTCTATGTTTAGTGGTCGTAGGTTCGAGTGCCAGTCAGAGAAAATATTCACAGAATTAAATGTGGTTCGCTATTTCATAAGTTTTAATTTAATTTCAAAAAATCCTAAAAGGAATTTTCCAAATCGTTCCACAATCTCACAGATAGGTGGTAACAAACATACCTACAACAACAAAAATCAGTCGAATTGAGAACCTCTTCGTTTTTTTTAAGTCTGTTAATAAATTGGCTAAAATCTTTGTGACCTCAAAAACACAAACTAAGTAGGTATTTGCAATGACCCGGATTCTCACAGTCCTCTTTGAACGAAACAACGCACGTTTAAAAAGCTAAACTGATTTATTTAATCAGTTTTTCTTTAGTTTAGTTTGTAGGGAGTCGAAATGTCCTTTTGGCTCCTTATGCTTTTTTCCAGCGAAAGTTGCTTAAAATAAGTACATACCTGCTCCTGTAATCTAGGATACACAGCAGGGTACAGAGAGGACTTCCTGCGCCCAATCCAAGAGGCTACTGTACTAAGAGGTACAGTCCTACAGTCACTCACCCACTGCTCGAATCGTCAATGGATCAAAATCATAGATCTTATTCACCATAGTCAACTTAAATGTATTACATAGTGAAACTATTTGCAGAAGTAAACTAATTTATTTTATAGTATAGTAGCATCTGAGCCCAATAATTAAATAATTTACGTATGTACAATTATTAATTAACTTATTTCTGGCGTATAAATAAGCCCATAATATTGTGTTTGTTTGTATAAATAAAACCACATTTTGCGGTTAGTTACCGACCAGACGGCATAACATTACACACGGAGTATTCTAATCATAAATGTACATAATATAATAACTACCTGACTCACTAGCTTCTAAGTAGGTTTTGTAAATGACATGTTATGTTGCAGAAATTAGCTCTGTAGCTAATCCTATTCTTCTGACCGAAATTCTGCCACAATGGCCAATATTTTTTTAATAGGTATATTGGCATCTCTAAGATAACTGTAAACGCGGCAGCCTGAAGCAATCCTAAGCTAGCCGCGGATGATCACTGAAGCGAAAGCGATTGGAATGACCTGGAGCGAAGTGAAGCGCGAATCTCAAGAACGTTCGGGATTGCGTCGTGCTGTGGTTAGGCTTGCCAACTTTTTTTACAAGAAATAAAGTATATTGAGGCCTAAGAAAACAAATTAAACAGTATTTTAGAAAAATGAACAGTATTTTATTTATTTAATAATATGTATTAATTTTATTTACGGGGGATGTAAGGGAGCTACCTATCAACTATTCGCTCCAAGCCAACCTCACCTGCCCGTGGTGCGTCCTGCCGAATAGCGAACGAGGCGACCGAAGGCGGTATAACCACCACAATTGAAGGCGTAGCTAAGTACCACAGACCGATGACGGGCAGCAGCGTCACCGGAGCGAGAGGCTACGCCCTGCGATCGCCAACCTGCCTGCCCAGCGTGGCGATTATGGGCAACTCCTCCAAATGGTCTCACATAAGCCACGGCCCCCAGTTCCCGGCGGCCCGCTATCCCTGGTCACGGTGGCGAACAAGGTACGGGCGGGGCGGGGGGTGCCAAGAATCACCGGGCTACGGCAGGCCACCACACCAAACTTACCCTGGCATCGTACAACGGACGCACACTAAGGCTTGACTCGCATCTGGTGCAGCTGGAGGTGGAACTTGGGAAAATTAGGTGGCACATACTAGGACTATGCGAAGTCCGAAGAGAGGGGGAGGCTACCGTAACCCTAGAGTCAGGCCACCTTATTTACTTCCGCGAGGGAAACCAAAAACCCCAAGGTGGCGTCGGGTTTTTGGTCAATAAGTCCCTCTCCGACAACGTGGTGGAAATGTCCAGTATGTCGAACAGGGTAGCGTACCTTATTATCAAACTCACCGAGAGGTATAGCCTCAAGGTGGTGCAAGTGTACGCACCGACCTCACTGAGGACTGGACCAGAACGCACTTGTTCTCTCTCAGTGTCTTATTTAGTAAGAGGGTTCTCCCTCTAAATAAAAAAAATGTGTGAGCGTGCGTCTAAGTCTCACACGTATGGAACATCGTAACTAATGGGAACATCTTTGATGCTGAAAACAGTATATTTTATACTTTTTTTTTGTTCAACAGTAAAAAGTATTTTGTAGTGAAAAACAGTATAATACTGTTTTTAACAGTATAGTTGGCAACCCTAGCTGTGGTCGCCCTCTGCCTCATCCAGGGGACATAGGACATTATGTCAATCCAAGAGATACTCTCTTAAATGACCAAGTGGAGAAGACTTTATTAAAGGGCACAAATGTGTGCTTCTCTGGTCCTTCGAACGGGAAGGTGCCTTGAATCCTATGAGTTCAAGACAGTCGATCCGGCTGTGTCGACCGTAGTAAGTCCAAATTCAGAACGACTAGTAGGTCCAAACACCCTTTTTTCTAGAGGGCAATGCATTTGGCACCTTCACGTCATCTTCTTTGGGTGTCGCCGTGGTATGTGGACTCACACTTTCCAGAATGGAAGGGCATGCCCACTAAACCCCCAGTGGGCAGCAACTTACAGGAATACGGGTAACGCCGAAGCATGCGGCCGCGTCCGCGCAATTTGTTTATGTATGGGATTGTCGCTGTATATGGGATTGGGAATCGCTGAGATGGCAGTTCAAACGCCACCTGCTTGTCGTCGGAACTAGTGAATAAACATTTTGTGGCCGAACCGCACATAAAACACTGAAGTAAAACGAACCGACCATAAAACCCGTTCTACAAACATCAGAACCGTACGTCTAGATGTAATTTAAACAGTGACAAGTTACTTTCGTGCGCACGCGCTGTGCTAATGAGTGCGGGCGTGACCGTCATCGCAATGGGACGAGAGTCGAAGGGAAAATGTGAGCGATGGACTTTCGACAGGAGAAACGTACAGATGCCGTAGACAAATAAGGTTTCTGTGTGAAACAGTTGGTTGTACTGAGGGAAATCAATAGTCAACGAAATTTCTTCTCGCAATGTACCATTTTAAGAGCGGGTATTCCAAAGGACACTTTCTCACTAGAGGAAGAGAGGGAAGTTTATCACTAGAGGAAATTCATTCATGATTCTTTAGTTCTATCACTTTGCGGAACTTAGAATTTAAAGTTATCAAGAAGAATCACTCCACTGTTTCCCGTTTTTTCTTTAGAAAAGGAAAATAATAATAACTTACGTCGGCCATAATTCTTCAATTTACTTTTAAAAGCATTTTTAACATCTCTATTTATTGTCCCATTGAAAAGAATAAGAAGTTAAAGAATTTGTTTTCCGTTCACAAAAGCCAAAGCCAAAGGGGTGATTTCTTTTGTAAAGATTAGGAATGTGTAACGTAATTTCGGCAGTTTGCTCGCAGCCCGGCTAGCTCAGTCGGTAGAGCATGAGACTCTTAATCTCAGGGTCGTGGGTTCGAGCCCCACGTTGGGCGAATGATCTTTTTTATCGTAAGTTTTTTAAGAATGAAATCGAAAACATGTAGAATATATTTTTTTATTAACCCTTCTAAAAGTTAAGATTATGTATTGGGAATAAATTAGTATTAGGGAAGAAGGGATTCATAAATAAATTACTTTTTAAACAAAAATATATATTTTGTGAGAAAATCGTCACCAAAGACAATATTTTTTCTTTTTTAAATTTCAGCAAAATGTACTGATAAAAAGATGTTTCGCCCAACGTGGGGCTCGAACCCACGACCCTGAGATTAAGAGTCTCATGCTCTACCGACTGAGCTAGCCGGGCTGCGAGCAAACTGCCTAAATTGCGTTACATATTATTCTATTACAATAAAACAACCCTCGGGATACATGAATAGACCCGTAGGTAATTTCGCTTTGGGTAGGAAGTGCCCGGCTAGCTCAGTCGGTAGAGCATGAGACTCTTAATCTCAGGGTCGTGGGTTCGAGCCCCACGTTGGGCGTCACCTCTTTTTTTAGCGATCTCTTTTTGTACTATTGTAATAATTCAAAGCGATAATGAGTATTAATATACTATTGTTCTAACCAATATGAGGGCCAAAATTTTATTCCATCAATAAATATTCACAAACTTAGTTTAGTTTAGTACACATTTCCTAGCCCGTAATTTAAAGAAAGCGTTCGATGTTGTGAACGCCACAGTGCTTACTGATCTTGACGTCATCTTTTGCCTACGAAATTGCTTGACTGTTCATATTGATAGATGTTAGTTTACATAGCCGTATGACGTAAAAATATGGCGGCCGGCACGGCAACTATTATACACTAGCTCGCGACTTCGTCCGCGTGGAATAGTTATTTTTTCCCCGTTTTTTTTTTACATTTTCCATTATTTCTTCGCTCCTAATAGTTGCAACGTAATGTTATATAGCCTAAAGCCTATGGTCATAAATGGTCTATTCAACACAAAAAGAATTTTTCAATTCGGACCAGTAGTTCCTGAGATTAGCGCGTTCAAACAAACAAACAAACTCTTCAGCTTTATAATATTAGTTAAGATATGTAGATGCATTGCGCCTCTGGTGCTATTAGATTTTTTTTATTTTTATATAATTTTAGTATTGTAATTTAGAATAGGTACCTACATTTCTATCTTAGCAATATTAATATTACACAATTTTAGACGAAAAGGACAAAAAACCGGCCAAGTGCGAGTCGGACTCTCGCACGTAGGGTTCCGTACCACTATACAGCTAAATCAATGTTTTTCTTTACGTTTTATTATATTGGAATTAATTAAATGAAAAAGTTAGGTAATTTGATTTATGACGTTTAAAAAAAAACTACTGGCTAGATTTCATTCGAACTAAATTTCGTTAGTAGTTTTTATAGTAATACACATGATATATTTTTTTCAGTTTTATCATGCCCATATTTTAGAAGTTACGGGGGGGGGGACACTCATTTTACCACTTTGGAAGAGTCTCTCGCGCAAACTATTCAGTTTAGAAAAAAATGATGTTAGTAACCTCAACATCATTTTCAAATACCTATCCATAGATACGCCACACGTATAGGTTCGATGAAAAAAAAAATTTTCAGTTTCAGTTCTATGTATGGGGAACCGAAAAAATTTTGGATTTTTTTCTGATTTTATTTTAAAATCTTAATGCGGTTAACAGAATACATCTACGTACCAAATTTCAATACTGTAGCTCTGATAGTTTCGGAATAAACTGGCTGTGACATACGGACGGACAGACAGACAGACAGACAGACAGACAGACAGACAGACATGACGAATCTATAAGGGTCCCGTTTTTGCCATTTTGGCTACGGAACCCTAAAAAACACATATTTCGCATTGTTTAGTTATCAAGCGTTTGGTTGCTGTAAACAAAGTTGGCCACAATTATTATTAGCAAGTGGCCAGTTAAGTTAGGCTTCAGACTGTGCTCAAAACTTTGTTTTGATCTATAAATTAAACGTCTTTGTTTGTAATAAAATTTAATATTTGTTTCTTTTCTTTTCAGGTAACAACATCTTTGGATGATCCTATATAATAGATGGCATGGTAATCGGTAGGTACTCTTGTGTATGTATATCTTCATAGTGATACCACAAGAATTGATAATCTGAAAGTATTTATTTACGCAATCCAATTACAAACACTCATTCAACCAGAGCTGTAGAAAAAGTAATAATCGGCGGGGACTCGATGACAGCTGTCAGTGTCACCGTTACGTCAAACTTCAACTGTCAACGTTAGTGCGGTGACTCTTGAGCGTGGCGAATAGTGCGGTGCCGCAGCGGTTGATTATTCTCCTCTAACAATAGGAAAATACATTCTGTTTATAACTAACGCCTGAACGGTCGTTACGTTACGTACGAGCCAAAAACTCATCGCTCTCCGGAAGCCGGTTCCGGGTATATTCCGGGATATGTGCCCTCCCCGGACCAGGTGGTGCTGGCTGGCTTGGCCGCTTGTGATCTGCGGCTGGCCAGGGCAGGGAAGAGTATGCTGCTGCCTATGCTTCTGCTGCGCTACCTGAATCCCTGCAAGTTTGCTGTCCGGTGGCGACACGGTGGAGTTAAGTGTCCGTCCTATGTCCCTCTTATTAAAAAAATTGCCTCAACCTTCTTGTTAGCAGCTGCGATTATCACTTACCTACCTAACTACTATCGATACCGTTTGCCACCTCTATGCTCGAATCTGTTATTAAAATTCATGAGTTAAAATTACATACACGATTTCTATTCACTACAAGATTTCATTTAATATCGACTGTTTTAAAAAAACTTCTATAGTTCTATAAAAATATCAGCAAATCTAAAACACTAGAATAGTAAAATAGTAAGTATTCCAAAGCAAGTACAAAAAATATTTTATTGTCAGGTGACACTCAATTCTATTTAATGCGATTTAGTTTCCTAATTAATGCTAGAAAGTAAAAGTAAAAAGAACTTTGATATTATTGTAAAATCGTTGGAAATTATTGGAAAGTCTGATACCTAATAAAGAAATAAAAGCTAATATTATTTTGTTTACTTATTCTGCGTGATTTTAAACAAACATTGATTTTATGTTATTAGTATTACTCTACAATAATATCCTTCAAGCAAGAATAGCGTCCAGCAGAATATGAGGCGAACTGGTGAACGAAAAAGATTACTCGACTCGAGTGATGAGCTTAAAATCGTTAAAAAAAAACATTATTATGGTTTATAATTAATGTTAAGAGTTCGAACTTTGATATACTTAGAAAATATTGGTAAATAAATATAATTATACCTAATACCTACTTAATTTTAAAAAATCGTACAAAACAATGATATTTATTTCTCAAGATGCATGGACCAAAAACATTTTCAAAAGTGTAGATTATTTTTGTAATTTATGTTTCCATTTGAAGACGCGCCAACTACAGTTTATCGACATTTTAAGCATCATTTCTCTTTTTAAAATTAATCTTTGAGTGACTGCCCTTGACATCAAAATAAAAACTGGTGAATAACTTCCGTGCATTTAAAATAAGAAAACATGGTGTTGCCATATCCGTTGTACATTTTACCCAAAATGTATGAAATAATTATGTAAATCCACCACAACCACGGGTCTCAAACTAAGGTTGTCCATTGTGCTATGAGTACCTACCAGATTTGGAAAAAAAAACTTTAGATTAATTATTATTCTGCCTACTAACATAGTTTTTAAGATTAATTGTTACTAACATTATGGACTCTGTCTGAAATAAATAATTTTTATTTTATTTTATTTTTATTTATTTTTATTACAATAAACATTTTAGATATTAATGTCACTTGATTTTGGCCTTAATATATCGTTTTTCTTTAATTATGAGGTGGCAAGGATTAGAGGCATACATGGGTAGGCAGTCGTAAGGATAATATAAGCCATGGACTTTTATTTTAGCAAAATCTAAGTTTCGTTCTCAATATTTAGGGTCTTTTATTTGCAAATGCATCAACATTGTCAAAACGGGGGAATTATAAAATATATTTAAACATGTTGTCCGACTGGCTACTTTTCTCCGAATAGAAAAAACATGTCGCTTCAGCTCCGGTTGGAGACGTTTAAAATTTTAAATTAAGAACGCCCGCTTCCCGCCAAGTTCATTGCCGCTTCCGTTAAGCTGTCAATTAAGCGTGCCGGCAAGGGAATAATTTTATATCGAACCTTATTTATTGCCGTACGTTTGGCGATTTATTGATTGTTTACTTTTGTTTTACTTTATAAACAGGGTTTTATTTGTTCCTTTCATCCCTTTGTGTGTTGATGAATTGGTATAACGTATCCCTGATTTTGTTATTAATAATTTAAGTATCTAATTCTTTTTATAAAGACAACTGAAAAGACCTCTCAACTTCTTACAACAATGGGGGTGTTTCCAGGGTCAAAATAATTACATTATATTTAGTCCGTATTTTAGATTATAAAAATATATTAGACACGTATTTTTCCTTTTTTCATTTAAACAAAAAATAACAAAGATACAAGGCATCAAAATTTAGGAGTGGGGGTCTTTGACGTTACTTAGTGGCGAAAATACTCCCACTATGTGACGTCACGCGTAATTTTAACGGGTTATATCTTTGTCATTTTTGGTCTAATTTACAAATGAAAAAATACGTGTCTTTTATTTTTGAACAATCTAAAAGACGGACTAATTACATTTTTTACGGAAACAGGCCTATTAGAATAAACTGTGAACATTTGTGAGTACTGCGTCACTATTTTTACTAATGAGTCTGTCGATATCTACGTAACACAGTGTGCTGAATCTACACTCATGTTTATATGTATAAACCTATGTAAAATTTACCAGGACCTATTTGCAAGAGTGGATTTTTATTGGAGGCGTTTTGCAAATTGAATTTTAAAGTTAAGTGCTTTTCCTTCTTAGGTGTTTTAGTATACGCAACCTATATGTACATGTTCTATAATATAAATCGGTACATAATATGTAGGTACTCTGTTTTATTTGATTAAAATGCGATTATACAGATTATGGAAGCGTTAATATTGTCGCAAACATAAAAATATTAACTAAAGGTTTTATAAAACAAAAATCGATGTCTTTTTACAAAGACGTTCTCACAATTTTACCGTTATCAAGTCAACGATAGTGCTAATTTCTTCTATTTAAATTGATCTTTATGTACAGAACAGTAAGACTTGTTCAAATTATGACTAGTCATCAATGCCCTTTTCATTTTGTATTACACTCTTATATGATAGTTAATAAGGTTGTTATTACAATAACTTTTACAAGACAAGTAAGTCGGGTCACAGGTCCCTTTCCAAGCTCATCATTGTAAATCCGCTCTTGTATTTACGCAGATAGGAGCTACAGTATTTATGTATAGTGTAAATGTTACGGTAATTTCAATCTTACCATCTTGATAATAAAGCTTTTTAGTAGGTAAGTTATGGCTAGTCATTCTCGCAGGTCGTATGGTCAAGCCCGGCGTAGCGGTTGTATGAACTTGGTCCCCTTCGCAAATGAGACGTGACTTTGTATATAGGTGAATGTTGGTTGTTTGTACGAAGATTTTGTATCAGATATATATTATATTAAATTAATTAAATTTACAGACTTATCGTTTGTACCCACAATCTAAGAGCTGATCTTGATCTATCTTTTTCCGACAGCTATCAGATAAAGATATATTATTATTTGTTATTTAAAACCAGTTACAATATGTTCACTACATAGATTGACAATATATTTCTGTGGCGATCTTTCTATAGTACAATGCCCGAAAAGGGCAGCTAAGTTCCGAAGAACTGTCACACCTAAGTTCTCCCTAGGGGCCTCATAGCTTATAAGTGGGTGAAAGTAAATGGCGTCTTTTTAAATGGAATATTCGCACTGCTATTCGCAAATATCGCGAATATTCAATTACATCACTAGTCCATGCACATTGCCTTGTCTAAACCAGTTGCCACGGCGTCTGCTTTCTACAGTGCCCGCCAATATCACTTATATGTGACGCTGGGGTGGTCCCGATTTAGGTGTAGATTAAGACAGTCTCGTACACTTGGCGACAAAATAATGTAATTGTAAGACAGTCGTGATTTTTAATACTAGATTTTCTATTTACGACTATCATCTCATCTACATCTACAACACGAGGGAGTGGGTCACCCAAGTTCCATAATTGCAGTAATGGCGCATTAGCTTGTATACATGTATAGGATATGCATGTGTGCAAACGTATGTTATGACAGTGACTACATGGATGAAGATTTATAGTAACTGTCATTTACGAAACTACCTCTTATTTGTCAGTCATACTTCGTAACCCCGAACAATTTAGTAAGTGTCCAATGCATTTTATTATCCATCTACAATTTGGCACATAAAGCTAGATTGACATGTTTAAACAATAACCTTATAACCAATGTTGAAGCGTAGATAGATCAATAGGTTGACTATAAGTCCAGTAAAACAAAAACGCTTGGTGTCCCCCATCCATTACTAAAGAGCCATATCTAAAACCCGTTTTCACACTATGTCGGGTCAAATGATCGTCGCAGACGATCGACCACCGCCGGTGATTTATAAAATAACGTTAATTGCTCCAATAAAATGAGAAAGAGTCGTGAGAATTAGCAGGTATCTTGGGTTTAATTAAATGTCTCTTCTAAAACTATCTCTCAAAAGATCTCGGAAAACATACCAGTGATCTTTGCTGCACATAGGACTCTATATTCTGGCTGAACGGCTAAACAAGAAATCTCACATAATTTTTAACCAAATTGCATTATGTACCAACCTCGTTATAAATTAGTTTATAACATTTAATAATGTGAGGAAGCCCCTTTTTATTTATTTATTGAATTACCAACATAAGATACAGCATTAAACTACAGTAAGCACATAATAGGGATGTAAGGGAGCGGCCTATCATCTTTTCGCTCCAAGCCAACCTCACCTGCCCGTGGTGCATCCTGCCGAATAACAAACGAGGCGCTGGCAACCGACTGGTGGCGGTATAACCATCACAATTGAAGGCGTAGCTAAATACTAAAGACCGGTGACGGGCAGCAGCGTCACCGGAGCAAGAAGCTACGCCCTGCGATCGCCAACCCGCCTGCCCAGCGTGGCGAATATGGGTATATCCTCCAGATGTTTGCTCTAAGTGGCGAACAACTGGAGAGGCCTATGTCCAGCAGTGGACTGTAATAGGCTGATGATGATGATGATGAAGCACAAATAATAATAATAGGCTTAATTTTATTCTAACTGTTCTTACAATTATAGGTAACTAGCTGCTGCTCGCGGCTCTGCCCGCGTGAATGTTCGTATAAAACATAGCCTATATGTTAATCTGATGTACAAACTATATTCCTGCAAAGTTTCATTAAAATCCGTTCAGTAGTTTTTGCGTGAAAGTGGAACAAACATCCATCCATCTATCCAAACAAACTTTCGCGTTTATAATATTAGTAGGATTACAGCATGCAACTTTAAGACTGATGAAAAAAAACAGAATGGCAAACAAAAAACTACTAATAAAGCCTACATAAAAAAAAATAATAAAAAGTAATAAAGGAATATAGGTATGCTATACGCAGACCGATTTGACGGTTGTGGCAACTGACAAGTAATTAATTATGTAACCAACTTATCCGTTGCTGGGGCCACTGGGGCTTTTCTTTCATTTTCCAACAGGCGCGTAGGCGTGCGGAAGCTACTATGCTGTGCCAATTTAAAAAGAGTAATCATTTTTTTTCTAAGATCCATCTTTAAAGTATAGAAAACTGGCATGCGCAATCACGATTATGTCACCAGAACAGGCTTATGCGCACGTACTCTGTAATGATCATTAACTATTCACAATTATTATTTGGACAGTTACGTGTCGTTCAAACAAATCGTTTCGACATGTGTAGCTTCATAAACACGACGGATATCGTCTTTTTATTATTTTAATTTTATTATAGCGCAAGGCTATGCACACCGTTCGCACACAATAAGATATTATGGTGTCTCCTTGTAATGTGACCTACAAAAATAACTTTTTTAAATGCTTAACGCCTTCGGGACTATGCATCAAGTCCATTTTTGCATACCTAGTATTTTTTGAGTATTTTCCATGTTCATGCAATACGATCTTGTTGGTGACTTTCGTCATGGGTTTTGTCTGTCGAGGCATTATAATACATGTAGGTATTATGTGTGAAATAATAACGTATAACTAGAGCGTTTCCCAGAAAAGAAGTGTAAAATTATTGTGTCTGAAACTTAAACCTATTTGAAGTTTTAAATGACCTAATCGGGAATCGAATTCGGTACCTTATTTTAGACGAACGGCTTACACAAATGATAGTTAACATGTAACATCGCTGATTGTGAAGTCTCTACGAGTATTCATTGGTCAACCGTTGAACGATCTATGTCGGTCAAGACGGGCGAAAGTCTAGGTCCCTTACGTAATGCCTAGACTCGAGTGTATTAGGCCCGTATTCACAAACGATACTTATCTAAGGAGACCAGCAACGCTAAGTTAAGGGAGGCATTTATCAGTGCGTTGAACATGGCGAGCCTTTCAATTCATAAACAATACTTAAGCGGCACTTGAATAAGCAAACGCACAGCGTAAAATAGAGCCCCGTGATTGGTTCATTTGTCGTTGCGCACTTCACTTCCTTGACTGACATTTGACATTTCATTTTTTATAACCTCAATCGGGCTCAACAAAATAGTGTCGGAAAAGTGAGAATTGGTTTTAGTTTGTGTTTTGTGGTGATTTTGCAGTAATTGTTGCGTCGATTTGTGGTCATAATGAATAAGGATATAATTACGCCAAACTCAACTATCAGGTTAGATGAATTCACTAATTAACATTCATTATGAAAACATTGTGTAGTAAATAGTTTTAAAAATGCGTATACTTATATTACAGTTCCATGAAGCTGCCATGAGTTAAAGAAGAAGGCTTGGAAGGATCTCGCAGTGGCCTACAACTCGCAATCATGTGTCACAATGGCCCGCTTATCAGTTAAAAAGATGCTGGGAGAATATTAAAACCCTGAGGAAAAAAGAGCTTTCCCAAGAATCCCTCAGTATGAAACGTACTGGTTGAGGACCCCCAGAAGGCTTCACGGTGGATAATGTTGTATACATACAATTTGTCCATTCATAAATGTAGGTAATTGTAATTGACTCCAATTGGTACTAGAGAAAGAGTATGCCCAAAGTTTTATTTTTTACATTTTACACTTTAAATTTACTAAAATAAAAACAAATAGGAGATAATGTTTCTAATTAATATATAAAATATATACTTATGTTTTATTTTGTAGATGATATGAAAGAAATCAATGAGAATGAGGTCCATTTACAACTAATATTTAAGAAACATTTCAAACCATTATGGGTATATTCTCCAGAAGTTTCCCCTAAGTCGCGACCAACTGGACAGGCCTATGTCCAGCAGTGGACTGCTATAGGCTGAAGATGATGATTTCAAACCATGCACTAGTAAGTAATATTTAAAATCTTACATTTAATTTAACTTGTCTTTAATATGTATTGAAATATTATTGTACATGTATGTATAATGGTGTTATGTATAATTTATTTAAGTGAATATTTATTGTATTATATATGTTTATAGAATATGATATTAGGTACTTGGTATATTTATGTATTTGTCTAGATGAGATCGCTATAAGGATAAGACCACCTAAAGTGTACTTTGGTTTGTCCGTAATGTATTTTCATGTAATGTCTGTGTTTTAGTGCAATAAAGAGTTTCTATCTATCTATCCTGTTCATACTGTGGCTGTGTGTACCTTCTACAAAATACATTATTGAGAGATTTTTAAGATTATAAATATTTGCTTTCAGGTAGTTTTGAGTGAGACGGAGACCAGAATAAAATGCAACACAATAAATATGAAACATGACCAGGAGGTGTACCAGTTGAGAATGCAAAGAGAGAAGGTTTTGATTGCAAGACAATATAATTTATTAGAATATGAAGATATGATACATAATTTACAATTTGAAAAAGTGTTCTTGAAATTGAATTGTTAAAGATAGGTACAAACTGGAAAATAAAAACATTTACCTAATAATATTTTTTGTTTTATTGAATACTAGCTGTGCCCAAGGCTTCGCCCGCGTTGCCCCTCATTTAGGGAAGTAGGGGGTTAGAAAGGGGCAAAAAGTAGCCTATGTTACTCTCCATTCCTTCAACTATCTCCACTTAAAAAAATCACGTCAATTCGTCGCTCCGCTCCGTTTTGCCGTGAAAGAAAGACAAACATACCGACAGACAGACACACTTTCCCATTTATAATATTAGTATGGATATTTGAAACTAACTGAAAATATATTTCATGTACAGAATTACATTTAATTAATTAATTCTCTACAGATTTATTGTAAGTTTACATAAACTCAAACCTACTTGCAATAATACCTAATCAAAAGGATCTTTAATATCCCGTATCACTTTTCTTATGTTTATTCTGCTTGCTCATTGATATAATTATCAAACTCTTCTTCATAATATTATCCATCGTTAAAACAAAAACAACCTCAATTTAGCAAAACCAAAACTATGACGTACCTAATCTGTGCAGAAACTGACCCTATGCGTTGCGTAAAATAGGTCGCTAGCTACCTTACCAATGCGTTCATTTTAAGAGACGCACAGGGCCGACCGCCCCTCAAGTGTCGTTTATGAATAGGTTTTAGGGTACCTGTGCGTCCGCGCGCACTGTGAGACCTCACAGTATCGTTTGTGAATACGGGTGTTAATCTATCATATTGTTACTGACTCTCTGCGCTAATGGTTTCGCTGGCTTAAGGAGCGGGCATAAATTTCCTTTCTTGAAATTACTTGCTTTAATACTGGCACATTCTTTAAAAAATACCCGTAGCAGAAAATATGCAATGTTTTTAACCGACTTTAAAAAAAGGAGGTTCTCAATTCGACTGAATTGAGAACCTCCTTTTTTTAAAGTCGGTTTAAATTCTCAGTTCTTTTTTTATATGTTTGTTACCACATACATACCTATCACCGAGAATTGTGAAACGATTTGATAAAATATTTTTTTGATCCAAAGGGTTGTACCTACTTCCGAGTTGGTGCCATTGTCACCATATTGAAGTCGGTATTTTTTTGCTACAAAATGTTCTATTATTATTATTATTCACACGTCCGGAGAAAGATCAAACGCAGAACCAAACGCCTTAACGTGCTCTCCGATACACGGAGGTGTATCACCACAAACTTCTTAACTAAGGGCTTGCAGCCTAAGATTGCAACAGTTTATACATTATACTTATATACCTATGTATATATGATTTCGTCCATTCGATCGTCGTTTTGCGTGAAAGAGCAACCCATACATCTATCCATCCAAACAAACTTTTGCATTTATAATATTATGTAGTAGGAATAGGATTATTTAGTTTAGTAGTAACTTAATAGCTGAATAGCTAATTCAGCTATTACTGCTAATGACTGTCCATCTGTCTACAATATCTACAGTCTACAGTGGATATTTGAGATCCTTCTGAGCTCCCTAGCGCTGCATTCCGTGCAGTCGCTATGCCTCAAAGAGTCTCCACGCCTAAACAGTTGATATAATCGTTAAGGCAATTTCTATTCATTTCATTCTATAGATCATATAGATGTACCTATTTACAAGAAAATGATATAAGTTTCATGTGTTGCTTTGCTTAATTATATAATTACGCTGCAATTGCTTCCAAGCCATAAAAAAATGTTGTCAGAATGTTATATTAATTACCCCGTATATTGTGGTAAATGTTATTTTTAAGAGACTGACTGACTGAAGAAAGACTGTTTAAAAATTATGCAATTCGTACTTTATAACTGCTATTTGCGAACTGTTGTCCTATTGAATTAACAGCGAAGGAAGAATTGCATCCAATGCTTTGCACATCTCCTGCCTAGTTGGCCAATCTCCTACTATGGTCGTTATTTATCAGGGGAGTGTTAGTATTCGTATTATTACAATGTTGTAATGATATTGACGTCTATTCAATGGCTAACGATTATTTCCTAGAATAATAAGGCCCGTATTCACAAACGATACTTATCGAAGGAGACCAGCAACGCTAAGTTAAGGGAGGCATTTATCAGTGCGTTGAACATGGCGAGCCTTTCAATTCATAAACAATACTTAAGCGGCACTTGAATAAGCAAACGCACAGCGTAAAATAGAGCCCCGTGATTGGTTCATTTGTTGTTGCACACTTCACTTCCTTGACTGACATTTGACATTTCATTTTTTATAACCTCAATCGGGCTCAACAAAATAGTGTCGGAAAAGTGAGAATTGGTTTTAGTTTGTGTTTTGTGGTGATTTTGCAGTAATTGTTGCGTCAATTTGTGGTCATAATGAATAAGGATATAATTACGCCAAACTCAACTATCAGGTTAGATGAATTCACTAATTAACATTCATTATGAAAACATTGTGTAGTAAATAGTTTTAAAAATGCGTATACTTATATTACAGTTCCATGAAGCTGCCATGAGTTAAAGAAGAAGGCTTGGAAGGATCTCGCAGTGGCCTACAACTCGCAATCATGTGTCACAATGGCCCGCTTATCAGTTAAAAAGATGCTGGGAGAATATTAAAACCCTGAGGAAAAAAGAGCTTTCCCAAGAATCCCTCAGCATGAAACGTACTGGTTGAGGACCCCCAGAAGGCTTCACGGTGGATAATGTTGTATACGTATACAATTTGTCCATTCATAAATGTAATTGTAATTGACTCCAATTGGTACCTACTAGAGAAAGAGTATGCCCAAAGTTTTATTTTTTACATTTTACACTTTAAATTTACTAAAATAAAAACAAATAGGAGATAATGTTTCTAATTAATATATAAAATATATACTTATGTTTTATTTTGCAGATGATATGAAAGAAATCAATGAGAATGAGGTCCATTTACAACTAATATTTAAGAAACATTTCAAACCATTATGGGTATATTCTCCAGATGTTTCCCCTAAGTCGCGACCAACTGGACAGGCCTATGTCCAGCAGTGGACTGCTATAGGCTGAAGATGATGATTTCAAATCATGCACTAGTAAGTAATATTTAAAATCTTACATTTAATTTAACTTGTCTTTAATATGTATTGAAATATTATTGTACATGTATGTATAATGGTGTTATGTATAAATTATTTAAGTGAATATTTATTGTATTATATATGTTTATAGAATTATGATATTAGGTACTTGGTATATTTATGTATTTGTCTAGATGAGATCGCTATAAGGATAAGACCACCTAAAGTGTACTTTGGTTTGTCCGTAATGTATTTTCATGTAATGTCTGTGTTTTAGTGCAATAAAGAGTTTCTATCTATCTATCTTGTTCATACTGTGGCTGTGTGTACCTTCTACAAAATACATTATTGAGAGATTTTTAAGATTATAAATATTTGCTTTCAGGTAGTTTTGAGTGAGACGGAGACCAGAAAAAATGCAACACAACAAATATGAAACATGACCAGGAGGTGCACCAGTTGAGAATGCAAAGAGAGAAGGTTTTGATTGCAAGACAATATAATTTATTAGAATATGAAGATATGATACATAATTTACAATTTGAAAAAGTGTTCTTGAAATTGAATTGTTAAAGATAGGTACAAACTGGAAAATAAAAACATTTACCTAATAATATTTTTTGTTTTATTGAATACTAGCTGTGCCCGCGGCTTCGCCCGCGTTGCCCCTCATTTAGGGAAGTAGGGGGTTAGAAAGGGGCAAAAAGTAGCCTATGTTACTCTCCATTCCTTCAACTATCTCCACTTAAAAAAATCACGTCAATTCGTCGCTCCGCTCCGTTTTGCCGTGAAAGAAAGACAAACATACCGACAGACAGACACACTTTCCCATTTATAATATTAGTATGGATATTTGAAACTAACTGAAAATATATTTCATGTACAGAATTACATTTAATTAATTAATTCTCTACAGATTTATTGTAAGTTTACATAATAAACTCAAACCTACTTGCAATAATACCTAATCAAAAGGATCTTTAAAATCCCGTATCACTTTTCTTATGTTTATTCTGCTTGCTCATTGATATAATTATCAAACTCTTCTTCATAATATTATCCATCGTTAGAACAAAAACAACCTCAATTTAGCAAAACCAAAACTTTGACGTACCTAATCCGTGCAGAAACTGACCCTATGCGTTGCGTAAAATAGGTCGCTAGCTATTTTACCAATGCGTTCATTTTAAGAGACGCACAGGGCCGACCGCCCCTCAAGTGTCGTTTATGAATAGGTTTTAGGGTACCTGTGCGTCCGCGCGCACTGTGAGACCTCACAGTATCGTTTGTGAATACGGGTGTAAACGTTGAAGAACGGACCCCGTGTATGTAAATAGACCAAACTTACATGTCTTGGCCTCGCATTTATCATTATAATGGGGCGAATGCGAGCATTCCTGTCGCGCGCAAATCGTTGGAAGCGCGTGCGCACGTCGCTACTTCCGCGCTTTGTCGCGACTCGACGCTCGAGATCCGTGAGAAAACGCGTTCGATGGTTTCACTGGGATTGTTGGCATACTGCCGGTTAATGGTTGTGTGGTGACACCGGTATCCCCGGGGATAGATTTGGTGGAGATGGGTGAATATTCTTAATTGATTCAATAACAAACAGCTGATAGATTGATTTCCAGACTTATTCTGGTACAACCGATGAACCGACGTAATAACTTCTTCTAAAGTAGGAAATAAAAACTAATTACATAATATTTTTTGTTAAAATAAATTTTAAATACAGTAGAAAAGTCAGTTTTTATTACTAAACTAATAGAGAACATAAAGAATAGCTTGTAACAGGGATCATGCTAAGAAAAACGTGAAATGAGAAGGATAGATCTTAACTTAAGTAATTTTTTGCAAAGTCAGCATCTTAAGCACTTGTGTAAAGCACGAAAAGGTAAGGTAACGGCAACAAACGATTTTGTTAGCGACTTTAAGATCAGTGCATAGTATGATATTTACTTATTATTGCATATCATGTTCTTACGTTTCTTTTAAAATTCAAAAATCGTCTATTTTTAGAAATAAACCAGGTGAAAGTCGTCAAACAATTTCAATATTGGCCTCCGTATAACTTCCTGATACATTCGGTTCAAGACGATATGGTTACGTAAGGAGACGATATCTTATCGTCATCAACATATGATATGTTATGATGGCTGCTCTTTTGCGCTCTACTAATCTTAGCGGTAAAACCGGGTTAATAACTTGAGGTATCCGAGTTGTTGCTGCTGTATCCGTTGAGCAGTTTTATGGTAATCTAATGGGAATGTACCAGTTTAGTTCTTGGTGGTTGTCGTTATCTTTTAGGTCGAATGACGGTGAGGAGTACTTAGGTAGTTTCATGAGACTGCTGAAAGCAATGATAGTAGCTAATAAATAGCATGACCAATAAATACGGCCCGAAATAGAGGTTTAGCTCCGTTCCCAGATGGGCATGACACAGAGCTCAACATGAGAGGACTTAAAGTAAAATATCTGTTTGTATCGAATTACTTTTAATAGTGTGTGCTCTTTCATACTATAGATAGACTTATGTATCGTGCTAGTTTTCTAGTATGTTTACATTGTAAACCATCTGATTATAACTTTGTATTGTTTTATATGTCCACTAAGGTGGCAATGAATTCGATTTGTAAATATTCGAAATTCGGTGAAAATTCGATAGAAGCTAGAAACCGAATCCTACCATTTTTAAATGTACATGATGATTTATAAATCTATAATGAAAAAGACATTTTGAAATTGAGTTATTAGTTTAATTAGGTTAATCTGTTTATGTATTATTTTGTTTCTGAGTTTGATGATTACTGTGTACTCATCTTTGTAAGGGTGCAGCCTGTCATTGTAATATTTTTCTCATCATTTACCATGTATAGCATACCAAGCCTTGATATAACTCTGTTTTGTGCACACTTATAATAAAAGTAAATTAGGTTAATACACGAAGCATGTATGTGTGTGCGTTTCACTACATTACGCGCTGCTATAAATGTGAATTGCATTTTTATCTCTGTTTAACTTAATTAAAAAAGATTTTTCTCGTCAAGTTACTTCTTGTTATTTGGACATACAAAAGAAAGAGATTTTGGTTTCGTAGCTGTTATTGGACCTCGTTATATGTATACTGCAAATTTCATTACTTTAGTTAATGTTTAACCGATCTAACAAAGTTTTATATCCACACAATATCTGAAGGAGCCAGATTTCTGGCGTTTTTAGAAACCAATACATAGATTTTAAAAACCCAATGGTATGTGCTAGGGTTGAATCAACTACAGACTGACCATTGTTCTTGCATAATGTGCTCCCACCACTTAAATACAGCTTTAAGAATATTCCCATGACTTTACGACAGCAATAATACAACATAAGTACAAACTCGAATCCCGTACCTACTACCTACATAACAACGCGCCACGCTTGACGTGCTACTCATCAATAGTGCTACGTAATTTGACTTACGTACGGACAGACGAACCGTTCGGTTTTTGTCGGTCAGTAAGTGGTAATGATGTATTAGTTTAGCTCAGTATACAGTGCGGTTAAGAGCAGTAGATTACGCTTAGAAATTCATTTTATACTACTCGCCTACTATGATGAGGTAGCGACTCAAAGTATGTCTTGGTCTTCGATATCATGGTTTGCATTCATTGAGGTAAAGTTTAAAATTGTTACTGAATAAAGTAGCTACTCGAGAGAAGTCGAAATCGTTAAAATAAAGCGTTACATGCCAGGGCAACGTATGGCGGTCGCGTGGAAGTGTCGTCCCTTTAGATTATGAGACTGAAGGGGACAGAAAGTACACCTGTGTGTCTACAACCATTAAAATGTGTGCATTATACATCTCAAGTAGTTGACTAGTCTTGTTGGAAGGTCGCCGTTTTGACCGAAAGGTTAGAGTTTTACTTAGGAGAGATTATTATTATATTCAGGTTGCTAAGACTGCATCAAGAAAAAAATTATACTACTTACACTGAATTGTGAATACTTTATTCATCAATTAGGCAAATTGGAGATGAACGAAAGCGGTCATTTTCAGACTAGATTTTGCGTAGTAGTTAACTAAAACCGAAATAAAAATATTATCAATTACACACTCTTTTTAACATAAGTTACCGTTTCGTATGTGCGCTGCGCAGGCGCACGGTTGTTGCGACGACGCGCATCGCCGATCGCCCAACGCGTGTTTACCCAGTTATATTGGCATATTACCTTTTTTTGTCGTCCACAGTTACCAGTTAATCGCGTTTAGTTTATCGTTGACGTGCATCGGATAGGCGTGGCTGAATCAGCTTCCAGCGGCTTGGTGTGTTTCCGTTGCGTGTTAAGTGTTTTCAAGAGGTGAACCTACGTTTCTTTATGGGCTGATAACGGGGTAGTGGCTTGGATTGGATGACTCCTAGTCCCCTTTGTCATGAAATTAATAGATTCAGAATTATCCTGCATCCATTCTAAGTCCAAAGCACTGCAAGTTGTCCATTTCATCCTGAGTCCAAGATTCAAAAAGAGTATACAGAGTACTTTTTGGTGGTTTAGGGGAAAACTATGGGATACCCTCAAGTCGATTCTATTTGCGACTTATTTATTTCTGTTGTTTCTATAGCGTGCGTCTATATCCTTAAGACTGCCAAAACAATGCACGCTCCGCATCCTCACATACTTATTTCTGGTAAAGACACAGCAGCTTATCGCTCAGACGAAAGCTCCAAAGTAGCATACTATTCTCTCTTGAAATAGTGCTTAAATCGGATACCGGTTTGTTTTATATACTGTGGTAATGGTTAAAGTGTAAAGTTTGACATTTGCATCCGTCAAATAGAGACATGTAGCTTACTATCCGATCTGCAATCTGTTCTTCTCGCATACATTGTTATCATATAAAAAAATGCTATACGTTGGGCTCGAGACTGGGCGTGTTATGTTTAACAAACATCCCTTCACAATACGTCCTTAACCTTCCACGTACAATCGGTATTGTTGGGTCTATTATCGTTGCATCAGCATTGTGTGGCGTCATACGATGCACAATATTATACTTGCAGTCAAGAGTTACGTTGGTTTAGTGGCGTAGTGTCGCAAGCGCAGGCTACAATTAGACCGGGATTCGTAGCTAGGGTTGGGTTTATCAATGTAAGACTTATTTTGATTCCGAACGAATTATTTTTGATGATCAGTTTGGTTTGGTGGCAGTATACGCCACTGCCTCAGAAACAGTGGTCGTTCAATCCCCGAGTACAAACATAAAACATTTGTGTTTATGGTTATGTCTGTTTGTATTGGTCTGGTGTTTGCTGTAATATGTATTTATTTACAAACAAAAGTATCCAAATAAGTTTATCAGTCGTCTAGTAGCCATAGTACAAGCTTAGGCTTAACTTTGGACTTGATGGCGCTGTGTGGCCCAGCGTGGTATGTTTAGGGTTATTCATTTATTTCCCATATTTTATACTAAGAGTTGTTGATCTAACTGAGAGTTATTGAAGTCTGATTCTTAACAGTTTCTTCAGGTTTCATTACGGGGAGGTGTAGTTACACGAAAACCTCATATTGCATCTGTGTTTAAGTGAGGCAATCCAGCAAATGTTATAAATACTTAAGATAAATTGAATTCATGTCTAGGTGCTGTAAATTAGTAGGAATGCACCAATACATAACATGAACGTACATAGTACATACAAAACGCGCGAGGTATGCCCACTAATGGACACACTAGTTCAGTATGACATAACGAATGCGTAACCGTGTCCGTCTAATTTGATTGCCCATTCCCACACGCGACGCGCTGATAAGGAAAAACAAACGGGTTTGTTCTGCGTCGATAGATATTATAATTGGTGCCCTTAGTCATCTCGCCTCGAATCTTCTTAGTTTTATCAGCCTAGCCACAAAAACATGATCTCAATTATCTGTGTCATCATATTAGTTCGTTTACACTGTCGCTGTCAACTTCCTAAGTCAAGTATTGTCTGATTGTCTCAATGTGTGCCTAGAGAACTGAAATGAAAGTCCTTCCAAACATCTCTATTTCTTGTTCTTGAGAATCTCTTCCCTGGAGATCACGGAGATCTGCCGGTACTAAGTCGCTGCTCTCTCCTATACCACTGATTAACCCTCACGCCTTTCAGTTACAATAGTTAAGAATATTTTCTGCTGCATATAAAAACTTATATTGAAAGTCACGAAAGTTTTGCTCGACTTTTTCCGGTTATTTCTCTTCCAAGCGAATAATCTCTAAAGAAAACGTAAATAATCTTAACTAATATTATAAAGCTGAAGAGTTTGTTTGTTTGTTTGAACGCGCTAATCTCAGGAACTACTGGTCCGAATTGAAAAATTATTTTTGTGTTGAATAGACCATTTATCGAGGAAGGCTTTAGGCTATATAACATCACGCTGCAACTATTAGGAGCGAAGAAATAATGAAAAATGTAAAAAAAAACGGGGAAAAAATAACTATTCCACGCGGACGAAGTCGCGAGCACAGCTAGTGTATGAATAATCTTAAGTTTAAACCTTACAAGTGCTGCCAGCATGTTCCACGAATGTTCAGCACATGTGGTTGCCGGGAGTGGCCGTGACGTAATAAAGGGTCGACACGACACTAATTAATAATTCAATTTAGCTAAGCAGATCGCATTTAAATCTACGTTGTTTGTTTTGTATTGATCTGTGTACCTACAGTGAAAATTAAAATTCTTTTCACGTGATATACCATACTGAGTATAGATTTGAGATCAGAGTGGATCTTTAAATGTATAGTTCATTCGCGTTAAGAAAATAGTGACTCATCACCGACTGCCGGCCACTAGCCAATTAAAACGCTAGAAATTATAATTTATAATAGGTAGATATATTTATCTATTTTCGTTTATTATGAAATGATATGATACAAGTTAGAATGTATGTATTATAGGTTGTTGTGTCCCATAGTACAAGCTTCGGCTTAGTTTGGGGCTAGATGGCGCTGTGTTGCCCAGCGTGGCATGTCTTGGGTTATTTATTTATTTATTTATTAGGTATGATTCATACCTACATAATAAGAAGTGACAAATAATAATTCTGTTTTATGGGAATGGAGATAGAGAAATTGCTTCTTCCTTACCGATATCCACCACTGTGGTAGTCAATCTCCAAGGATACTTCTTAATTGCACCAGGTGATACAATTATAGTAGGTATATCTCATATGCCAATGGACGACGAGAGACAGGGACCAAGACTAACACGGCTTAACATGCTTGCGGCACGAAGCCTGACAACTGTCGTATGGGCTACACTTGGTGAATTATAGATGGACACAGGTTGCGCTTACCATCTGGTGCGATACCACTAGCCT
Organism: Conogethes punctiferalis; assembly: GCA_031163375.1. Classification (NCBI taxonomy): domain Eukaryota; kingdom Metazoa; phylum Arthropoda; class Insecta; order Lepidoptera; family Crambidae; genus Conogethes; species Conogethes punctiferalis. The sequence goes on along the minus strand of CM062077.1, from coordinate 3,433,217 downwards.
GTTACTAACGTATGTTTAAAAAGTAAGTTGGTTAGAGTTCACATAAGTTTACCATCACTTTTCTAAACTATCGAATTTCTTGCCTGTTCAATTCTATAGAAGCTGCCTTCTGAATCCTGTGCCGTAGTGTGGTCTTAATCATTTGTCTATGTCTAAGTAGTAGTAGAAAGTAACTCCCGAGTGTTATGCAGTCCTCTTAGCATTTGGCGCAAGCGATAACAATTGAAGTAGACCGTGACCTCTCATATTTACAAGTAGCACTTAAAACTATTGCATTTATTAACGCTATCATGTGACAAGCTTCAATGGATTTCAAGTAATCATCGGTTTGAACTCCGAATGTCAAACAGCTATGAACGTAAAATGTCTTTCAATGACAACTAAACAGGCTTTGTTTGGTTGTCATTGAAAGATATTTTTACGAAGTTAACATGGCAGCGAGGCTTTGTGAAGTTAACATTTTTTTTAGACAATGCACACTAACCTTATCCCAAGCTTAGATTTTCCCTTGTACTGATTAGATACCAAATATAATAACGGAGCGCGTCTCCTTGAAGAGCAACACCAGAGCCTATTTAAAAAAATGTCTCATAAATTTTGCTATCTGGATCGCATTTAGAACCTTCAGATAGTAGTTCTCGCCACCGAGGCGCTCCAAAGCCTAATGCTATTTGAATAGTAATTAATGTAGTCATTTAACCCTTTTTCTGCGTAAGTAACGTAGTGGACGTTTATGGCTCAAGTGCATTTTGTCTTTGCCTCAGCTCTCCGTTCAGCCAGCTTCTAACTCACTTCGGTCCACTTTCATGTTCCACATACAACGGTAATACGTGACATCACGAGACACAAGTGCTCATTGTAACGGCCCCGGTTGTTTACAAGCAACGCACATATGACATAATTGGTGCTGTTCGGCGATGCGCTCATGCGCATAACTCGTTTGCATAAGATTAGATTTTTAGATGTAATGCACTTTTTTTTATGGTAAATAAACATTTCACTTAGAATACTCATAAGGAGTCCGTGTAACAAACTTGTATTATGATGAGGTTAACATTGATGTAGGTATTTAATCGTGAAAATATAATGATGCTTGCATAATTTATCAATAGCCATAGGACCTATTAAAAAAAGATAAACTAATAGGTACTGCTAATTTAATTCGTAGTTTATTCTGTCTGTAGAGATAAATGTCTACGTGTGTGTGTAGATAAATGTATATGTATATTCGTTTCCAAATAAAATACCTACATTAGGTTTAGACGGTAAGTACCTATAACAAGGTTACTGGTATGGCAACATAGTCAACAAGCGTGCAAATGAACATGTTTAGTGGAGTGAAATAATGATTATGGCTAAGATGTTTACAAATTAAGTTATTTTATATCTTGTGCGAAAATTTTCTTGAAAACCTATATTTTAACGCCTTTCTTCCTCCTCCGTGTGAGCGAGCGGTTCAAATTTCTAAGTAAATGTCTTTTTAACTTGCTCCAGATTCTCGACATTTTTCAAAAGCTTTTAAAAGCTCTCAGCAATTTCCCATTTCGGGGTAATATTCTCCCGAACAGACAACACCGCGATCGACCGCCGTCGGTCGCTAAGGGGGGCAGGGAGCGGAGAGCGGGGCGTCTGTCAAATCGAATTAACATTTTGAGTTACGATTCGCAATTATTTCACGAGAAAAAGCTTTTTACTGAATTAGTTCGCCGTTTTTATACTGATTTGTGACAAACCGAACGGCATTTGAACACGAAACAAACGAAAAGTGCTCAGTCTTTCTGTATCATTGTGCGCTCTGTGGTGTTACTGTGTGCATCTTTGTAGGGGACTTCTATTTTTGTTTTGTAGCCCCAGTTTTAGTGTAAATATTGTTTTTACTGTCGCAATACGCCTGCAGCGGTGCCGTTAAAAACTTTTTCGTCTGCATCAGCTCTGTTGAAACCGATCAACCGTGAATGTATTGCAGAAATTCCCTTTCGAAATAACATTTTTTTTCCCATTTCCGCCGCAAAGAAAAACGATACCGTAGTGCCAAAATCGATAAGTAACCAAGACTAGTGTTCCAGTTTGAGAAAATAATAAAAAAATATAACAAAAGAAGGTGTGAAAGTGTCTAGGAAATATTTGAAATTGGAACTTCGGACATTTCTGATAATTTGTAAGAAGTGAAGTGTATAAAATCAAGCTAAATGGCTAATTTTTTAATGAAATTGCTACAATTTAGTATTTTCCGAGCATGAGGAGGGTGTTTGGAGTGTGCTCCGACGGCTGGACGCTGTGCGGTCACAATGTGAGCTGTTAACATAGCTGCATAGATGTTGTCTGTATGTCATTTGTTTTTTGTTATTTATTTTACTCATGATATGTCTTGTTAACATTTAGAGCATCACTCATGAAGGGAATAGTCAAAGCAATTATTATTAGTCGCTAATTACCAAAAACTAATTAACTAACTAAAAAGAATCTCGTAAATAAGTCACAAAAGCTTATATTTAAGTATGTGAAATCTTTTGGACTGGGTAAGCATTTATCTCAAAATATTCTCAAAATAGGTATCTATTGTTTTCTTTTCTTTTGACAGTAGCGATGGCATGCTGTGTGAGACAAAAATAGAAATGTATCATTTAACAAAGAAATACATTAACAGAAAGTATAAAATTTGTCCAGTATCCATTTATAAATGCTATTTTGAGCTTATTTTGCAGTTTATGAATCGTAAAGAATTAGTTATTATCTACTCATTGCTTTGACTACTCTGTCCACAAAGAAGCATTACCACATTAGCAAGTTGCGAAATATTTGTCATTCCGAGACAATTGTCAAGCGAAAACACTTCTAAATATTGAAATGACCTTGCGGTTTCAGCGTTTGCCTCATACTTACAATTGGAGTCTTGGTGCTTGAATAGTTTCTGAACTTATCTTTCAACAGGCTTGAGTCATGTCACTTATAATTAAATGGGACTAATTTTGGTTTCAAAATTAGTCACCGGTGTTTTTAGACCAGTTAACTACGGCACATATTTTTAGTTGATTAGGTTACATAAAACTTAATTTTTGTTCCAAATGTGGTGTAATCAAGCAAATAAATGTATTATCTATCTTTACATTTAATTTTGTTATCATTTCTACATGGGTAGGTACTCATTCGGTAGTAGTAAAATAGGTACTATGAGCAGGGCCGTCTTTAGACTACATATTTGAGGCCCTGGGCACATTAGGATCATAGGGTCACCCCTATGACCTAAATATCAGTTATCATTTGGTAATCTGTCAGGAACTAGGGGGCCCCATTCAATCACGGGGCCCTGGGCACGTGCCCATAGTGCACAGTGGGAAAGAGGGGCCTGACTATGAGTAATAATATTCTTAACTAAATTTAGGCCAAAGCTTCCAAATTTTACATGACTCACCTTTATAAAAATGTATGTTTGCAGTTAAATTGATTCTGATTGATATGATTATGATGTTAGTCTTCATAGATCTAGCATCGACTAGACCCGACACTATTTTGTGCACATAGTTCTGTTACATCCCCCTTCATATGTTTTGTCTATTCAGAACATCCCATAGGATCCTGGATTGCATTTGATAACTATGTTTTGTCTTTGTCTAACCACACCAATTTGATAGGGACAAAAATGGTTATCAAATTCAGTACCATTTGTGAAGTTTCTATAGTTCATTCGCGTTAAGAAAATAGTGACTCATCACCGACTGCCGGCCACTAGCCAATTAAAACGCTAGAAATTATAATTTTAATTATAATTTTAACTATAAACAGGTGGGCAAATCTTAGAAGACTCTGTGCTAGTTACTTAAGACAACAGTGGTTAGGTCATTATGCTGGCAATTGTGACATGATTAAACACAGAACACTACCACTGGACGTAGTTGTGTACACTTGAGGCTTTTATAGTCAATTTACTACCAATAGAATGTTTAATGTAGAATGTTCAAGAAACTATAAGATCACTCCACACTATCCTTTGAAAAAAGATGGATGTATGCCCTGTATACTACTTTCAGTATTGACCTATCAATATGACATAGATCTTTTATTGATTGTGAGAATGCAGTGATTCTGACGAGTCAATATTTAAAAAAGTATGGTTAAGTGTAGCTGCCCCTGGAGATTGATCTATTCTACTTTACATCATTTAAGCTTAGCCAATATTGTATGACGTGTGTCGTGCATCATTGCCGCCGCGTCGCTCCATGTACCACGACCTTATGAAGTGTGGGACGAGCAGGAATGTTCCTTTATCGCCCATATTCGCAATTCGCTGGCAATGTTAAATTAGACAATAATAATTAGCATTCACACCGGGCGGACTGAGAGTCAAACGGTTCCGAACAATAGTTTTAACTAACTCGAAAATCTTGACCTCAAATTCTAGGTAAAGACAATGTGGTAATGTTTCGGAAAGATAACGATCTTATTCTAACAATAATGCATGAATTTTGTTTGTAATTAGTAACGAAACTAATATAGGTAACATACATTATGTATGTGTGTTCAATATTGTAAACATTGAATTTGTATATGAGTGGAGTATCGACTTTAGTATTCAAATATCAAGGGCCAACTTATATCAATTTTCTTTTGTACACTTAGGTATGTAAATGAGTTTTATTAACAAATGATATGTAAGTAGGTTTGTAACCAGTTTGAGATTCACTATCGGTAACTTATCTAAACTTTAATGTATTGTCATCACTTGTTATCGCTTGTTTGAACAGGGATTTAGGTAACTAAAAAATAGAGTATGTTTGATTATAATGACACGTCTTTATTGCGGAGCCGAGACAACTGTATCTCTTTACGATTTTTGCGTTTGGCGTCTACCCAAAGGTTCCCTTCCCAGGTTATAGCCCTGTACTGTGCAGTGCACGTATCTCTCCCACAAATGCACGTACCTATACATATTCCCTATTATATGACAATCGTTCGTTATCAATATTACCTATTACCCATATATAATTTATTATGAAATCCGATTTTACCCCGAATTTTAATGTAATCAATACACAAACAACAGTAGCAAATATAAAAATAAATAATTATCTTTATTACAAATATTAATATTGAAGTAAAAGTATTGATTGAACATCAGTCTTACAACTTTACGATTGCGATGTGACGCGGCAGCAGCTACGAGTAGAAAGAAATGCCACAACCGCGTACGCACTTACTGCGTGGCGATCTACGTTTTTAGATAGATATTGTGTCTGAATTATTAGGCTCTTAAGTTACCGCTACAAAAACCTGATTTACACCCCCGCAGGAGAAATTACCCCCTAGATGCGTAACCACGGGTCCTATAACGTAGACTCCGCTTGAGTGTTTTGTATGAACCGTAGCGCTATTAGTCTGTTTGCGTTTATATGTTTCTTTTCATGGTAGCACATAGAGAGATCCATTTCCCATGATGCTAAGTTAGAAGAAGAGACTGTGATTACGGACAGGCATACGTAGGTTCCTATCTATTCCTAGGTTAACGGCCGACCACAATGCTGGCCCGTGAGATAATTCTTTATGCTTCGATTAATTTAAACGATCCCAATATAATAGGGAGGTCGAAACATATGTGCCGGCAACGAATAGCATTTATTAACCGACTTCAAAAAAGGAGGAAGGTTTCTCAATTCGACCGTATGTGTTATTCAAATATTTATGACACGCAATATTGAATATAAAATCTTGATAGCGTGACTCATTACTTAAAGAGCATACGCTTTTGCAGTTATCTCCATATGTCATTTAATCCTCTTGATATTGTCGCAGGCTTAGAAGATATTAGAACGAGAGGCTACATACATTTTATTGCTTTCTTTTTATTATCATAACAATCATGTGATGAGGAAAATTTGCATCCTGAAATAAATTGTTTTCGAGAGCGCATCGAATGTGGAGTGGAGTGACTTATTGCGTGGATAACATGATTAAAAGCCGACATCGATTTATAACTTCTCTACGGCTATACCTACTCGTATGTGACGGTCAAGACAGTCCGTGTAGTTTCTGGATTTAGGATAGGACCACTCTCTCGGGATCTCATCCCGTGACTGTAATAGAAGACGATTGAGGGAATATATATATCAGGAAACGGGCAGCAGTGTGTACCTGTACAAATAACCTACGTAAGTACAAACTACGGCAAGTCTTAAATCCAGTAGTGGACGGTTGCAGGATGATGATGATGACTGGCAAGGGATTCCCGAAATCGAGATATCGTAATTTTTCACACTTGCAGACTTCGCAGAACGCATGCATTGTTACTGATACTAGGCATCTTGCCCAGATTTATCTGTAAAATCTAGATTGTAAGCGATACCGTCGCGTGTGTCGGTAGAAAGTAAAATACCTACTATAACTGTGTGAGCGCAGTAACAATGAACTTTCCATTTCAATAATTGATTATCTAATAGGTATACTATTGATTATGATATAATGCTAACTGGAAATAGGTGGACTGCTGTGTTATGCAAAAAACTCTACGAAAGAAATTAATATTATGTACCTTCCTAGTTAGAGATAATATTAGTCTCGTGACCTTTCTCAGGAAGGCGACCAAATAGCACTTGGCCAGTGTGGTTATCGTCTTAGTTTATGCTGCGTTTCACTGAAGCGGAGCGAAGACGAGCGCTGCCGCGATTCACCAATCACTTGGCTTGAAAACCAAGAGATGAGATCTTCAAACCATGTGATTGGTGAAGCGCGGCACGGCTCGTCTCCGCCCAGCTCCGCTCCGTCCGACAAACATGAGTTGTCGATAAGTCTGCTCACCGAATGTAAGATACTTATGCATAGGAAAGAGCAATCTTGATCCATTTTCTGTTTGGTCACTGTCATAGTCCGTTAAGAAGACAGTTCAGAGTGGCCGTACACGCACTGCTTCGAGCAATTAAGTACCGACTGCTAAAAGCCGCGACCGCGCGGTGAACTATAGTTTTTCATACGCTACCAGATAATACACACGACCCCTCGAGCAGTCGCCAACGCTTCAACGACCGCTGTTAGACACGACCGAGGAGGTCAGATGCAGGACCGACGGCTTAACGTAAATCCTCTAATCTAAGCATATAGGTAAGCCTATGTGATAGACTTTTAGTCGAAGAGATGGATGAGATTGTTCTATAGCTTTATCACTCGAATGCATGCAAAAAGATAGACAATCGATAGGCTTTAACAGTTAATTAATGGTTGCGGCTTACTGAGCTCACAATGCGTACCAAAATAATAAGGTTATCAATGTTAGCTTTGTTAGCCTTTCATAGCATTTCCCCATTTTAACTTTTATAAAAGGGTTATCCAGTCTCTGGTGATGAGCAATATGGCTTTACTTCTTTATGAGTCGCTGCATCTGCCAGCAGACGCTGTGAAGAATCAAATATTTCAGGATCTTGCCTGCTTGTCCCTTCTTATTGTTAAAATTAACATTGTGACTCCAAGGATCACCCCTACGCACATTGATTATGATAATTACGACCATAATGACACAGTCATAACATCTATTGTTCTGTTGTGGCGCTCCTCACATATTTATGCGCCATAATAGATTTCCGAAAAGTAGGTTAACTGTCCCGCTAGTGAAATATAAAGCGAGGTTTATGCTTCATAAAGTTGCGTTGTATTGTAGGGACGATCTGTCGTATCTATGGTGCATGTGGGAGTTAGACTGGGCTATGGTCGTGCCATGACTTAGTTTTTATTGTCGTTAGAACGTTTTATAAAACGCTAGCGACCCGCCCTTGCTTCATTTCGGCCTATTTAAGTAAACCTTACATTTGAATCACTATGACCTATTAAAAAAAACGCACCAATATCCGATGCGTAGTTTTAAAGATATATAGCAGAAAGTATATATCTATGCGTACATAGAGACAGACAGAAACGAAAAGCTACTTTGTTTTTAACCTCCGACGCAAAAACGACGGGTGTTATAAGTTTAATGTATAATATGTAGTGATATGCGCCAGTATAGTGTAGTTAATTGTCTTAAATGCGGAACATCAAAATGTTTCATGTCGTAAGAAACTAATTTTGCATCCTCTCCTTTCTCAGTCATATCATCGTTCACGCAGTCGATCCTTCTTTTCTTCGGAAGTCCTTCGCCTTCTCTCCACCTAGTACCTATGTACCGTTAATTTATTACAGTCTTGGTCGCATCCACATGCTTCTCACCTCTGAAATATAAAATATGTCCGAACATACCTAGACAAAGTTTTCAATATTTGTTGTTTGTAACTAATGATTAGCAATTATTGAAAACCTTACAAAACCATGTTACCTATATGCGCAAGAGAACTCACAGCAAAGTCTATTGGTAATAAAGTATTAAACACTAATGTATTGGATAAGTACCTGGAGGTCATATTCATTGTAAAGGATGTCACTCCGCATGTCTCGACGAGGCGTAGTTCAGTAAACGGCTTGAGGTCTTACGTCACACCTACGAGGTAAATAGTTAACTAATTATACATTTACACATATAAGTGCCCCTTATAATAGTATGTTAATACTGTGCAATATAGTTGGTATGCAGTCAGTAGCGCGTATGTGGACTTGTGGAATATAAATAAAGTATTTATTGCTTTAATAACAACTGCTGCTCATCTTCCTGTGCAATCAATCGGACAATATTAAGACATCTTGAATGTGTCAGGTGTGCCAACAACTTCACCACCAGGGATTCTGCAGAAATGCCAAAGTGGAAAATAGAGAAAATTAATTGTAAAGAGATTACCGAAGCAAAGCTTAAGATATACCAGGATTTAACGCTGATCATCATCATGTAAATGCTGCTGGGTGTTTCCAGATATTCCAGTTAATGGTCTTCTATGATTGTTAGCCACCCACGGCCCACGCGATCAGAGGGGTGGTTCTATTCTAAATCCGGAAAACATAGCGACAAACGCTGATCAAATAACTTGAATCTATAAATGAAAACCGCATTAAAATCCTTTGTGTAGTCAGATATACAGGAGGGACAGAATAGCGATTTTGTTTATAGTAGGTACGAAGTGTCCCTTAGTGTGGCTATAAAGATACCTCAAGATAAGTGGTAGTGTATTGTGCTTGTCAGATCAGTCGGTCGATCATTTTATGTCATTCCATTGACTGACAAACTTGTTTGTTACCTAATGTCACATACAAAACGTTAGCGGTGATAGAGGATATTATTTTTGGCAGTTGAAAATCCACCAAGATTTTCATTTATTTGATTATCATCAATGATTACTCGCAAAAATCCGTGTAAACACTTGAAGATGTCAAATAGACATTTAACGGAATTTATGTGTGTACCTTTTAAGTGGTACTTGAGATAAGGCATGTAATACGTAGTACATTATAGAGTAGTAGTCTGTGATAGCATGTTATGTTGTAGAGGGCGTATTAGATGTGTATCGTGGCATCTTGTCGATCAAAATCATGGCAGGGACGTCGGTCACGTGAATAAACTTTAAAAATAGAACATCAGGGGAATAAATTGTAGATTTCCATGCACTTAAATAAATAAATAATAAATTTAATGATCCAGACGGTTCACTCCAACTACATGTCTCTTAGCTTTTGTCGTGTACTTTAGATGATGGATACTTCGATGGGGCGTCATAAAACACCAATCTACAATGTAAAATACTATGTGTAGGTAATGTCACAACTATGTGTGGCAAGCTGAGATCCACTTTCTGCCTCTTTACTATTACTAAATGATTGGAAGATCCAGTCAGTTAATGCAATGCAAGAATACTTCAATGCGTTTTATTGTTATTTCTTGACAGAGCTCGCAATGACAGTGCAAGCTCTTGGCCAGGACCTGTGGACCACTAGATCAAACAGACACTAAAGTTTCGTGTAGACGAAAACTGGTTTACTAATCACAACTATACTATGGTGAAACCAGCGTTATAGATAACTAGCAGGGTCGTTAACGCTTTCACAAATACGGAGCAATTAAAATTATCTGCGCTTAAACCGATAAACTTTACGGTTTTTCGGACGATTTAACATGGACATCTGCGCGATGACCGCGAAATGTTTAGTTGAGTAGCCACGGGACTATTATTATTTATTTATTGATTAATTTTGAAGCACAATGTGTGTGCCTATGCAAACACTGGAATGAGACCCTAGCCGCGGTGTTTCATGTTACTACTTGTCTTGCTTTAAATTCGGTTATAAGTCGGTTATTGTTTAGTTAGGAAATGTCATGGCTGTGCTCCGGGCATTGTTGAATTTGTGACCGGGTGTAAATGTTTGATGTTAGGACGGCTCGTGTGCTCGTCCCAATAGCAGAAAAGTATAACAAATAAAGTTTCGTAGTGTTCTAGTATGTATGGCTATCAGAAATTCAGAATACATACACACTGCGGGACATACGAATGTTCCTATTTTACGACAGACACAGACGTGATGTTGGTTTGACCGCTTTTTTTGTAGTAAGGCGTGCTCTCACGGGTGGGAAACGTCCGAAATTGTGAAAAGCTGAATAGTCTGTTCCGATACGAAGTTCATACAGCATCTGTTTAGGTCCTGCAGCGATTCTGCCATTATGTCGATGTCGTCTGCAAATCGCAAGTGAGTGATGTATTCGCCATTAAATGTTGATGCCACGTCATTTCCAGTTCAGCAGCGTCTTGAACATATACTCCATTGCATTAGTGAACAACTTTGGGCAAATAACATCCCCTTGCTTCACTCTCACCGATACGGAAACTTCCTCGAGCATTCTTTCAAATTTTAGTCTACGAGGCAAAGTTAGAGACCGTTCGGATCGAAACCGTCTGGTGTCGGTATACATTCGGTATTGTGTAGATGTTGTGTTTACGGTCCGTGCGTCTGTTGCAGGGCTCCCCCCACGGGTCGGTGATGTCGTGCCAGTCGCTGGCGGCGCGCGCGTTCGCCGAGCCCGACAAGGAGAACATGACGCACTGCACCAGCTTCCACAGGTCAGTACATCACCGGATTTGCGGTCACCAATCGTGGGTTGGCGAAGAGTTATGGCTAGATTAGAATTATGGCGCCGCAAAGGAATACGGAACTTTGACTTACCCAGCTTATGTAGCAGATCGTCATATTGTTTGGTTAGGGCGTCATCAGAAACTCCCTTAATTTCTAAGCCACCAAAAATCGAAAGTTTTGGGACACCTGCGGTGTAGACATTGTCTCACCTAGTATATAAAAACTGTAAAGGTAAAAATTCTACAGGAGAATCCACTTGCGGTGCACCATGATAATTTTTGCACCTGATATCTCCATGGTGTCTGACGGCCCATCGGAATGTAAAGATACCTACGTTACGTTATGTCAGCGATTCAACAAAAACCCTTAAGTGCTAAAAGATCTTTCCCTGCTTCCAGATCAGTCAGATTCAGCTCTGAGTCGCGAAGCTCGACCCGTGCTTCCGCCGATCAGGAATGTAAACGAGAAACGCCGGGTGAGTAGTACTTCTAATACCAGTCTCACCTTTGTTAAGCTTTCGAAGTCACATTGACTGTTTGTTCTAACAGTCTTCTAGAAGGCTTTCTAGAATTGCGTATTAGATTATATTATATAGATTTCGGCTGTCAGCTGGACGCTGAGTTTCCACAGAAGAGACCATTGAAGTCTTACTCTTATGAAGTGGATCGGAGATGAATGTTATTTGTGGTGTGGATCTAACCATGTGCGGTTGGTGGTACTCTAAGATCAGTCTGAAGCGCTTCATACTTGTAACGATGGTGTTGTTGCTCTTTCAATGGGCTTAGGCTATTACTTACAATCGACAATTTATTATCTGCCACACCGGTTCTACCGACCAGCCAAGAACTCACTGTCCTTTGTCGAGAAGATTGATTACAATATGTTGTTTACCCTCATCAATTTATATAACTGTTCTCTATTTATTCCAGGGTCCATATCGCTAACGGCGCTAACGATGACTCCGGTGACGTCACAGTCCTCGGCCATGAGCCAATCGGCGCCGCCCGCCTCCGGGACCTTCGACCTGCCCGAAACGGTAAGTGAATCTTACTAATATAATAATAAAAAATAGTTCCTTTTCACGTACAGGGAGTTGAAGGCGCTGTTAGAGTCCAGGGAGGAGTGGAAATTTCTCCACCGACAAGAGCAAAGCTCTTAAATTTAGTAGTAGTATAGTCAATCAAACAGCAGCATCTCCGAAGAGTCAACCGCGGTACACGGGAGATTTTAAAGCGCATAGCCTGTCGTTATAAATAAGTTGTCTATATATCTATCCGTGGAGTCCGTGTGATTCTTCGGATTTAGAATTGGACCACCCTATCTCATCCCTTGGGTGTGTTACTAAGTAAATGCCATTCGCATCGGCTCGGACTACTCGTCGCGATGCCCACCGACGACAAAACGGCGAGTAGCATGTTGATGCGCACTCGGCGTAAGCCGATTCCGCGTCGATAAATGTGGGGAGACCGTAAGGCAAATCCCCCCAAAGACTGTCTTTAGAAGAGTCCTTTGGCGATCGCAAGGCGTACCTTCTTGCTCCGGTGACGCTGCTGCCCGTCATCTGCCTGTGGTATTTGGCTACGCCTTTAATTGTGATGGTTATACCGCCACCAGGCGCCACGGGCAGGTGAGGTTGACTTGGAGCGAAATGATGATAGGCCGCTCCCTTACATCCCCTGGCATCAGGCTGATGATGATAAATAATAAATAAATAAATAACCCAAGACATGCCACGCTGGGCCACACAGCGCCATCTAGCCCCAAACTAAGCCGAAGCTTGTACTATGGGTACTAGACAACTGATAGACTTACTTAGATACATTTTTTTTTGTAAATAAATACATATTATACATAGAAAACACCCAGACCAATACAAACGGACATGTTCATGCACACAAATGTTTGTAATGTGTGGGGATCGAACCCACGACCCTTGGCTCAGAGGGCAGAGGTCACTACCAAATGAGCCACCGAGCCTATGATCTCGTTAACGTTGCAGCCGGTCCCGTCGGCGGCGTGCCGGTTCCCCAAGCTGGAGGAGTGCGCGCACTTCCACTACGAGCGCGTGTCGCTCGGCGGGCTCAACATCGAGGCGGCGCCCTGCGAGGACAAGTGCGCCGACCCGGACGAGGGTGAGTGCTGGCTTAGACGGGCCGCATACGTTCAGAATTCCGAATTTTAAAAAATGCTCTACTTGCATACAAAGCGCTCCAGCATTTTATATGTAAGTAGAGCATTATTTTTGCCAGTCTTAATTTTTTAAAGGTGAAAACGGAACCTTATTACTAACTCAAGAACCGCGATACAGATGAAATTTTCACAAATGATGTATTTCTGTACTAGATAACAAATACTAGAAACAAAATAAATGTTTATGGGCTCCAAAATCCTTGGTGTGCGAGTCAAGTTGGCAATAGGCCGATTTTTTTAAAATCTATTTCTAAGTATACATTTGAACACAATTACACCTGATGTTAAGTGATGATGTGGCTTAGGATGGAGCATGCTTATTCAGACAAATTCACTCTACTTACTACTCTTTGCTTTACAATAAATTGTTAATCTGACAGCCCCATTTTCCGCCAGAGTGGTGGGCGAAGTAAGAATTCACCAATTTATATAATTCTATTGGTGGATTTTCCATCGCTCGCCGCTCTTCAACCTCGCTCCGCTTCTATAGCCTGGCAGCTAATCGTTGTCATAAGTAGCTGTTCTAGTGTGTCTTCACACTAGTGTTTGTCCAGCGTAGCATGCGCAGCGCAACGCGACGCATGCGCGCGTTGTCGCGACGTCTCTGCCACATGAGACCACATGAGTAGCGCCGCACGTGCGTGACGCATGTACCGCAATACGTCACCAATGGAATATGTATCTTAACTAGTATTATAAAGCTGAAGAGATTGTTTTTTTTTTGCGAGAGACGGCAGACGAGCAAGTGTGATGCCTGATGGTAAGCAGTCGACACCGCCCATGGACACCCGCAGCTCTAACCGAGTTTAGGGTCGCTGCCGGCCTTTTAAATATGAATACGCTCGTTTCTTGAAGGTTCCCAAGTCGTAGCTGTTCGGAAAGACTGTTTGTTTGTTTGAACGCGCTAATCTCAGGAACTACTGGTCCGAATTGAAAAATTCTTTTTGTTTTAAATAGACCATTTATCGAGGAAGGCTTTAGGCTATATAACATCACGTTGCAACTATTAGGAGCGAAGAAATAATGGAAAATGTAAAAAAAAACGGGGAAAAAAATAACTATTCCACGCGGACGAAGTCGCGAGCACAGCTAGAAATATAAGGTTTGTAAAGAAGCAAACCGCAAAGTTTCTCAAATCCTTCTCAACCGGTTCCTTTAATTCGCAGGCTGGATCTGCCTGAAGGTGAGGTCGCACGTGAACGCGGCGGCCGACGAGTCGATCGAGGCGCGCGCCGGCTGGGCGGAGGCCACCGACGTGCGCGAGTGGACCCTGCTCAGGAACAAGCAGAACTTCCTGCAGCTCGACGAAATGTTGCACAGGTAAGGGTACCGTTGATAAGTTACACAATTTTTTTTTTATAATGGCTCGACATAATGGCTTTCCTACGCCTGATGGAAAGCGAAAGAGAAGCCCAAGTCGCACACACCCGGTAACGCTGCTGCCCGTCATCTGCCCGTCATCTGCCTGTGGTATTACATTGCCCGTCCATTACACAAACAACAAAAGAAGGGGATGTAAGGGAGCGACATATTATCTTTTCCCTCCAAGCCAACCTCACCTGCGCGTGGTGCATCCTGTCGAATAAGAAACGTGGCGCTAGCAACCGACTGGTGGCGGTATAACCATCACAGTGGAAGGCGTAGCTTATTACCACAGACCGATGACGGGCGTTGGCCTGAACACCGCCTGCCCGCCTGATATCCTCCAGATGTTTATAGATGATTGAGTCCCAGTAAAATAACGCGTAACGTTCTCTTTAACATTTCCTTAATTTCCTCAGATGGTCATACAACGATCTCGCCATACAACGATCTTCATTTTTTATTGGATGAAACTTATTCTATATGTAATTAAATATGTCAATAAATATAATGCATATGGGTTGCCGATCAAATTTTCATCCAATAAACGTCTCTGTCAGGGTCGTTGTATGGCGGGATCCTCTACTAAGACACATAATATAACCCTAGATCACTCTAGTTCCAGGGTCGTCAGTCATAATGTATTTTTGTTGTGATACCTCCAGATGCATCTACGACCGCAAGGTGTCCGGTCTGCCGGACCTGTCGGCGCAGGTGCCGGGCGCGTGGGCGCGCGGCGCGGACCACTACCGGCAGCTGATCGCGGACTACGTACACCACCTGTCCATCATCGCCGACGACTCCATCAACTGCGGCCCGGCGCTCAACTGGCTGCAGATGGACAACAGAGGTGCGAACTTAACTCGCACGCACACTAACTCGCACTACTTAACTCACGCGCACACTCACTCGTACAGCGTAACTCGTACACTAAACTCATGTGTGCACACACCCGAACACTCACACGCGAACACACAAGTGTGCGACTACACTGGCCGACGAAGTACAATCTCTCCCATCTGCGGCCCCGCACGTGGCTGCAGATGGACAACATAGGTGCGAAACTTAACTCGCACGCACACTCACTCGTACAACTTATACGGACACTCACTCGAACAGCGTAACTCATGCGCACACGCACTAACTCGTATACTTACACGCTTTCGTACAATTACACGTGGGTGTACGTGCTAGTGTGCACTGACAGCTGACGACGCGCCTAACTAGCGGCAGATGGACAAAAGAGGTGCGTTATCTTAACAACCAACACAATAGAGGGGTACAACTTAACTCGCACGCACAGTCACTCGTACAACTTAACTCATACTCACTCACTCGGAAAAACTTTACCCATACGCACGCACGCATATTTATATACCTAGTAAGGACGTGTTTTTTAATTCATGTTATTTTTTTAGGACACAAACTGTTAGTTGCCAACGAAGACTCGAGTTCAATCAATACACCTGCCGTGGCGGCCGCGTATTCAGTTAGAAAATATGTTTCTCAGGTAATATTAATTGATTTCTAATAATGTAATGAGGCTTGTACCGGATCGTACGTACACAATGATACCAGTGGTGTAAGCTCATTATAACTTTTAAGAAGATGTAAATAAGGTTTACGCTTAACGAAATGAGACTTCGGACTAGGCCATCTGGGCTATTGCTGTATTCTCTTGACAGAACAACCCAGTAACTACTACGCGTATATCCACCAACACTTACAGATCGAACTTGCTACCTTTTGCGTTCAATATGTATGCCATGCACGATACACCACCGTGATGAACATTTCGTTTATTTTGTTCCAGGCCCGTGACGAAATAAGCTTTGAAGTGGGCGATATGATCTCAATCATTGACATGCCAGGTGATTATCTGCAATATTATAAGGTCTTTTTATCACCTATTCGGAACTAATCTGTCAGATAAACTATCAGGGTGTTGATCTACCCTACTACTACTGTTAGCCTTTAGAAAATATCTTTTTAATTTTATCTCATGAAAAACCGATGAACAGAAGCAACGACAGTTTCTTATAAAGATAAGAAATGTGTAACGTAATTTCGGCACCTTGGTCACAGCCCGGCTAGCTCAGTCGGTAGAGCATGAGACTCTTAATCTCAGGGTCGTGGGTTCGAGCCCCACGTTAAGCGAATACTTTTTGCATAATTTTTATGCATTGTTTAGTGTTTTCAATCAATAAGGAACATTTTTAAATAAAAAAAATCCAATTACCCTTTTTTTTGCGGCATAGACATTTTGACTTTGTTTTAGACAAAGATGTCTTTTAAAGGAAATAATTTTTGGAATTAATTTAGAAATATTTACAATAGTACCTATTTCAACCAATTTGTTTATTTTATTTTCATTCTTCCATATTTTTTTCTATAATCCGAGCATTTTTTTTTACTTTGGGGTCTGACAACTTTTATGTTCTTTTTTCATATTTATTTATTACTGTCATTACGCCTTGTTTTATTAACGTAATTTATTTTAAAATAAAAAAATTTCAAGTTTCGCACAATTTCATTAAACTACAATTATAGTGCGTTTTCGTGGCTGCATTTCGGCTTGTAACTTTTACTTCAGTTAAACTTTTGTTCCACTCCCATAATTTTCCCCCAGGACCCCAAGAGTCCCTCTGGTGGCGTGGCAAGCGCGGGTTCCGGGTGGGAT
Organism: Conogethes punctiferalis; assembly: GCA_031163375.1. Lineage (NCBI taxonomy): Eukaryota > Metazoa > Arthropoda > Insecta > Lepidoptera > Crambidae > Conogethes > Conogethes punctiferalis. Next base: position 3,416,017 of record CM062077.1, on the reverse strand, counting down.
TTTTCCCGCACCACTGTGTAGCTGTCATCGGCGACAAAGTCCCCAGGCATATGACCCAGCCTCCACCAATAGTTGGGTAAGCATCAACATTTCTTTTTTGCAGATTGTTTTTATGTAACCATTTTTTTTTGTTTTCAGACCAGTTTGGAATATTTTTTTTTGTCTCCATATCCTTTACAAAGGTTTACCTTTGGTGTACCGTATGATTAAACAGTTAGTCCAAGTACAATTTTCCCTCGGTAAAGCTGTAATTAGGGGCTGATGATGATGATGATGTTGAATGCTGTAGAATTTTAGTGCCATAGTATTTCCTCAGCTGCACGTAGCTCAGCTCAGCTGGAGTTACTCCTCTTAAAAGTTCAAGTATTTGTATATCGACACTTTTCGACCAATATTTATAGATTACCCATCTGAATGTGAATTGGGAGGCAGTGTCAAAAGCCTTTTGAAAGTCTAGATATTCCAGTTTTATTACCAATGCCCATTTCACCAACCGTCTCGTTTAACTATAACGTCGTCGTCCTAACTTTAACTTTCTTATTCTTTTAGTAATATTAAATCATCCTGTTGTTTAGAGTTTGAATGGTTTTTGGCATTGACACGACAAGGAGAAGTAAGGGAGTCTCAACTTTGGAAATACAAGGAGGAAATGTACATTTGTTTGTTCATACACGCTTTTGTTGAGCAGGTCGGTAGCGGTGGCCCCCATCAAGCCGGTCCTGCGCAAGCACGGCAAGCTCATCAGCCTGTTCCGCAGCTTCATCCTGTCGCGGCCGTCGCGCCGCAGCCTCAAGCAGCAGGGCATCCTGCGCGAGCGTGTCTTCGGCTGCGACCTGGGCGAGCATCTGCTCAACTGCGGACACGATGGTGAGTGGTAATTAGGTGGCTGTTGCGGGTGACGCCGCGGCATGAATATCCTATTAGGAGCTGGCTGAAGAGTCAAGTGTCATTATCATCATCAGCAGCCAAGCGGGCAAATCGTCCCAAATGACAATTTGACATTGGGGGAGGCCAACATTGGACATTTGCAGGCTGATGATGATGATGATGTGTTATGGTGTAATAGTACTACTGCCTTTTGAAACCGGTGTCGTTAAGTTCCTTGCATTACGTGTTTGTCTATTTTTTATATTATTAATTTGGGCAATGGGCACCTCTCTACGTAATTGTTCCGTTCCAGTGCCCCAAGTGCTGGTGGAGTGCGCGGCGGCCATCGAGGCGCGCGGCGCGGTGGACGGCGTGTACCGGCTGTCGGGCGGCTCCGGCCTCACGCAGCGGCTGCGCGCGGCCTTCGACGCGGGCCTCGCGCCCAGCCTGGCCGCGCCGCCCGTCGTGCGCGACCCGCACGCCGTGCCCAGCCTGCTCAAGATGTACTTCAGGTGAGTACGACACACGCGCGACCCGCACGCCGTGCCCAGCCTGCTCAAGATGTACTTCAGGTGAGACACACGCGCGACCCGCACGCCGTGCCCAGCCTGCTCAAGATGTACTTCAGGTGAGACACACGCGCGACCCGCACGCCGTGCCCAGCCTGCTCAAGATGTACTTCAGGTGAGCCACCACACACGCGCGACCCGCACGCCGTGCCCAGCCTGCTCAAGATGTACTTCAGGTGAGTACGACACACGCGCGACCCGCACGCCGTGCCCAGCCTGCTCAAGATGTACTTCAGGTGAGTACGACACACGCGCGACCCGCACGCCGTGCCCAGCCTGCTCAAGATGTACTTCAGGTGAGTACGACACACGCGCGACCCGCACGCCGTGCCCAGCCTGCTCAAGATGTACTTCAGGTGAGTACGACACACGCGCGACCCGCACGCCGTGCCCAGCCTGCTCAAGATGTACTTCAGGTGAGTACGACACACGCGCGACCCGCACGCCGTGCCCAGCCTGCTCAAGATGTACTTCAGGTGAGTACGACACACGCGCGACCCGCACGCCGTGCCCAGCCTGCTCAAGATGTACTTCAGGTGAGTACGACACACGCGCGACCCGCACGCCGTGCCCAGCCTGCTCAAGATGTACTTCAGGTGAGTACGACACACGCGCGACCCGCACGCCGTGCCCAGCCTGCTCAAGATGTACTTCAGGTGAGTACGACACACGCGCGACCCGCACGCCGTGCCCAGCCTGCTCAAGATGTACTTCAGGTGAGTACGACACACGCGCGACCCGCACGCCGTGCCCAGCCTGCTCAAGATGTACTTCAGGTGAGTACGACACACGCGCGACCCGCACGCCGTGCCCAGCCTGCTCAAGATGTACTTCAGGTGAGTACGACACACGCGCGACCCGCACGCCGTGCCCAGCCTGCTCAAGATGTACTTCAGGTGAGTACGACACACGCGCGACCCGCACGCCGTGCCCAGCCTGCTCAAGATGTACTTCAGGTGAGCCACCACACACGCGCGACCCGCACGCCGTGCCCAGCCTGCTCAAGATGTACTTCAGGTGAGCCACCACACACGCGCGACCCGCACGCCGTGCCCAGCCTGCTCAAGATGTACTTCAGGTGAGCCACGACACACGCGCGACCCGCACGCCGTGCCCAGCCTGCTCAAGATGTACTTCAGGTGAGCCACCACACACGCGCGACCCGCACGCCGTGCCCAGCCTGCTCAAGATGTACTTCAGGTGAGCCACCACACACGCGCGACCCGCACGCCGTGCCCAGCCTGCTCAAGATGTACTTCAGGTGAGTACGACACACGCGCGACCCGCACGCCGTGCCCAGCCTGCTTAAGATGTACTTCAGGTGAGCGACACACGCGCGACCCGCACGCCGTGCCCAGCCTGCTCAAGATGTACTTCAGGTGAGCCACCACACACGCGCGACCCGCACGCCGTGCCCAGCCTGCTCAAGATGTACTTCAGGTGAGTACGACACACGCGCGACCCGCACGCCGTGCCCAGCCTGCTCAAGATGTACTTCAGGTGAGTACGACACACGCGCGACCCGCACGCCGTGCCCAGCCTGCTCAAGATGTACTTCAGGTGAGCCACGACACACGCGCGACCCGCACGCCGTGCCCAGCCTGCTCAAGATGTACTTCAGGTGAGCCACGACACACGCGCGACCCGCACGCCGTGCCCAGCCTGCTCAAGATGTACTTCAGGTGAGCCACGACACACGCGCGACCCGCACGCCGTGCCCAGCCTGCTCAAGATGTACTTCAGGTGAGTACGACACACGCGCGACCCACACGCCGTGCCCAGCCTGCTCAAGATGTACTTCAGGTGAGACACACGCGCGACCCGCACGCCGTGCCCAGCCTGCTCAAGATGTACTTCAGGTGAGCCACGACACACGCGCGACCCGCACGCCGTGCCCAGCCTGCTCAAGATGTACTTCAGGTGAGCGCCAACTTGTCATCGTCAGCCTATCGCAGTCCACTGCTGGACATAGACCTCACCAGTGTTTGTTTCGCCAATATGACGAAATATCTATCAATGGACTGCAATAGGCTGTTGATGATGATGAGATGACGTGACATATGATTGGAACAGGAAAAAAGACACAGTCTACATATGCAGCAGTTACAGCTGTTACGCGATTGGATATTTATATGACTTAGACTAGACGTTTACATAGCAATTAACTGCTGGCATGATGGCTATTTTTTTTCATACATAACGCCATCTATCGGGTATTCCTGTTCGAAACACAATTATTGGAATTGTACCTCATGAATTGATGTATAAAAAATCATTGCTTTCGGCAGGGAACTCCCAAACCCTCTCTGCACGTACCAACTGTACGAGAGCTTCGTGAACGCAGTGCAGCAACCTGACGAGGCGGCAAAGCTGAAGGCGGTCCGAGAGACCGTCGTGAAGCTGCCACCCCCACACTACAGGTATGGCGCTAGTAGTAGAATGTTTTTGAATTTATTGTCTACATGTCCTCAGACAACATCTCAGAGGGTAGAAGGGAGAGAAAGAAGCTGAATACCTCCGCTGACCAGGTTTTCTCCTGTGACAGCATCTGCTGGGCTAGTTTATATTGTTTCTTTTAAAACATAATCTGTTCTGTCTTTGTTTTTTCGTGCATTTCTTGCAAAGGAGACAATAGAGTATTTATACTTGGCATGTTCCGATTGTTTGTTTTATCTCAATGTTCCCTTCAACAAACTTACCCATTCTTTTCGATGAGTATGAGGCATTACGAGTATAATGGGGATGGGGACTAGTTTCTCCCTTGAGTTAGTTTGTTTACTCCGGCTACTGAGAGTCTTTCTTTTAAATCGCATATACAGGGTGTTTGGTGCATCGTGTGCCTAATTGAAATTAGTGATTAGGGGGGTCTTTTGCTATATCTTCACCCTCCTTAAAAAAATCTTCGACCAACCAATTTTTTTTTCTGACTAAAACTAATTTGTGTGAAATTTTACGGATTTTTATTAAAATTTTAATTAGAAAGGTTTTTTAAGGTCTAAGACCCTCACCTACAATCACTGATTTCAATTTGGCACACGATGCACCAAACACCCTGTATTATAAGCATGGTACGTGTCTGTCCCCAGGACCCTGGCGTACCTGATGCGGCACCTCCGGCGCGTGTCGTTGCTCGGTGCCAGTACGGGCATGACTGCGCGCAACATGGCCATCGTGTGGGCGCCCAACCTGCTGCGCAGCCCGCGCCCGCAGCACGCGCTGCAGGGCGTCGCCGTGCAGGTACCGCCGGCGGCCCACTGCTGGACACAGGCCTCGAATGATAGCTCCAACTCCTGACATAATGGCTTCCTTACGCCTGATGGAAAGCGAAAGATAAAGATGATTTATTTGTTCGATACATGTGTACATAGATTTAAGGTCAATAATACAGGTTTCAACATGTCGTACCTTTACGGTGTACAAATTATATAAAAGTCTTGACTAGGTAGGTACTTATAATAATTAATTCATGCAAAATTTTTGTCACATAAAGGAGTCTGCCCACTGCACCGTATCATACCATGACCGTGCTATGAACGTGTCAGACAAAAAAGTATTCTTTGTATTGAAAACTATGAGACGATGCCCACTAGACCGTTCCGTCACCGACCAACACCGTCGCGTGCCATGCACGGAGAATATTTTGCCGGTGGCGGTACGCTCCGCGCACGGCACGCGACGGTGCCAAACCGATGCGTGCCGGCAGCAAAACGGTGATAATACGGGTTATAACCGCGTATAAGGACCGTTATAAACGCGTCTCAAATGCCTTCTCTGAGTTTAGCAAATTTAATTGTACACAAATATTTAGATGCACACATAAGAGCTTATATCAGTTCAATTTACCTGGGTTATACCATGTTAGTTCCATACATACGGGTTGCATACGGACACCATACCGGCATCATACGGGCATCATACGGGTTGCATACGGACACCATACCGGCATCATACGGGCATCATACGGGCATCATACGGGCATCATACGGGCATTAAACGCCGTCGACTCGTTTCAGTGGGCAAAGCAAGCCGTATCGTATTACCTTCCGTGCTTGACACGTTCATAGCACGGCCATGGTATGATACGGTGTAGTGGGCAGAGACCTTTAAAAGTCCGTCAATTTATAATAACATTTCTTAATTAGTATTTTTTTCAAGAGAGTAAAGAGAAGCCAGTCAGTCAAGTCAGTTGCCACCGCCATGCCGACCCAACCCCGACCCCTCACGAGCTCCGCATCCTGACCAAACCGTCACTGCACAAAGATAGGTCCAGCTTCTACCACCCATCTGCCATTCCTGCAGGATGCTCTAGAGAGGTTGCACAGGCGAGCTGTTCTCATAATTGACAATTTTTGCCAGGGGTTGCCCACACACGCGCGTTGCCTACCCTAACTAGCCATCACCAGCTGCCGATGCAGCACTCACCGGCAGAAACACTATCCGGGGGTCTTTAGCTACGGTGTTCTATGGGGTGGGAGGTACTTTCATGGGCAAGCGGCTAAATTCGGGTTTTCTGCCAGTGTCACCGAAAATCTTCATCGAAAATCATCAGCACTATTGTTTTCCCATCAGGCGGTGGTGACGGAGTTCCTGATCTGCTACGCCGAGGACTTGTTCGCGCAGGAGCAGGGAGCGGACTCGGGGGAGTCCGGGCCGAGTTCCATAGAAATTGTGAGTGCTTTGATATAATCCTTACCTGAGATTCCATACTAATTCCATACTGTCGCATTCGCATTATAATTAAAACTTAATTAACGGGACTCAAGTGCTAGATTTACCGTATAGTACATTATGTATTTACAGCTTGACGTTTCGACAGTTTTGCAACGATCGTGGCAATCTGGAGGTCTTGAATCGTGTTAATTACATGTCTATAATTCGGAAAAAAGTAATAATGAATTTAAGCCAGGGGTGCCAACCCCCATTACTCACGATACACCAGAAACACATTCGGATTCGGAAACTAAACTTTATTCTACCCCTATCACTTATCATTGGTGCTTGTTCTGTGTCTGGCAGCTTTTTAAATTCCAGATACAATAAAAAAAATCTGTTTCGTGCCCTAATACAATCTTTTGTGATTTATAACATTTTTGTTTAACATTTTTAAATAAAAGACACGTATTTTATTATTTGTAAATTAGACTACAAATTACAAAGTTCTAGCACGTTGAAATAACAGGAAGTGGCACTTTTACGGGACGGAGTGACGTCAAAGACTTCTATGTTTTGATGCCTTGAATCTTTGCTATTTTTTATTTGAACGCAATAATTAAATAGAAGAACTCGGTAGAATACTGCTTTCCGAACCGGTGGTAGCTTCGACGATTTGTAAGTGTTTTTTTTAAAAACCTATACAAATAAAGATTATTTTGACTTTGACTTTGACTAAAAATACGTGTCCAATACATTTTTATGATCTAAAATACGGACTAAATATAATGTAATTGTTTTGACCCCCAAAACATACCTATTCATAACAGTTTGTAGTAACACCGTTTATATGTTTTACAGGATAAATGTGAGTCCCTGGACTCCCAAGTGGAACTTCGCGGGATGGAGTCCGGCAGGAGGCCCAAGAGTTTGCCCCTCAATCCGCCTACTAAATTACTTAGGTACTAATTAGGTACTAGAAGAATAGAAAATACTGCTGATAGGGTCAACACTTTAAAAAATTTGATGCTGTATGTGTACCTACACCACAACAAAATGTATATTACTGTAAAGTCAGTAAGTTTATTGAAATCCGTTCAGTAACTTTCGTGTGAAGGAGAAACAAACATCCATCTAAACAAACTTTCACAAATATAATATTCTTGGAAAAGTAGTAATGGCGTACACAACTTACTATACCATTGTTTCAGCTGGTTTTTACTAAATATGTGTTAAATTAATGTTGGGAGTCGGGATTCTCTTTTGACCGAGGGCCCCTCACGGCCGGGGCCCGTGGCAATTTGCCAACTTGACCCTGTGGTTACGCCACTGGATAGCAGAGTTTTGCATATAATATTATCATAATATAACATATTATATCATCTCTATTTTGCAAGCAAAAAAAATTGGAATTACGACTATTTTACGAGACTTAATTGTCTTTGAGCGAGACCCTAAAATATGTCCCTTACAATAATAGTATCGTATCCCTATTGTGCAGCCTGGAGGAGGCACGGCGGCGCGGCAACCCATCCGCCTCACTCCACAGTCCGCAGCTGCCGCCGCCCTCGGGCGCCATCGCCGCCGCGGCGCACACGCAGCTGCGCCCGTCCGCCCACCTCCGGCCGAAGTACATTGAGGTGAGTGACGGCCACCCATCCGCCTCACTCCACAGTCCGCAGCTGCCGCCGCCCTCGGGCGCCATCGCCGCCGCGGCGCACACGCAGCTGCGCCCGTCCGCCCACCTCCGGCCGAAGTACATTGAGGTGAGTGACGGCCACCCATCCGCCTCACTCCACAGTCCGCAGCTGCCGCCGCCCTCGGGCGCCATCGCCGCCGCGGCGCACACGCAGCTGCGCCCGTCCGCCCACCTCCGGCCGAAGTACATTGAGGTGAGTGACGGCCACCCATCCGCCTCACTCCACAGTCCGCAGCTGCCGCCGCCCTCGGGCGCCATCGCCGCCGCGGCGCACACGCAGCTGCGCCCGTCCGCCCACCTCCGGCCGAAGTACATTGAGGTGAGTGACGGCCACCCATCCGCCTCACTCCACAGTCCGCAGCTGCCGCCGCCCGAGGAAGTACATCGAAGTTAGTATCGTCCACTAGAAGTAACTTCGTGGTTAATTGTTATTTTTCCGAAGCAATACTGTGCACCATAAGCGCGGCCGCTTCAAGTAGTTGAGGACCGACTGCTTCAAGCCGCGACCGCGCGGTGAACTATAGTCAATTTATTCATACGCTGCCGTACACGCGACCGCTCGAGCAGTCGCGACCGCTTCTATAGTTCACCGCGCGGTCGCTGCTTGAAGCAATTCGTGTACGGCCGCTCTTATAGGGATGTGGACAGCAATCCCAATCGCAGTTTCTACTCCGTTTTTTGGCATCTTGGTAAACGAAGACGTAATAGGGCAACAATTTCTACAGATGTGTTGTGATTGATTTGTTTGCAGGTCGGGTCCGGTCCGAATAATCTACCTCAATACCACACCGTTCTGGACTTACCTCTCCCAGGTAAGTAGCATGGAACTTTCTAATCTTAATAAGATTTTTCGAGCTTGTCAAAATGGTTTCGCAAAAATTTCTCATAAACATTCACATGATTCCAATTTCTTCAGCTTTAAGTTTTTGATGAGTATAATTTCCCAAAGCTAATGTCAAATTCGAGATCCGCCTGTGAGTTCTAGGTTATAGAGTTCATTTAGCAATTTTTTTAATAGTCTGGGTTAATCGGGCTCTGTATGTGTAATTGAGCTCGCTATGTGTTGCGGCAGGGTCTGGCGGCAAGCGCGGCGTGAAGCGTTCGCCGTCGGGCTGGCGCGGGCTGTTCGCACGCGGCAAGGCGCGCCCGCCGCCCGCCACAGCGCCGCCCAAGCCAGAGGTCGCTGCACCCGCCGCGCCCGCAGTGCCTATGGTGAGTACGTGGAGCGTCGCCGTCGGCTGGCGCGGGCTGTTCGCACGCGGCAAGGCGCGCCCGCCGCCCGCCACAGCGCCGCCCAAGCCAGAGGTCGCTGCACCCGCCGCGCCCGCAGTGCCTATGGTGAGTACGTGGAGCGTCGCCGTCGGCTGGCGCGGGCTGTTCGCACGCGGCAAGGCGCGCCCGCCGCCCGCCACAGCGCCGCCCAAGCCAGAGGTCGCTGCACCCGCCGCGCCCGCAGTGCCTATGGTGAGTACGTGGAGCGTCGCCGTCGGCTGGCGCGGGCTGTTCGCACGCGGCAAGGCGCGCCCGCCGCCCGCCACAGCGCCGCCCAAGCCAGAGGTCGCTGCACCCGCCGCGCCCGCAGTGCCTATGGTGAGTACGTGGAGCGTCGCCGTCGGCTGGCGCGGGCTGTTCGCACGCGGCAAGGCGCGCCCGCCGCCCGCCACAGCGCCGCCCAAGCCAGAGGTCGCTGCACCCGCCGCGCCCGCAGTGCCTATGGTGAGTACGTGGAGCGTCGCCGTCGGCTGGCGCGGGCTGTTCGCACGCGGCAAGGCGCGCCCGCCGCCCGCCACAGCGCCGCCCAAGCCAGAGGTCGCTGTACCCGCCGCGCCCGCAGTGCCTATGGTGAGTACGTGAAGCGTCGCCGTCGGCTGGCGCGGGCTGTTCGCTACATTATCATTGGGATGTAATGGAACGGCCTATCATATTTTCGCTCCAAGCCAACCTCACCTGCCCGTGGTGAATCCTGCCGAATAACAAACGAGGCGCTGGCAACCGACTGGTGGCTAAGTATTTAGCTAAGTCTTCAATTGTGATGGTTGTACCACCATCACAATTGAAGACTTAGCTAAATACTACAGACCGATGACGGGCAGCAGCGTCACCGGAGCGAGAAGCTACGCTCAGCGTGGCGATTATGGATATATCCTCGATATGTTTACCCTAAGTGGCGAACAACTGGAGAGGCCTATGTCCAGCAGTGGACTGCAATAGGCTGATGACGATCATGAGTAGCCTTATTGTCTGTATTCACCAAGTGTTGACTGTTGCAGGCGGCGGACATGGTGCTGCTGCCGAACGGGCTGCGGCCCGTCAAGTCGTGCGAGTCGCTCGCGTCCGACAGCGACACGCTCGCGCCGCTCGCCGCTCGCCCGCCCGCGCCTCTGAAGCACCACACCAGGTACAGCTGACACAGTCACCAAAAACGAAAACGATCGTTCGTTGAACGGATCGCGTATTTTTGCCCAATAAATCCCGCTCATTTGTCCCTCCCGATTTTAAAAATATCAATGAAATTATTGAAAATCGACTTTGACGAATTTTAGTTCGTATGTTAGGGAGGGACAAATGGGGGGAGGGGGGATTTATGGTGCAAAAGTTCGTTTTCGAGTTTGGTGGTACTGGCCCAGGCGTATATAAAATGTGATAGCGTTATTACGTCGTGCGAGTCGTTGGCGTACGCTCCCACCGGCCCTCCATAGTGTAAGGCAAGAGTTCTGATCCTCTGCAGTCCTATTTAGGCTTTCAAACTTACATAAAAGAAAATACATTTAGAAGGTATTTAGTATGTAAATTTTGGCTGAACTGACATTTTGCAAATCATGCACGAAAAAGTAATTGACACCGGTTTATCATTGGCAGGTCTTCTTCGTGCGACTCGTACTTCGAGCCGTGGCAGGCGGAGCTGGCGGACATGCGCCTGCGCCTGTCGCCGCAGGAGCGCGACCTGCACATGTTCAGCGAGGAGGACGACCAGCACCACGCCGCCAGACAGGTACACGCGCGACAGCTCCACGTGGCGCTCGCAGCTGGCGGACATGCGCCTGCGCCTGTCGCCGCAGGAGCGCGACCTGCACATGTTCAGCGAGGAGGACGACCAGCACCACGCCGCCAGACAGGTACACGCGCGACAGCTCCACGTGGCGCTCGCAGCAGGCGGACATGCGCCTGCGCCTGTCGCCGCAGGAGCGCGACCTGCACATGTTCAGCGAGGAGGACGACCAGCACCACGCCGCCAGACAGGTACACGCGCGACAGCTCCACGTGGCGCTCGCAGCAGGCGGACATGCGCCTGCGCCTGTCGCCGCAGGAGCGCGACCTGCACATGTTCAGCGAGGAGGACGACCAGCACCACGCCGCCAGACAGGTACACGCGCGACAGAACCACGTGGCGCTCGCAGCAGGCGCAGCTGGCGGGCACAATTTGGAAAATCTGTACAGTGGGTGAACCGCCTGAGAGACCATCTTTATTAAAAGACACAGGAATGACGTCTTAGCAAAAGTTGTTTAATCTGGTATTTTCTTTTTACTAAAAAATTTGAGCGTAATTATCATTAACGCGAAAGAAGTCGCTAGCACTAGCAAGTATGTGATAAAAATAAACTTTATTCTTAAAAGGAAACATACCACCATTATACGGTTGAAATATTTTTGATACACACAAATGTTTGTATTGTGTCAGAGGCAGCGTTCACAACCACTGAATCAAACTGGTCGTCAAATGGTAACTCATTTAATACCTATGATGTTTGTTCACACATCGGATGTGTGGTGTTGTTATATTCACTTGTACGAGTATGTATTAATTTGTATGTGATATTGACAGGACGACTCGGCGTGTTCCACTCCGGCCGAGTCGCTGGCGTGCAGCGCGGAGCCCAGCCCGCGGCGGCAGCTGCGCGTCGACACCGGCATAGCCAACGAGCTGGCCGAGAGGTAAATAAATATGCCAGACTATTTATTTTACGCCCACCACCTGCAGAACTATTTCGCTTCGATTCAGAAACTTCGAAGAAGGATTTCTCCGAATTACGGAGCAATTTATAAAAAGTTTTTGTAAGTAGTAGTTGTACCTATGATGTATTGCTACATACGATTCTGGTATTTTGGAATTTTTATCATACAATAGATAATGCATTGTTTACAAATGAATTGAAAACAGCGTACGTACCGTGGGTGTCGTAAGAGTCAACTAATAAGACTACTTCGAGATTTTATTTTTCTAGCCGGTGGCAGTCGCCATCTCGGCTGGCGACCGACAAACACTTTAGTCCTATATAAATTTTGAGCGACCAATTTGTTTCAATTCTGCAAACGTCAATTCCCGTCAGATTCACCTACACACAGGGAATGCCTGTGTAATAAAAAAGCGTGTGTTGTAGGAAGCGTTCGGCGCTCGAGGAGCAGCTGTCGCAGATAGGGTACATCGACGGGGACTCGCCGCGGGCGCCGCGCCCGCCGCCGCCCGCGCAGCCGCCGCAGCCGCGCCCGCCCCGCAGAGAAGAGAGCGCCCCGCCCCGCCTCGCCGCACCGGCCAGACATCGCCAAGAGGTACGCGGTACACGTGTAAACACACTAACACCCTTTAAGTTCAGAATGTCCAATTCCCAAAATGTCCAACTCCCAAAATGTTCAATTCCCAAAATGTCCAATTCCCAAAATGTCCAACTCCCGAAATGTCCAACTCCCAAAATGTCCAATTCCCAAAATGTCCAATTCCCAAAATGTCCCATTCCCAAAATGTCCAATTCCCAAAATGTCCAATTCCCAAAATTCTCCAATTCCCAAAATTCTCCAATTCCCAAAATGTCCAATTCCCGAAATGTCCAATCTAGTGTTATGGTGAGTTTGTTGAATAATATTAAGAAATTTAAAAATTAGGTAATTAATTTATTTAGGTTTTATGGAACAAGTGATATTAAAATACTTCTAATTTTCCTTGTTAAATGTGATGTGATGTGGGCAATAGCTATACGGTTTACCCTATCATTAAACATTTTTGTTTGTGGTTTTTTTTATTTTTATAATAGCTCGACATAATGGCTTCCCTACGCCTGATGGAAAGCGAAAGAGAAGCCCAAGTCGCTGTAACAACGGGCAAGTAACTGGTCAGTTACCTGTCAGTTGTCACCGCCATGCCGGCCCGACCCTAACCCCCCACGAGCTCCGGAAACCCTACTCACCAGCAGAAACACTACCCAGAGGTCATTTGACTGCGGTATTCTATAGGGCGGAGGTCCTTTCCCGGATGGGCGGCTCAATTCGAGCGAAGATTCGCTATGCCCTACCTCTCTTAAAACTAAAAACTTAAAACAATACACTACACACCGACATCGATGACAAGGCACGGAGTGACATTGACCTGACAGCGTTGCTGTCAAACAAAATGACAATAAAAATTTAGAAGGAAGAGTAAAAGGTTTTATTTAAGCTGTCATGTGGCACTAGAGTGCTTGTCCTAACGGGACGGTTTTATTTTGTTTAGTTTAGAAGTTCTTATGGCCATCTTCCGACTCTTATATTGAGATCAGCCTCATGGTACCATATTATTACATTGTCACCGATGTTAAGTAAATATACCAGATTTCAACCTAATCTGTGACGACAGAAAGGGGTCCTGATTCAGCACGCAAGATTTGCCCCACACTAACATAAATTTATAGTTTAATAAAAGCTTAAAAATCAACGTTAGGTACAAGTAAATATTGTCTAATCCCAATAGTCTAAATGACAATAGTCATTGTGGGAAGCCACCGTCCAGCTGTGGACGTTTGCAGGCTGATGATGATGTATTCTCTTAACCGAATCACTTTGAAAATACCAAAACACAGAAGTTGAAATCGATTACGTATTCTTAGTGTTCTGTATAAAGAGGCTAAGTACGACATTGACGCATAAACGACGTCGACGACGAGTTTACCAAAACATACGCACATCTTTTGGTCTTCTCTGCTAAGCTTAGTTAGTTAGTGGCTTGGTCATCGGTCCGATTACCCGAGGCCGTTCGTTGCTCAATAGAAACACCTGCACAGTGGTCCACTGAGCAACCACCGCTAAATGGCTACCCGAACCAACCCTTAGCCGACCAAGCGTACTCAAATTAATATTCATCCTTCATCATTTGACTGGCTCGGTGGCTCAATTGGTAGTGACCCCTGCCTTCTGAACCAAGGGTCGTGGGTTCGATTCCCACCCGGGACAAACATTAGTGTGATGAACACTTGTGTTTGTTCCGTGTCTGGGTGTTTATATTTGTATTTAAGTATTTATTTGTGGTACCTTCGTTGTTCTGATACCCATAACACAAGTGCTTAAGCTACTTACTTTGGGATTGGAGCAATGTATGTGATGTTGTCTGATATTTATTTATTATTATCCCTTTCTGCCGCAGGCTGTGCAAGGACCGCGACAAGGACAACCCGACGCCGCCGCTCGCCGACCTGCAGACCTCGCTGGGGAACGTCAAGATGAGGTGAGCATTACCGCCCTCTCGCTTTGTTCATAGGTCTTGTGGCGTCTTTAATACGGACTTTTGGATTTGGAAATATTTTGAAATATTATCATATACTTAAAATTGTATAGTCGGGCGAGCTCCTATCATTAAAATAACCCTAGATTACTAAAATTGCAAAGTACCATGGAGTAAAATTTTAAAATCTACAGTGAGAGCTAACAAACATACAATATTGGGAACCGAAATCAACATTTAGGTCCGTGCCCCACTCCTGGTCTTGTGAATTACCGGGAGGGGTGATATCCGAATGAGCAAGCAATAATTTATGCTTTTATTTCTTGTCCTGTCGCATTTACTTTTTTATATTAATTTGTATATCCAAAACGATAAATAATTAAAATATTTCCAATCCTCCTAATTTAATATTGTATAGTGATTTGTATTCAATGTTTTGACCATTTATAATAATAACACTATTCGTCCTTCGATAACCACATTGTAATTTAAAGGACTTTATATTAGATTATGTCATGGAAAGCTACTTTTATTGTTAAGGAAAATACTTAAAGGTTTCGCACAAAAAAATTAAATCTCGTAAAATAGTAATTCCCACTTTTTTGCTTGCAAAATTGTTGAATGTTTACGTATTTACGTATTACGTAATAGTTGCGACGTTAACAAATTAGTCTTTTACAATTTGCAATGTGGTTATTGCCCCCATTATTTCATGTCATTGTGTTTGTTTTTCCTAAAGGGAATGTAGATTTTTGTACCGTCTCGTTTTTTATAATAGGTCTATGGAAATTGGTATACGAACAAATAGTGTTTTGGGCAATTTTAATAATAATATAGATTTAGCGACGATAGCACTAGACGCTTATTATACATATATAAATGTATTTTAGTTTAAAACCGAAGTAAGTAGTTACTAAATTAATTTATTAATACATACATACATTTGTAATCGAAATGTAAAGTAAATAATGAATCTAAATAGTGGCTTTTGAATTTTGTAACACGTTTCTTCAATAAATAGAGAAATTTGCAATAACAGATGCTGTTTACATTGTTTGTTGTTAATATAAAACATGTTAATGTATTTTTGATACCCAAATAAATAAAAGTGTATTCGAAAAATTTTAAAGCAAAAATATTATTAAAACGCGTGTTAAATAAATATAAATCATAAAAAAATAGCATCGATTACCCGGGGCGATTAGTTTCCAATCGCGGATCAGTTCCAAAGATCTACCGTCCCTAACTAACGTGCCCTTGCAGAGAACGGCACTCGCCGCGCAAGGCCAAGTCGGCCGCGCGCTACAGCGGCCTGCACCACCCGCCCGAGCGGCTCAGCTGGCCCAAGCGCGACCACGCCACGCTCATCCGCGTCGACTGGCCCGACGAGCCGCCCGAGCAACCCTCGCCCGACCCCACCCCCACCCCCACCCCCCACACGCCCCTCTACGACCCGCTCGAGAGCGACTCCGAGGTCAGCGAGGCCACGCGCCACACCATCCGCATCGAGGCCGGCTGCCCCAGCTGCCGCGAGGAGAAGTGCCTCAAGTGCGAGCTGCGCGCCACCGACTTCAACAGCCTCGACCCCAGCCCGATACACTCCACCGACATCAGCTACCAGAACCTCAACCGGCTGTCGGCCACCTCCTCCGACTCGGACAAGAAGCGCGCCTACGAGAACTGCGACGTCATGAAGGTCATGACCTCGTCCCACGAGAGCTCCTCGAGCTACTCCAACGCGAGCAAGCACGACGACTACGAGTGCTACAACTTCTCGAGGCCGAACTATATCAATCTGCAGTCGTCCAGCACCTCCAAGTCCTCCCCCGGCTCCCCCCTCAAGAGCCCGCTGAAATCGACGATCAGCATTACCTTCCGATCTCCGACCAAAGCCAAAACGCCCGACTACGAGCCCATAGACAATATAGACACGCCGACGAACGACAGGGATTCCGTTTACGAGGATATAGATTTGGAAAAGAACTTGTCTATAGTCGAGGACGCTACGGTTCCGGAAACGGATGCCAGTCTGCCAACGCAGCAGGCCTGCCAACCGGAGTTCAAAGATTTAATTATCCTAGAAACGCCGACTGAGGACGTGGATGTCTATAGTCAAGTCAAATTCTTCAAGAAAAGCATAGAGGAAGTCAACGCTATGATATTAGAAACTCCTGAGAGGGAGCGGCATTACGAGAATTTAGCGTTCGGTGATAGTGTGGCGAAAGAGTTTGAAAATGTCCATGAGGACACTCTACAAATCTGTGATAAAGAATCGGCCATTGATAACGCCGATAGCAAAATAGACGAGGAGAAAGACAACGGCAATGTGATAAAAGTGTCCAATTTGAATGTAAGAGAGTTGGCGCACAGATTCGAAAGTCCTACCGAGCAGAAAGGGCCGTTTACATTCGAAAAGTTCAAAGCGGAAATCAAGTATCCCAGTTTAGAGAGAAAGGACGAAGATAAAAAGAGTGTGGAGAGAAAGAAAGAATTGACAGTCAAATTGCCTCCGCCTATTTCGCCAAAGACGTATAAGCTATCGAAGAATTCGTGTAACGCGCGATCGTTGGATGAAAACGCGTTTGTGAAAGAATTCGGCAACGAAAAAACGTACGTTGATAGGAGAAAAAGTTTAGAAGTGAAGGACTTGAATAAGAAGTCCGCGAAATTTCTGCCGGATCTGAATTTGAACATGGAGGAGGGCCATTTGGATTGTAAATCCGAGAGCGTCACCCCAACGACTGAAAATAAGATCTCCTTAGTGCAAAGGTTTAATGAGAAGCGACCGGCGGACATAAAGAACTTAATAAACTTCGACTCCGATAAAAAGTTGAGTAGGGAACGGATAGAGAAATACAAAGAGGAAAGAAGGAATTTTCTAAGGGAAAAGTATAGTTCGCAATCGTTTAGGAGTAATCCGGAGCAGTTGACTAGAATAAAGATAAAGAAGGACGCAGAGAAGATAGAGTCTTGCGAGAGGTTAAAAGACGATCTGCCTAAGTTTGAGAGGAGGAATACTGTGGACTTGGGGCAGAGGATGAGGTTTTCTTTAGCTAGGAGTACGAACAATCTGGACACGATCCACTCGCCCAGCCCCGAGGAGGGCGCGGGGGAGGCGGGGGGCGGCCAGAGGGACGCGCGGCGGGAGAGGGACTACGAAAGGTGAGTGCTTTTGTATGGAATGTAGATCTTTTTGGTGTTTGTAGCGCTTTTTTGTTGCATGTTTGATGTTATTTGTTGCGGGTATGGAAAGGGTCTGCTAGAGTATTTTAACGTCTAAGTAGTTTTTGTAAAATAATGTAGTGCTATACATCATGCACGTTCATCATCCTTTATAAAATAATTAAACCGAAGTGAACTCTCAAGCCCTTGTGTTACGGAAATGAACAATGAACTCACGACCCTCGATTCAGAAGACAGCAATTCAAAGAAATGTCCTCCCGCGAACGCAGCGTCTGTGGAAATAGTTTTTTCAAGATATCGCCAAATAAATCACTTCGAGTCCTAAGTGAATAGGTTTTTAAATGGTCTGGTGTTGCGTTCATTAGCTGCGGTAACCGCTTACCATCAGACGGCAGTCATTTTACCACCAGTTGTATAAAAAAAAAAGTCGGCAGTTAAAAAGTCCAACCGCACTGACGCTTTTAGTAACTGTCCCTTTTTCGGCCCACCATCGACCGTCGAACAGAACGGACCGGATTGCAGTGCCAACTGGCTTGCCACGACATTGAATTCATCTGCAAAATTATCTCTTACTTTCTCGGTATTTATTTTAACGCATAATCTCGTTACTCGACAGTATAGAGACGCACCTGCAAAATTTATGACGTGTTCGAAACGCTTTATATGTTTTCACTGCTTTGATTTGGCTTTTTTAATAGATGTCATTAACATAATGATCTAATAAAGCTTTTTGACTAATGGTTATGTTAAAGATATATATTTTTTTTATAGTGGCTCGACATAATGGCTTCCCTACGCCTGATGGAAAGCGAAAGAGAAGCCCAAGTCGCTGTGACAACGGGCAAGTAACTGGTCAGTTACCTGTCAGTTGCCACCGCCATGCCGGCCCAACCCTAACCCCCCACGAGCTCCGGAAACCCTACTCACTGGCAGAAACACGACCCAGAGGTCATTTGACTGCGGTATTCTATAGGGTGGAGGTCCTTCCCCGGACGGGCGGCTCAATTCGAGCGAAGATTCGCTATGCCCTACCTCTCTTAAATTTGAATAGGTAATAAAGAAAATGTTAAACAATGCACACCATTCATCTTGTATCATATTATGGTTCTCCCCTGTGAATACCAGATGAAAGAAGATGTATCCTGAGGACACCAAGAACCGTCTGATAAGGCGAAGACCGTGATTGGTGACCACAGTAGGTTTTACTTGTGACCAGTAAACGCTGCTGCCCGTTTCATGATATTCCCTTAGTCGTTCCTACGAAAACCACGGTGTGCTCCTGTTCTAAAACTACGGCTTAAGTTACACAAAATCTTCCAAATTATCTAGCTTGATGCATCTTAACTAATATTATAAAGCTGAAGAGTTTGTTTGTTTGAACGTGCTAATCTCAGGAACTACTGGTCCGAATTGAAAAATTCTTTTTGTGTTGAATAGACCATTTATCGAAGAAGGCTTTAGGCTATTTAACATCACGTTGCAACTATTAGGAGCGAAGAAATAATGGAAAATGTAAAAAAAAACGGGCAATAATAACTATTCCACGCGGACGAAGTCGCGAGCACAGCTAGTAATGGATATTTGGACACATAGCCGAAAAGGGAAGTTTTATAAATGGGGTCAGGTGTGTGCTAAAATATAATATTAATAAATTGTTTGTCGCAACAGGAAAGAAAAAATGTCCCCCTCGTACAACATACGCGACATGGCGGCGATGTTCGAGCAGAAGTCGCAGGGCTCCAGCGGTTGACGCGCCCGCACGCACCGCCGGTAATGTAGCAAGCAATACAACATTTATCCTTATGTTTTGATAGAGAACTCACCTTCGTGATTAAAGCAATGTGCAGAAGAGAGTAGAAAGCAATGTACAGTATTTATTCGAAGTGCGAAGTGGGCGTGGCATTTGCGAGAGTGTAGATGCCTACGGGGCTATTCACAAATTCGTTCGGAAAGATCTCGATAGGAAACGATTAAAAATTCGACCGATTGCCAATTTTAGAGAACTTTAAGTTTGAATGAACGATCGCGAATGTTTTCCGAGAAAGATATTTCCGAACGCATTTTTATGAATAGCCCCGCTGAATCTCGAAGTAGACAGGACGGTAAGAACGAGGGCGAGATAAGAACCCAAAAGAACAAGAAGCAGATTTTATGAAATTCTACCTATTGGTGGATTTTACCTCGCTTACCGCTCCGCCCATGTTTACAGGAAGCCTAAGGGTGCGTTTTCGCAGAAGCTGAGTAAAACCAAGTGACAAAATTTGACCATTGATATTGTTCCATTGAAATGGAGCGGAGATTATGTGATTTGAGCAATATCATTGGTAAATTTTGTGTTAGCTTCAGCTTAACTGCTCGCAGCCCCGCTTGTGTGTACTCTAATAGTCATTTGATCTAACAAACAAGTAAAGTAAATGAATAATACATGGAAATGTATGGAAAATGTTGTGTGTGATCTTGTACCGAGGTAACGTGCTGTGGTCGCGAAGGCATCGGTGACGTCAGGCGACGAGCTTTGTGCGCGGTTTGATGTGGTTTTTGTTACATATAAAGTGGTTGGGACGA
This sequence comes from Conogethes punctiferalis, assembly GCA_031163375.1. Taxonomy (NCBI): domain Eukaryota; kingdom Metazoa; phylum Arthropoda; class Insecta; order Lepidoptera; family Crambidae; genus Conogethes; species Conogethes punctiferalis. The sequence goes on along the minus strand of CM062077.1, from coordinate 3,396,018 downwards.
TTAGTGAAAAGGTTCCTCGTCATTCAACTCCTCATAATTAGCCCCATGACAGTGACAAGTCAAATATGCTTATGCTGTTTCTATGCTATTTTTGATCTTTTCCGTTATCTATATATTAAAGAACATGTCCTGACTGAACGAGCAACGCATAGCCGAAAGCGCTGAAGCGAATGCAACGAAATTTTGCATGTAGGTTGCATACGTAGGCGCCTGCTAAGAAGGGATTTTTCGAAATTCACCCGCTAAAGGGGTAAACTAGGGGTGAAACGCGGGCGAAGCCGCAGGGGCACAGCTAATTAATGACAAAAGATAAAAGGGGGATTTCATTTCCATCGAGACCAATTTACAAAACGCAAAACTATTTATCAATCGCCACATAAAGTTTAACAGGCTGATATAATATATCTTCTTAACAGATGCTACACAAATAAAAGTAAATGTATGTTAACCACATCAAAACGTCTGCGCGCAGTAATGTAATTGGATTGGAAGGTTTAGTATAAAATTTTAAATGATTTTGTGCTTATGGTGCGTTCGTTCGAAATATAAAAAATGTATGGTCTTAACGCGTTGTGAGCGTGTTTTGAAACTATTTGTATGGAGTTCATGTTGACGTCACAGGTGAGCATAAGTGGGTTCGATACCCGGCTCGGTTCTATTATTCGGATCGGATTCAGTAACAAAGCTTTGTCCTTCTATAACCAAAATGACTTGACACGGATAGAGCTACCGGGTTCCATTTCCGAAGTGGTCTGAACAAGGCAACAGAATTGGTTACATTATTATGTACCTACTGATTGAATGATTAAGATTTGGGACGAAACTTCCAGGACACGCTGACCGGAGTCGATTTGAAAGCGCTTGTTATTCAAAATCGCACAATGGCGTAAAGAATGTCAGCATGACACTTCTTTCAAAAAGTTTAAAACATGCTTTTTTCCGTTTATAAGACTATTGTTATACTGTGGATATACTCGCCCGTCGCCGCTCTGCAAATATTATTGTTATGTATAAATAAAATTATTTAACGCGCGTGATAACACGTATGTATGTTCGTACTACCAGCTGAAATGTAAAAAAAAAACTTTTTTCGTATAACTATTATGCTGGTGACTACACAGTAATGTTAAATGACTTGTTACGTTGACTTATTTATTATTATTTTTTACTCTCTATTAATATTATTGATTAATTATTATTAATAATTACGTTTAATTGTAATCATCACACACAAAAAGCCTAGTATTATTTTTCTATTTAATTCTCACTAAGTTGTTCTAAGTTTGTACAGTTACGTTGAAAAGTGTTTTTCTTTGACGGATCTTTTAATGAATCTCTGACCTGTATATGAAAATTTGTAATCAAATTTGGGTTTTCCGAAAATTATGTCTCGTCATTATTTATTTTGAGTGTTTACAAACGAGTCAAACTCTGACGCGAAAATTTTTAACAATGACAATGTCGAAATATGATATCCAGGCGGTATATCGTTCATGTATTTTTAATTTTGTACAGCACGAGACCCAGTTCACACCAGTCCTCGTCTTCTTTAAGCCGTACCGTGTGCCCCACTTATATCAGTGGAAATATTTTCACTGAAGTATCTTATGAAAGATGACTTAGAATATGTCGCAAAGTTTGGCTATGTATTTACTTGCACTTGCGACTTGGTTCGCGTATTTTTATTATTGATTTAGATATAATTTCGATTTAAAAAGTCAGAGAATAGATAAACCAATTTAAAAATAAAAAAATATATCGGACAACATCACATACATTGCTCCGATCCCAAAGTAAGTAGCTTACGCACTTGTGTTATGGGTATCAGAACAACGAAGATACCACAAATAAATACTTAAATACAAATATAAACATCCAGACACGGAACAAACACAAGTGTTCATCACACTAATGTTTGTCCCGGGTGGGAATCGAACCCACGACTCTTGGTTCAGAAGGCAGGGGTCACTACCAATTGAGTAACCGAACCTGTCAATAAAATGTGTATAATACAATTACTATTGTTTAAAAAAAAATTAATGTGACTTAATTTTCGGATAATCTAAAATCCTACGTATTTTAATTAACATACCTACAAAGATAAATCAATGAAGCAAAGATCTGTATCATGAAAGTGCGGTATACAAACTGTATTTCATTTGATATTCAATCATGAGACAGTTGTCCGTGTCTTTTTAATGGAGAGGTAAACAAAATCTGTATGCAAAAAGTAAATATGAATCAGAGCAATAAATAACATGTAAGTCTTTAATCGGTATTGGTATGCATCACTAAAGTACTGAAAATCTGAAAAATAATCTGAAAGTATTTATTTACAGAATCCAATTACAAAAACTCATTCAACCAGAGAGAGAGAAAAGTAATAATCGGCGGGAGCTCGATGACAGCTGTCAGTGTCACCGTTACGTCAAACTTCAATTGTCAACGTTAGTGCGGTGACTCTTGAGGGTGGCGAATAGTGCTGTGCCGCAGCTGTTGATTATTCTCCTCTAACAGTACTTACTGTTTAAAAATCACGATTTCGGTTCAATCTCAGATTCAAAGCGATTATATAGATTACTAACTAACTTTATACTCATTAATAAAAAAGTAAAGCACCACAACAAATAATGGTTTCGTTAACGGCCCACAGGTTTACCTCTTTATTAAAATTTCGATGGACTTACATTCGACAACAGGATCGCATTCAGGACGTTTGAGTTGCCATAAATTATGAAATAACTATGACTAAATGCATTTATTATAATATATTTTTGTAAGCAGTATTCGGAAGTTTAGCTGTTTAGATTTAGTAGATTTTCTGTGTTGCGTAATTTTGGTGCTGTTATAGAGATTGGGTGTGGCAACTATATTTTAATTTTAACTCTATTGGGCAACTCGTGTACCATAATATCTCTTTTATACTGGGATAGCCGACATGCGACGTTAGTCTTTGAAGCTGTAATTCCGCTAGAAAGGAATATATTCATAACGTAGATATGTTAGGTGGTTGGTTGGTACAAAAAAAACTCTTTTCTTATTATGTTAAATTCATGTACATTTCCTTACCAAGAGAATGTATTTGAATATCCTTAAAATGAGAAACGGAATATTGTTTATGTTAATTTATAGTTGCGCTAACGTCGTCTTAAACGTGACAGCACCATTACTACAAAACAAACGAGCACCATGTATATAAAGAAAGTATATAAAAAACTCAGCACCTTTTGTAAAGAAAATCCTTAAATGAATAACGCTATGGAATAATTATAATGTATATGCGGACAATAATATACAAATAGTCATGGTATCTCTTGGGATAGTCTAACCATCGGCAGTTTGCGATACGAAGCTGGGTGTTCTGAAAGCGTTTGAGATTTGGGATGCTTCAGGAACGTGAGGAAGCGCCTCTTGTGAAGTTTCTATAGCTGTTTAAACTTTCTTTCCGCTTAGCATCATGGCAAGGAAGGTAGATTTAAGGGGTTAAGCCATTAGCGTGAAAACAGTCACAATAATAAAAGTATTGTTTGACGGTCACCGCCGAGCCCCATGGCAATTAAGAGTGGCACGAACAGAGTATGAGATTTAGGTGTGCGGTTTAACAGAAGGAAGCGTGAAGCTGTGCGAAGTTCAGCTGACAATTGACCAATAATATTGTTCCACTGAAGTGGGGTGGAGATGACATGTGTCATTTGAGCAGTCATTGGTCAATATTGGTTAGCTTACAGCTAATGGGATCTTCAAGCGGCTGGATCCGCTATTTTGACGTTAAAGACCTCTTCAATACCATAATATACTCGTGACTTTTTCTATCATAAAAAGAATCGTTGTCAAGCTAAATAAAAATGTGAAACTGGTGTACTAGGCCCGGTTTTTGATAACTCTTTAAGAGCTTCGTATCGCCAACACGCCGGTGTTCATTGAAACAAAATATTTCCTCGCTTACCTCTTCATCTTTAAATCTACAATCGTTCAGTGATGATTTAGATCACTTAGCAATCTGAACTTCCATTTATGATGACTACAGAGGTGTGGGAACTAAATATTGTTTATTTGTTTGATCGTGATGGTGTGTAGAAATGAAATTCCCGTCTACTTTATTAAAAATCTTATTGAGGAAAAGAAATTCAAATTCCTGTTTGCCCCATCGATGGGCAGATTGTTACTCAAATCCTGGGATTGGTACGAATCCAAGCCCATATGCCCAGAAGTTTGGGTCCATACTAAAATGAACCATTGATGGTTAATAATAAATTGTTTAATATTGCATAATGATATTTAGTTCACTCATCACAAACATACAACAGACTGTATTTTTGCCAAAATAAAGCTGACTTTCATGCATTTTTTGTATTTTTCAATATTCGTCATTACTAAATAAGAACTGACAATTACATCACATCCTGTACCTGCAGACATACTTTCTTAATTTATGTATCTAAAAAACTTTGTACATTTAGATAGAATTTGTACATTACCTGACAATGATATACAGGGTGAATGAAAATATCTGACATTATTATTATAAGAGAGAATTGGGATGTTTAATAGGATAAATAAAATTCAATAAATCAACATACGCCAATGTTTCCAATCACCCTGTATACGTATCTGACGTATGTAGTTACAGGTTGTGGTTAAGATTGAGTTTGAAAGTGTTTATCTCATGGAGGATTGTACGTAATTATGTGGAAATAATGTGAATATTATGTAAATGTATCGTCGACGCGGTCTGTTTTGTACGCATATGTTGTGCCCAAGGAGGCTTCATTATGATCGACTTTATAAAAATAACAGACTAGGGTGCCCCCTTGTAGCTCCGACCTAGGATAAGAACGTTGCTGGGAGGGTAGACATATGTATGTTTGTGGAAAGAAACGACCTTTCTATTTGAGCGACAGACAAGTTGCATTATTCAGTTATGGGATGGTCGACTTACTGGTAGGTAGTTCCACGGGCTAGTGTCCCTTAAAAGGGACTGTGGGATAGACACGATTTAATGTATGAAACGTTGTTCTATATGTATGTATTTATTCGATATTTCCTTTACAAAGCACATGTGTATAGCACAGACCGCGCCGGCGCCACTTGTACCTACAACGCTTGTTCGTAGTGTAGCGACCGAATTGATATTATACACAATAAAACGTATTACTGAAAATTAATATTGTGTTTTTTTTTATCGTTGTGTTGCCCCATCAAGGTATGTCGATCAATTTATTCAACGTTAGGAATAAATTCGTGTTATGTTATTTTATTACTAAAATTAGGGTGACCACATGTTCTATATTCCCCCCCACCCCCCCGTCTATTCAGAACACTATGGTATTCATAGTCGATTTCAATACTTGCTTGCTTGGTCTTTTTCCTTCTTCTTCTTTTTCCCATCGTCCTGATTGGTACTGTGACCAGTACCAATCAGGACGATATAGAGTATCTACTACCTAGAATACTAGAAAATAGCCTTTATAATGAGTTTAAGTGAATTTCGACAAATACTATTTCGAGTAGATTAGCCACTCGAATGTCGGTGCGAATTTTTTACAATAATACTTACATGTCAGCCCGATCGGCGGGTAAGCGCGCGTTATGGGACCTTGCGCTAAGAACAATAATTGCAGCCGAATTACACCACGTATCCAGAAACTAAAATATGTGTTGGATAGCTAAAACTATACAGAACAGTACTGCTCATAAACATTTACAGTTAGTTTTAGTTGCAAATAAGAAAAAGAATGTTAAAGTCATGATATTAACTTTTTTCACTATTCAAAAATAAACTTAGAATTTGAAAGACGAAACTTTAAGAATATTCCATTTAAGATATATATAAATAATCTAGATTATATGCCCTTTCGATTGATATGCAACACTTAATATTCTATTGACTCTAAATTGTAAAATAATGATGATGATGACAAACACAACGCACAAACACTTGTCACAGACTGTTTTTCACTTTTTTTTTTCTGGCTCTCGGTCAATTGAATTTGGCCGTATTAGAGTTTGACAGATGCTTAGTGATGTAATGAAGCGCTTGACGTCTCGCATTTGCGACTTTAAACCGTAATATTCAAGCGAGAAGGTATAATTTCGAAGTGGCGAATATCCTACCCGCTGTCAGATATAATGCCACTAAAATGAGGAGATTGCGCTCACCGCAGTCACTCGAGTGGCTATCCAATACATACAGGTTACTAGTTCGGACACTGCTTGGACAACAAACACATTCGACGTATCGTCTCACTCATTAGGTGATTTGAGAGAACATCATGTATTGATTAATCACTACTCCATTACGAATAAGTTATCGGGTCATCCGCCATCTTAAATAAAACAAAAAATACAAAAGCAATTTGTATTTACAAGACTAGCAATCATAGATCTACAGTTCTCGTAACACATTTCATAGAATCTCACATTGCAAGTTAACAAAAGATAAATACATACATTAACAAATTACAAATGAGACGGAAGAAGACAAAAGAATTGTGTACTGTATTGTGTTTATTAGTATAGCATTGAAGTTGTCCAGCGGCATATAAAAAAAGCTAGTAGACGAAAAAATGTGTGAGCGGCCCGTAGGTATTGTAAGCGGGCTGTTAAATTGATGAAAATTATTGACAATATTATTGAGGGTGTGCGGTTAGCCATAAATTACACTTATAACAATATTTTACGCGTAATTACACCTGCACAATATTCAATTTTTATGTCTTTTCAGAACAATAAAATAATATACTCTATGTCAAGGAATACATTATACGAAATTCCGTCCATAAAAGTTTGTAATGTTGCCGTAACGGATTTTTTTCTTAATATATCATTGACTTAGTGTCTAGTGGTAACAATATAAGCCACACTTAGTGGCTACGTTTTTGTTACAAAGTCTCAATGTCCCATATGCGGGTCACGAATGAACGACATTTTAGACAATAACTGTAAAAAAAGATTGTGCATATACTCTAAATAAAAAAGGCATACATTAACTTAATATAGGTAGTAGATAAAGTTAAAACAAATAACAAAGAACAATATAAAAAACTTACTCTTTCAGAAAATACATTAATTAAACCTAAGTGAGTAAAATACTTGGAATATTGCTTTTGTTGCTAATAAGAAAACAGTAATATACGTATAGAGAAAAATCTTTCCATGGTTGTGTGGTAGGTTCAACATTCGAATCCCAGTCGATTCAATTCAGAGAAAATATTATACTGTCCGCAATTTAGGATCTGCGTACCTACCAAATGAGTATCATATCACATCATAATACATACATATCTTTGTTGATGTCATTGCCATCTTTTGTTACTCATAGCACAAGGGAAAAGGTTAGTTTCAGCCTGGCGCGTTTACTTAATATAAAGGCGATTCGAAGATGAATCTATAATTAACTATGTCTATTCTTTTTATACTTTCTTTTGTCATATCCCAAAACCAAAATCTTGGATATTTACACAAATGTTGTATTCTGTACCACTAGTAAAAGGAAACATACATTTGAAAAAATATCATGTTCACATGTTGGCCACTAGGGGCGCTGATGTTTTAAAATCTCTTTAATTTTTTTCATGAGACGAAAGTAAATACCTTGACTTCTTTCTAATGCTATCTGGAATGAAGTATTGTATACTACAGTATGTGTATTGTTTATGAATATTTAAAATCAGTAAACATAATAAATTTTCATTAGAACGATTTAAGTAAGTATCATAACTGTACAATTACGACACACGGCATCGTATGGAACTAGATCTGTGTCAAATTTTCATTATAAATATCACGTAGTACGCAATAATAAATAAATAGAACAGAGTCAAATTCACAACAGCCTGTACCTGTAACTTTTAACCTTGAAGAGTTAATAATTTAGATTTTATTGCCTATAACATTGGCTTCCGAAAAACTATTCACAATTCCCCAACGCGCCAGCTTACATCTCCATAGTAGCACCTTTTTCATACTAACTACCACTTGATAAGCTTTCCTATCTACTGAAAGGCAGACATTAAATAGATTTCTACACAACTTACTAGATAAAGAGAGATCTTTACAATTTGGGGTTTTTATTATTATAGATTAAGACCTGTAATTTCTAATACTAGGCAAGCTGCATACAGTATAACAAAATAATCACATACATTGACCCGGTTCCAAACCAACGTAATTACCACAATAATTTAGCTAAGAGTGACCACAAACTGTAGGTGGCAGCACTACGTAGTGTAAACTAGAGTAAAACGTTCAAATTTATGACACTAGTTGGCAGCACTTTTGATGTGCACGTTCCCTAGATACAATGTCAATAAATCCAGACAAATTATTCATCAAATGAATATTTGTCGCGGCTGGGATTCGAACCCACAACACCGGCTCATAAGACAGAGTACTACCAAATAAGTCTACAAGCCAGTCAACATAAAAACAGCTCGTCTAGTAACACTAAGTATAGGAATATTTGGTTAAGATAATGAATTATTTACATTATACAATCGTGCTCACTAAATCTGGGTGTTCTTCTGGTTAGTCCTAGACCGTCTTACACTACAGGTGCCTTAGGCGATACGCACCATTCCTTCGGCGCCATTCACAACTTTACATTCTACAAATCGGATTAAATTCCCTGCAAGACCGTTCGTCATAGTCGCCTATTATGAGCGCTTTGTTCATATCAACATAAAGAGTAATATTTTAATACACAAGGAGGTACTGTCCGTGTGTGTAGGTATTTTTCTACGGATAAAATAGTCATCCTCAAAGATACACGTACCACACAAGCGCCCTATTATTTAGTGCTTTTATACAGACTTAATAGTTCATTTTCTGTGTCGGTTACACTATAATACGTATTATTAATTTATTGTAATACAATTATCTACTTACGTCTATTAATTACAATAAATTATTTACTTCACTCTCCAATAATTTGACTTAAAAGAAGGTTCCAAAACGAATAAAAAATAAAATAAATAAGTTAACTAGAAAATCAACCAACTATATAATAACAGTTATTGATCTTTGTAAAACAAAGGAATACCGTGGTTTAAGATCAGGCGGTTGATATCCATTACTTGACGCATTTTATATTAATATTTTGGGCTGCGAATACAAATTAAAACATAGGTATATGATTCTGTCTCTGTTTCCGTTTTAGAACGCTTCTTAGGAACAGAACCGAGCCTAAAAATAGTTTTATGTACTTAAAATAACAATTAAAATTTACGAATATAATTCGTATTCTCCTGATCAAACATAGGAATTTGAACCTAAGACCACTACATAAATGAGTTCTTTCTGTTTTAATAAACATTATTTATTTTAGAATCGTCAGCGGCATTTCATGCACGCTCTTGACTAAAGGGTGATTTCTTCCATCCAGCGGTTCAAACCCCGCCACATACCTATGTACCTACGATTGTTCGATTCACGAAGGATCGTGAGGGAACCTGCACACTTGTGAATCTATCTATCTATATCTATATTCTATATCTAAATATATAAAACTCAAAGGTGACTGACTGACTGACATAGTGATCTATCAACGCCCAGCCCAAACCACTGGACGAATCGGGCTGAAATTTGGCATGCAGGTAGATGTTATTACGTCGACATCCGCTAAGAAAGGATTTTGATCAATTCGACCCCCAAGGGGATAAAATAGGGGATGACACTCTATTCCACGCGGATGAAGTCGCGGGCACAGCTAGTAAATTCTAAAGTTAAAAAAATAAATTCTAAAGTTAAACCCGTACTTGGCCGGCGTGGGTGACCACAGTACTATCGCCCTAGTTTAGGGTAGACTAGCCCCTCGATGGGGATACATATGAGCTGTTCATGAAATAAATAGAATCTCGTATTATATCCATTATATCACATACAATTTTCTACATAGAGAGCTTTACACTTATACCGATTGCCAATATCATGTATAGTGTCCGATAGACAATTTTATATACATATATGAGAGCTCATATCCGTTGTACCATAATTCTGCCAGTCTCTAATAATTCCATACTTTATTTATAAAAACAGTACTTTCCACCTTCAGGGCATTTTTCATCAGGGTCCATGATAGTTACGGCGAATCACACTAACAATACCAGATTTATCTGACGGATAAGACCCGAATAGGTTATCGTGAACTTATCACATAAATTCAGAACGCATAATACACATAAATTCACTTGCTATATAACAATAGATGGTCTACTTATTGCTTCTTGACTAGAAAATACCACAAAATTCCATCGAGACGATTATTATGACCCCTATTGTCGAATTTTAGCCTGGTCTTGTCGTACTAAGTCGAGTATTGAACGGCTAGGCAACCTAGCCTGTCCCGCAAGCATATATTGCGACACAATAGATTATCAAATCTGTCTGGAATGCAGGAAAAGTATAAGTAATCTTAAAGTAGTATTCTCAGTCCTATATAAAATACCAGGTGATTTTCCAGTTTTAGCGTAAACTTATCGATCTTTTCATGGTCTCTTCACCAAAAGCTCACAAATTACATCAGAACGTTTCCTACACGTAAATAGGTATCATATCTTAGCGTGGTCTACTCGGTCTTTTTGGTCTTCTCGCGGTCTTTTGTCTAAAAGACCATGATATTGTTCCTGGGCACCCTCGCGAGGTTGTCGTCGATGGTCAGGTACATGTTGAAGCTGAAGAACATCGCGCAGGAGGACAGGAAGTGCCACATATCATGCGAGTCATATAACTCCAGGAACGAGCAGACGCGGTTGCTTTGGCGCGACTGGGCCGGGGTCAGCTGCGGACAAAGCGATTAATACAATAACCACAACCAAACACAAGTATTATAACACACATTCATACATAAGTGCTGCATGTGAGAAGGCTATACGTTCGTTTTATTTTTTGCTATTAGAAAGATCACCATGTTGGATATTTTTATATAATTACACATACAGGTACAGTTGTAAAGATAAAATCCTACTAATATTATAAACGTGAAAGTTTGTTTGGATAGATGGATGGATGTTTGTTCCACTTTCACGCAAAAACTAGCGAACGGATTTTAATGAAACTTTACAGGAATATAGTTTGTACATCAGATTAACACATAGGCTATGTTTTATACGAATATTCACGCGGGCAGAGCCGCGAGCAGCAGCTAGTTTAATATAAAAGTGAAAAATGTGCACTATAATAAACACTCACCGCCCAGTTAGTGCTCTGGTCCAGGTAGAAGTAGCTGGAGCCGAACCAGACGGAGTACGTGAGCGCTATGTACACCCAGCTGCGGACAAACATTACGATACTTATTGGGTTATTAAATAAATAACCCACAACTCTTGGCTCAGAAGGCAGAGGGCACTACCAAATGAGCCATTGAGCTTGTCGATTGTCGATCGATATTGGCAGGGTTAAAATAAATAAATAACCCAAGACATGCCACGCTGGGCCACAAGGCGCCACCTAGCTCCAAACTAAGCCGAAGCTTGTACTATGGGCACTAGATAACTGATAAACTTACTTAGATATTTTTTTTTTGTAAATATATACATATTATATATAGAAAACACCCAGACCAATACAAACAGACACAAATGTTTGTACTGTGCGGGAATCGAACCCACGACTTTTGGCTCAGAGGGCAGAGGTCACAACAAATGAGCCATCGAGCCAGTCTCCAATACTTACATTATTTTAGATTATAAAAAAATATTGGATACTTATTATTTCGTTTTCTGATTAAACAAAAAATAGCAAAGATACAAGGCATCAACATTTAGGAGTGAAAGTCTTTGACGTCACTCATTGAAAAAATGCCACGAGGAGTGACGTCATACGTAACTTTAGCGGGCATGGTGGCAAATGGCAGGTAACTGACCAGTTACTTGCCATTTACCAAGTCGCTGTGACAACGAGCTTCTCTTTCGCTTTCCATCAGGCGTAGGGAAGCCATTATGTCGAGCTACTATAAAAAAAAAACAGTATGACACGATATATCCTACTACTAATATTATAGACGCGAAAGTTTGTTTGGATAGATGGATGGATGTTTGTTCCACTTTCACGCCAAAACTACTGAACGGATTTTAATGAAACTTTACAGGAATATAGTTTGTACATCAGAATAACACATAAGCTATGTTTTATACGAATATTCACGCGGGCAGAGCCGCGGGCAGCAGCTAGTAGGTATATATATTATATGATGCAACGCGAAAGCTTAAAAGTTAGTATGGCACGATTCATAGTGACTCGTTGAGAACAAACGAACCGTCCGCTTAGGCGGAGGTGAGTACTGACCTGTACCACCGTATTGTCTCGCGGTGCAGCAGCTTCATGACGATGTAGAACAGCGTGTACAGGAACAGGTTGCTCATCAGCACCAGCAGCAGGTGCGACGCGAAGTCGCGACTGTGCTGAGACACCCTGGAGACCGGGAAGGCATGCAATTATCTCTATAGTTCATTCGCGTTAAGAAAATAGTGACTGACAGGTCTCTGACAGGCCACTAGCCAATTAAAACGCTAGAAATTATAATTCTAGCGTTTTGATTGGCTAGTGGCCTGTCAGTGACCTGTCAGTCACTATTTTCTTAACGCGAATGAACTATACACTAGCTGTGCTCGCGACTTCGTCCGCGTGGAATAGTTATTTTTTCCCCGATTTTTTTACATTTTCCATTATTTCTTCGCTCCTAGTAGTTGCAGCGTGATGTTATATAGCCTAAAGCCTTCCTCGATAAATGGTCTATTCAACACAAAAAGAATTTTTCAATTCGGACCAGTAGTTCCTGAGATTAGCGCGTTCAAACAAACAAACTCTTCAGCTTTATAATATTAGTTAAGATAATATTAGTTAAGATAGTCAAAATAAAAAATCAAAAATCTTTATTTCAACAACCTAAAGATATTCTTTACACTTCCTACCACTGTAAAGAATATCTCCTTTTAGACCGGTCACATACATTCGGAATTCCGAATTGAATTTCACGTTCGCAACAAGAATGCTCTACTTGCATACAAAGCGCTCCAGCATTTTATATGTAAGTAGAGCATTATTTCTGCAAATCTAAATTTCAATTCGGGATTCCGAAACGGAATTCCGAATGTATGTGACCGGCCTTAGGTGGGCCGCATGCAATCGAAATTCCGATGCGGAATTTAAGTTCGCAACAAAAATGCTCTACTTGCATACAAAGCGCTCCAGCACTTTACATGTAAGTAGAGTATTATTGTTGCAAATCTAAATTACCCACCTTAAGCAAGAAATTACTTGTGTTTTAGCAGATTCTGCTCTTCCAGAATGTTACAGTTGCGACAATGAATATTACATACATAGTCAAAAGAAAAACATTGTTAAGATCATGATGTGTGTGTGTGGTGTGTGTGTGTGTGTGTGTGGTGAGTGTGTGTGTGTATGTCTGGTGTGTGTGAGTGTATGAGTGTGGAGTGTGTGTGCTTCTGTAAATTTCATTAAGTACCTATGACATGATTGTTTATTAGCCCTACGACATGGATATCGTTCATAGTATACGGAATGTAAGGGAGCGACCCATCATCTTTTCGCTCCAAGCCAACCTCACCTGCCCGTGGTGCATCCTGCCGAATAACAAACGAGGCGCTGGCAACTGACTGGTGGTGATATAACCATCACAATAGGGATGTTTCCAGGATCAAAACAATTGCATTGTATTTTAGTCCGTATTTTAGATTATAAAAATATATTGGATACGTGTTTTTCCTTTTTTTTATTTAAATAAAAAATAACAAAGATACAAGGCATCAAAATTTAGGAGTGGGGGTCTTGGATGTCACTCTGTAAGAAAAATCTGCCACTCTTTGACGTCACGCGTAATTTTAACGGGCTATATCTTTGTCATTTTTGCTCTAATTTACAAATGAAAAATATGTGTCTTTTATTTTTGAACAATCTGAAAGACGGACTTATTACTTTTTTTTACGGCAATAGGCCTATTGAAGGCGTAGCTAAATATCACAGGCCGATGACGGAGTGCGTCGGCGTGATGGCGGCCAGAGGATGGGTGACCGACTCACCCGTAGGCGGCGATGGCCCAGTTGCCGAGGTTGGCGATGGCCAGCATCACGCAGCGGCCGCAGTGCGTCGGCGTGATGGCGGGCAGAGGATGGGTGACCGACTCACCCGTAGGCGGCGATGGCCCAGTTGCCGAGGTTGGCGATGGCCAGCATCACGCAGCGGCCGCAGTGCGTCGGCGTGATGGCGGGCAGAGGATGGGTGACCGACTCACCCGTAGGCGGCGATGGCCCAGTTGCCGAGGTTGGCGATGGCCAGCATCACGCAGCGGCCGCAGTGCGTCGGCGTGATGGCGGGCAGAGGATGGGTGACCGACTCACCCGTAGGCGGCGATGGCCCAGTTGCCGAGGTTGGCGATGGCCAGCATCACGCAGCGGCCGCAGTGCGTCGGCGTGATGGCGGGCAGAGGATGGGTGACCGACTCACCCGTAGGCGGCGATGGCCCAGTTGCCGAGGTTGGCGATGGCCAGCATCACGCAGCGGCCGCAGTGCGTCGGCGTGATGGCGGGCAGAGGATGGGTGACCGACTCACCCGTAGGCGGCGATGGCCCAGTTGCCGAGGTTGGCGATGGCCAGCATCACGCAGCGGCCGCAGTGCGTCGGCGTGATGGCGGGCAGAGGATGGGTGACCGACTCACCCGTAGGCGGCGATGGCCCAGTTGCCGAGGTTGGCGATGGCCAGCATCACGCAGCGGCCGCAGTGCGTCGGCGTGATGGCGGGCAGAGGATGGGTGACCGACTCACCCGTAGGCGGCGATGGCCCAGTTGCCGAGGTTGGCGATGGCCAGCATCACGCAGCGGCCGCAGTGCGTCGGCGTGATGGCGGCCAGCGGGCGGGTGATCAGCTCGCGGACCGCTCGGTATATCACTCCCGCGTCTACACTCGAACAATAAGTACACAGTATGGTAAGTATATGGTATTACAAGTACACATTATGATTGTAAGATTCTTCTACGCCACAGCGGCTCATCTCCAAGGAACCTGCTATGTTCAATAATAATATAATCAAACCGGTGAAATGTTTAACCGTCCTTACCCCATCCATCAATTCAAACCCTGGACCATAATTTGATCAGCAACCCATAAGCATAATATTGAATGACATATTTAATTACATATAAAATAAGTTTCATCCAATAAACGTCTCGGTGAAGGTCGTTCTATGGCGGGATCTTAGCCCATACGCAAAGATGCACATTATCACTGGGCAAAAGAAAGCGAAAGACTCTGACCCCTACTTATGTTGTCTTGTCTTGTCTTGTATGCACTCACCAAATCGGAACCTGCCGAGGTAGTAGATCTGGAAGGTCATCACCAGACACGTAATGAGGTGCAGCAGAGTGAACACAACCCAGAAGTAGAAGTTCGCGTTCAGGACGCCCACCAGACCTGGAATTGATATACCAAGTCAAATGTTTGTGTGTGAAACTTGCTGTATGTGTGTCTGTGATATATTAGTGTCTTGTTGTTTCCATTCATATAATATTAGGTCCTTACACTAGGAACAATGACTATGCATGGAACCCGGGCTAAAATAAAAACTGAGTTACGATACATCTTATTCGTATTGTCAATTCATTTTACACAAGTGTGAGTGAAACAAAACGACGCTATTTGTTCTTATTATTTCTGAACGTGTCACAAGAACGAAGAAAATTATACGTCAAATGGTCACCTTTGGTCTCCATAAAATACTAACAAACTCAACAAACTGGCCTGAAACGAAACTAGTGACAACCTTCGAAATTTCGAAACGTCTTTTCTATGCCTGTCCTTCTCTAATATATCAGCAGCATCCATAAGTCAGAGTGAACCAAATGTATTGAGTTATGTTGTTATTTTAGCCCGGCTACCATGCTTTGTCATTGTTCCTAGTCCTTACATAAGAAATTAGCGTTTTGTCATACTGACCACTTTGATCTGAAATAGGTATCTCCTGTTTGGTTTATAATTCCAAAGTATTATTAAAAATACCTAAAGACGAGGAGTTTGCAACAAAATGGATTTGTGTTTGCAAACTCCTCGTCTTTAGGTATATCGTTAAAATAGTTTGACAGAGTTGGACGCAATAAAATAAAAAAAGCACGTCTGTGTTCAAATACAATAAGTAATATTTCTAAGGACAATAACGCCGACTCTGCTTTATTGTCAGTAGAAAAATTTTCCCTATCACTTCTTACCTCCAATGGTTTTTTTAGCATTACTAATACTACGGTAAGAAGAATAGTCTTGCGAGGTTGTTGGTATCTTACAAAATAACCTTGTAATACAGGTATTACAGGATTATTTTGTAAAAAATACAGGCAATATATCTTTTTTACCTCATGTACCACATATGGTACACCCCGCTCCCCCCACTCACCGACGAAGATGATGAGCGCCAACACTCCGAAGGTGGCGTGCGCGCGCGCGTTGATGTCCGGATGCCGGGACTGGTATATCTTCACCATGCAGAGCACCGACGTCACGTACATGAAAGACGTGTCTGCGGGGACAGGCCAATAATACAAGTTAAACCGTAAGAAATTAACCTTTAACCGTGTATGACCGTTGAAATGTGTCAGTTTTACACATCGATACAATATATATACAATCACTAGTTTCGCCCTAGCACGATCACCTAGCTCGGAGGAAATACTTTCACTTTTCGTAGGGACAAGTCGGTTCCTACAGACTCTCTGTCACAGTGATAAAGTTCAAAATTTCGTGGCATGTATTTGGTCATTATCTAATGAAGGGTTAACCTTTATTTTCAAAATATAGGTGTTAAAAAGAGTCTCTACCATTCAGCCTTTCGGTATGCAAATACATAGTGGTAACATTTTAGTGGCAAACAACAGGAGAGGCCTATGTCCAGCAGTGGACTGTAATAGGCTGATGATGATGATGATGAACATTTTAGTGGGATATCGGTATAGGACTCACCAAACTGGAAGTTCATGCTGTTGGGGCACACGTGGTAGGCGGCCGAGAGCAGGCCCTCGCTGACCAGCGCCACGCCCATCGCGTACTGCAGCCCGAAGTGCTGCGGGATGCCCAGCTCGCGCTGAGGAAACGGGCAACATCAGTTCCGTTTATGGTACACAGCTTTAATACTATTATTTTTCTCATCTCCAATATATATATGTCACCGTATAGCAAGAAACGTAAGTTGATCAATTTCCTAGTTACCTAGTTGATTAACTTTCGGAATATAACAAACGGTAGTTGAAATGTATTATTTAACGCAATAGATTTCAGTTGATTGATCAACTTACAGTAGCCTGGCAATAATTTAAAGTTTATACAGAGTGGTAGACCAGATTAAGCACCTTTATTATCTAAAATAGGTTTGCCCTACAAAAATTATGCAACGCACCACATAAAATACACTAAAAATCATCATGTACCATATATGGCACACGCTGTTTGACAGCACAAGCACCTTAAATATCTAATATAGGTTTGCCTTCAAATAGTAATACAATGCACCATATAAAATACACTAAAAATCAACATGTTCCACATCTGGTACATCTAATGGCGTGTACCATATATGGAACAAACTGTACAAACTGTTTGACAGCGACAATGTCAAGTCTTCTCTTACCTCGACGGCGTTCCTCGCCCGGTACCGCTGCTGCCGCCGCCACACCTGCAGCAGGAACAGCAGGCCTAGTAGCACGTAGCCCAGGTTGGAGTACACGTGGTTGAAGTCCGACAGCACCACAAGCGGGTGCGCGCACAGGAAGTTGAAGTAACACAGGTCCTGGTTGCCGGATTGGTTCAGGAGCTGGCAGGGGGACAAGGCTATATTTTTAAAATCATCATCATCAGCCTCTAACAGTCCACAGCTGGACATAGTTTTTATGATGGTTAGGCATAATGGCGTCTTTACGCTTGATGCCTACGGAAAAAGGGGGCAAAATTAAGAACCGGGAATCGTTCCGGTAGGGTAAAGGGTCAATTTAAGAAACTTAGGTACTTTTGGAAATTTATCGACACAGATTGTAAAAAAATTAAAATGTTCAATATCATCTGCCATTAAAGTGCCCTATCTGCCTAATTATTTAATTGTAATTAATTTTACAAAGATCTCTTACCCGTTGGTACGTGACGACTAGCTGTATGACGGGCAGAGTGTAAAAGACGGCTACCGTTAGTACATTCCACAGGTACATCTTGGAGCGGGCGGACAAAACCCGCGGGCGACATCTGTATTCGGAAAAAACACAAACATTAAAATACAATTATGGGACGAACGTCCCATATGTGGTACTTTCTAGTGTACCAAATATGGGATATTCGTCATAGTACACACTAGAGTTACACTAGAGCTATTTTTTATATTAGCACGTAAATGCAACAAAACTGCGTCCTGCTTAATGTTAAGCAGACGATGAAGCAAAGAAAAATGTAAGCGATCCGCATCACGCTTAGATAATGCAACACGGTGCTATCACACTATGAGACGACCTGCTAAAGTTATTATTATTGAACGATTACTATCACAGTCCACTGCTGAACATAGGCCTCTCCAGTTGTTCGCCACAGGGCAAACATCTGGAGGATATACCCATAATCGCCACGGTGGGCAGGCGGGTTGGCGATCGCAGGGCGTAGCTTCTCGCTCCGGTGACGCTGTTGCCCGTCATCGGCCTGTGGTATTTAGCTACGCCGTCAATTGTGATGGTTATACCGCCACCAGTCGGTTGCCTCGTTTGTTATTCGGCAGGATGCACCACGGGCAGGTGAGGTTGGCTTGGAGCGAAATGATGATAGGCCGCTCCCTTACATCCCCATTTGACATTTATTATATTTATATTTCTATGAACACTTACCTAGCTAGATTAGCGACACACAGCCTCGCCGCCAGTCTGTTCTCGTCGCCCCTGGCCACGTCTTCGTCGGATCCCGTCCCCGACTCCGTTTCTGATGATGAGCTGGATCCAGTATCCCCTACTGGAAGTTAAGGAAACTTCGACTAATGCGGTCAAGCTAAGTAGCAAGTGCACAGGAGATATTGTAGTGCAAGAGTTGGGCAAAAATGATGCACGCTCGATTCTGTCACTCTGTGACGGCTCTTGAGCACTCTGGCTAATGAGAGTGACAGAAGAGAGGTGCAGAAACCTCTCTTCTGCGACTTTCACTTTTTTTTTATAGTAGCACGACATAATGGCTTCCCTACGCCTGATGGAAAGCGAAAGAGAAGCCCAAGTCGCTGTGACAACTGGCAAGTAACTGGTTAGTTACTTGTCAGTTGCCACTGCCATGCCGGCCCAACCCTGACCCCCCACGAGCTCCGGAGACCCTACTCACCAGCAGAAACAGGACCCGGAGGTCATTTGGCTGCGGTATTCTATAGGGTGGAGGTCCTTCCCCGGACGGGCAGCTCAATTCGAGCAAAGACTCGCTATGCCCTACCTCTCTTAAAACTGTGTGGAAAGGTCAGCTTGCTTGCGGCATCAGCTTGACGCCACGGTCTCTCGCTCGTTAGTGCCTCCTGGAGACCATACACTCTGTGGCTATAGACAGCAATGTTCATCGTCATCATTATCAGTCCACTGCTGGACATAGGCCTCTCCAGTTGCACGCCACTTAGGGCAAGTATAGCACTTGGGTTGGCGATCGCAGGGCGTAGCTTTGGGCGGTGACTCTGCTGCCCATCATCGGCCCGTGGTATTTAGCTACGCCTTCAATAATAGGCTATTATGGCTAAAAATTTTAATTAGTCCGTGTTTTAGCTTATTCAAAAATAAAAGACAGGTATTTTTCCTTTTTTCATTCAAATAAACAATAGCAAAGGTACAAGGCATCAAAAGTTAGGAACGGGAGTCTTTGACGTCACTCGCTCCCATAAAAATGCCTCACCGAGTGACGTCACGCGTAATTTCAACGTGCTATAACATTGTAATTTTTAGTCTAATTTACAAATAAAAAAATACGTGTCTTTTATATTGTAATTATATTGCCATAATAGCCTCTTGTGATGGTTATACCGGTCGGCTGCCAGCGTCTCGTTTGCTATTCGGCAGGCTGCACCACGGGTAGGTGAGGTTGGCTTGAAGCGAAAAGATGATTAGGTCGCGTCGCTCCCTTACATCCCTCTACTGGTGACTAGTGATAACACAAGAATTGATAATCTGAAAGTATTTAATAACAGAATCCGATCACAAACACTCATTCAACCAGAGAGAAAAAGTAATAATCAGCGGGAACTCTATGACAGCTGTCAGTGTCACCGTTACGTCAAACTTCAATTGTCAACGTTAGTGCGGTGACTCTTGAGCGTGGCGAATAGTGCTGTGCCGCAGCTGTTGATTATTCTCCTCTAACACTAGAGACCACACACTCTACGGCTATAGACAACAATGTTACGTCACCAGTTCGCGGCGAGGCGGTGACGTCATCATGTTGATGCCGCGGTCCCTCGCCGCTGCCGCTCGCGTCACCAATGGCTACCATACACTATGGCTATAGACAACAATGTTACGTCACCAGTTCGCGAGGCGGTGACGTCATCATGTTGATGCCGCGGTCCCTCGCCGCTGCCGCTCGCGTCGCCAATGGCTACCATACACTATGTCTATAGACAACAATGTTACGTCACCAGTTCGCGAGGCGGTGACGTCATCATGTTGATGCCGCGGTCCCTCGCCGCTGCCGCTCGCGTCGCCAATGGCTACCATACACTATGTCTATAGACAACAATGTTACGTCACCAGTTCGCGGCGAGGCGGTGACGTCATCATGTTGATGCCGCGGTCCCTCGCCGCTGCCGCTCGCGTCACCAATGGCTACCATACACTATGGCTATAGACAACAATGTTACGTCACCAATTCGCGGCGAGGCGGTGACGTCATCATGTTGATGCCGCGGTCCCTCGCCGCTGCCGCTCGCGTCACCAATGGCTACCATACACTATGGCTATAGACAACAATGTTACGTCACCAGTTCGCGGCGAGGCGGTGACGTCATCATGTTGATGCCGCGGTCCCTCGCCGCTGCCGCTCGCGTCACCAATGGCTACCATACACTATGGCTATAGACAACAATGTTACGTCACCAGTTCGCGGCGAGGCGGTGACGTCATCATGTTGATGCCGCGGTCCCTCGCCGCTGCCGCTCGCGTCACCAATGGCTACCATACACTATGGCTATAGACAACAATGTTACGTCACCAGTTCGCGGCGAGGCGGTGACGTCATCATGTTGATGCCGCGGTCCCTCGCCGCCGCCGCTCGCGTCGTTGATGGCAACATGCCGGCGGCGTGTAGTCGACGCGTCTCGGGTCTCCGGAGTGAGGCGACCTTCTGTGTAACAAACAATAATAGGCTAGAAAAATAATACATCATTTTATAACCAGAATGTGTGGAACGTGCAATGAGTTTACTAGTCATTATATCCAAAAAACCGATCCAACCCGTGATAAAAATCAGTTCTTGCTTTATTTCGTAGGTCCCCCGGGGTCTTCACTGGGAGTGTAAATTAAAAAGTAGACTGAATTAGGCTCCAGTGTATATTCGAAATAACAGCATTTTTTTAGTAGAAAAAAACCGACTTCAATATATAATATATAATAGCCATATTCAATATATAATAGCCATATGGTGACAATGGAACCAACTAGGAAGTACAAAAAAAAAGATATTTCCAAATCGGTTCACAATTCTCGAAGATATGTAACAAAAATACAAAAAAAAAAGAATATTTAGTCGACTTGAGAACCTCCTCCTTTTTTGAAGTCGGTTAAAAAGTAGACTTAATCAGGCTACTGTGTATATTCGAAAAAATCGGGGTTTCCTAAATAATACGGCCATTTCTGATTCTAAAGTAAAAACGTGATAACAACAGTTGTAGGGATTCGGTACAAGTTTGGTAGTCACAATTTTTTTTCTTTGATCGATATTTTGGAAATGAACTTTGAAAAAAGCGTAAAGCGTAGACTTCTTGTTGTGTCGATGGCAATAAAAACCGGTCAGATTTTCCGAGGCCAAAACTCACTCACGCGTTACCATTAGTTGGCAGAAATAATCCTCTACTTCTACTATACAAAGCGCTCCAGCATTTTATATGTAAGTAGAGTATTATTTCTGCAAATCCGAATTAAAACACACTTTCGCAACAAAAATGCTCTACTTGCATACAAAGCGCTCCAGCATTTTATACGTAAGTAGAGTATTATTTCTGCAAATCCGAATTAAAACACACTTTCGCAACAAAAATGCTCTACTTGCATACAAAGCGCTCCAGCATTTTATACGTAAGTAGAGTATTATTTCTGCAAATCCGAATTAAAACACACTTTCGCAACAAAAATGCTCTACTTGCATACAAAGCGCTCCAGCATTTTATACGTAAGTAGAGCATTATTTTTGCAAATGTGAATACGGATGATGACAAGGTATGAAAATGAAGAAAATAATTAGTCCGTCTCTTAGATAATAAAAAAATATAAGACCCGTATTTTTTGTTTTGTCGAAATAACAAGAAAATACTTAGATATAGCGCATTAAAGTTACGGAGTGGGGGCTAACTACGTCACGTTAGAGTATATTTTGTACTCTAACGTGACGTCATGTGACATTTAAAATCAATGTATCTTCGTAAGTTTTTGAACAAGAGGCAAAATAAAAAATACGTATCCAATATTTTTCATTAATCTATCTGATGGACATTAAATTATTTTTTAGTCATCATCCCAATTTCAGTTCAGGATTCCGCATCGGAATTCCGAACGTATGCCAGCCTTAGCGTAAAGACTGACCTTCGCTGTGCGTGGTCACCATCTCCTCGTAGGGCACGCACTGGTTCCTGCGCACGAATACTATGACTATGATGAAGGCCACGTAGAACGACGCGAAGAAAGCCAGCGCCGCGCCCGCCGCTATCAGGTACTCCTTGTACGATATCGTCTCTATGATCTGGAAGCTGGAGCGGAGGTAACGTTAAGGGTCACTTAAAAAAGTCTACAACTTTCTTAAAAATTTACTTCTTTTTTAATGTACAAGTTCATCAGATCTCCAAATTACTTTGAAATCTACAAATTTCTCTAAAATCCACATATTTGTTTAAATATACCATTTTGTTAAAAATTTCCATCTTTTACTTTAAAATTTACAAGTGTACCTATCTAAGAATATTGTAGAAATACAAATTTTACTAGAATATTTAAAATCTAGATTTAATTATCCACAAGTAAATTTTAAAATGTCTTTTGAAATGAGGCATCAAAATTAACAAATTTAAAATAAAAAAATTACAATAACAAAAAAAGTAAATCTCAATTCACACGCCGGGTCAGCTAGTAAATCTACAAATTACACTTAAAAAAATCTACAGGTTTCGGTTAAAAATCTACAGGTATCTATTAAAAATCTACAGGTATCTGTTAAAATCTACAGGTTTCGGTTAAAAATCTACAGATATCGGTTAAAACCGGACAGGTTTCGGTTAAAAATCTAGAAGTATAGAAAAATCTACAGGTCTCGATTAAAAATCTACAGGTTTCGTTCAAAAATCAACTGTCTCACCTGAACTGTTTCACCCGGCCGTCGTTGGCGGTGACGTAGACCACGCCCCCGCCCCAGCCCAGGTACTGCGCCACGTTGGGCAGCGTCGAGTTCACGACGCGTTTGTCCGTACAGTCGTCGTCCGACGTCTTCACTATGAACACTATGTAGAAACCCATCGGGAACGTGTCTTGCTGGAAATATTAACATTTTTTTTTTATAGTAGCACGGCATCTTAACTAATATTATAAAGCTGAAGAGTTAGTTTGTTTGAACGCGCTAATCTCAGGAACTACTGGTCCGAATTGAAAAATTATTTTTGTGTTGAATAGACCATTTATCGAGGAAGGCTTTAGGCTATATAACATCACGCTGAAACTATAAGGAGCGAAGAAATAATGGAAAATGTAAAAAAAACGGGGAAAAAATTACTATTCCACGCGGACGAAGTCGCGAGCACAGCTAGTAATGGCTAAAGCGAGAAACCTAAGTCGCTGCGACAACAAGCAGATGGGAATCATGCCAGATGCTTCTCCCAGCTCCGTTCAAGGGATCTAAAGGTTTCATAGAAACTCATGTCAATAGTATAACAGTAAATGGTGCATCCGCTGAAAAGCTCATGTACCTAATAGAGTTTAATTACACACACTTTTGGTGCTTGACTCTCATCATCAGCAACCTTTTGCAGTCCCCTTGAATTCCCCTTGGCTTGACCGTTATGCTTACCGTCAGCGTGATCCCGCCTCGCCTGGTCATGGTCAGATAATAGCCGTCGTACAGGATATCTCTCTCGTTGTCGAACACAGGGCACTGCAAACAAACGGTTAACATCATTACAGTGAGGAAGAAGGAGCGACCCCGTGAGGGAAAGACCTCCACTCTATAGAATACCACAGTCAAATGACCTCCGGGTCGTGTTTCTGCCGGTGAGTAGGGTTTCCGGAGCCCGTGGGGGGTTAGGGTTGGGCCGGCATGGCGGTGGCAACTGACAGGTAACTGACCAGTTACTTGCCCGTTGTCACAGCGACTTGGGCTTCTCTTTCGCTTTCCACCAGGCGTAGGGAAGCCATTATGTCGAGCTACTATAAAAAAAAGGAAGCTTAGGAGGAGTTTTTTTGGCCTTTCATGGACTACCGCCACCTTGACAAGGCAAAATTATAAAAGCACCCTTCACAGATATTACCGAACATCAGGCGAATTGCAATGAAGAGCAAATCCATCACTAATTCACTAGTAATAAATACATGTATGTCTACAACTATGAAACAATATCATTCAGTAGTAGATTCAGCACTTGTTTTATGGAAACCGGTATCAAAATAGGCACTTAAAATATATACTTAAACAACACTAACACCTAGACATCTAGGTCTGGGTGTTAGTTTTGTGTTGCCACATTTAGTGATTGTCCCACAGAACAACCGATTGTCACCGGGCCTTTCAGAAAATAAAGTTTAAAAACCAATAAGTTACTTGCCGAGTAGTTCTGTATGGAGACAACGGCGCATATGTCATCCGGAGACTCTATCATCACTATGACGCTCTTCGGGCGGCTCAGCCAGCTGTCTTCCTTCATGCTGCTCCTCAGGATGTAGCTGTCCAGCTTGCTTCTCTCACTGTCGTCCAACTTCTCGTGGCACATGTGTTTACGCTTGACGCTCTGCGTGGGCAGGTCTATCTTCTGGTTCGGACCTTGCTCGAACGGGTAGAAGTAGTACTTCGGCTGGCTGGGCGTGCTGGTCAAGTTTGTGACGCTGTTCAGGGTTATGTAGAAGTCTTCTACCGTTTCCACTAGGATTGTGACCTAGGTGAAGCAAAGGTTGTCATTTAAAAAAAATACATCTTTATAAAAATACAATGCTCTCCAACGGGGAGATTCTATCTTTGATCTATTCAAGATGCCTATTTCCACTCGGATTCGGAAACTAATAAATAAAATTGTACTAGACTAATGTCAAATTTGAATTTTAATAACGTGAGTACATTCCCTAAAGAGCTCCGCTGAAGATCCGCTGAAGGGCTATTTACAATCGGAAAGGAAAATCGACTCGTATTCTAAATCTTTTCGCACATTTAGTTTACGTAATTAATAATTTACGTACACTACATTATTAATTTTAATAAAGCCGAATAATACTCATTCAAACGCAACGTCATAGATGCTAAAGCCATACAAATTAAATGAAGCAATGATATGTTGACAGCTACAGTCATATGTATCATCTCGAGTGACTTGACTATCAATTTTTGTGACAGATCGCATCCCAGTAATCCAACCAATCAAGAAAAGCAACAATTTTTGAATATCATGATTCATATTATGAGACATGAATTATATCAGAGAGACTGGTAATCAAAATGCCTATCTTATAGATATGTCAATGTAACATAAAAATGACTGTGTTATCTTGATTATTGAATGCTTCAATTCACACTAAGTGTATAAACATAATCCGAGATCTTTACAGATATAGCTCCATCATAGACTGCAATATCGCTTACCATCAGGCATTGTATTCACGCGCAAACCCAATAAGAATAAGCAAAAGGTTAAGTAAATTACCTTTATTTCATCCGGGGACGATGACGTCAGATGAATGATGGGAGTGTTGGGCGACGATATGTCTGCAAAGAAAGGTCTATGGGTCACTGGTTCGATGTCAGTCTAGGCATTTTTTTATAAAGTACAGAAACTTTTGTCAAGTTGTGCAGCTAAGATGTGGTGTTAAAGTGTGAATCAGTATATCTAATGACGCAAATGAAATCAATTTGATGAAGGCTGTTTAACTCAGTTACTCGGTTAGTAGACTTTGCTATCTAAGCCAATAGTTGTATATTCTTTCTTTTTGATTGTATGAAAATGTATGTGCCAAATAAATGTTATTCTATTCTATATTTGAATACCCACAGTCGCGGTACAAAGATTCATGTGACGATGTACATGATGTATTTGTTTTTAGCCCACACTTAGGTGTTAATATGTTATTTATAAAACACAAGTGTTTGAGCTACAATAAGTTTCGAAGAATGTTCATCTGCTGATAATAAAACAAACGGAGGTTTGTTTCTAAATAAAATAGGTATGTTTTTTTTTATAAGAAGAGTTTTTAGGATGACTTCACTCCACCTGATGGTAAGCGTTCGTGAGGTCCAAAAGTTAGGCACAATAGAACAAACCCATTGCGCCTGTCGCCCTCACCCTGAAGGCCCATGTTACTACACTTAAATAAAAGTCTAAATTTCATTTGCGTCCATTTGTAGGTGTCATTTGAGTTTATTACAGTGTAGTTATTCCTGGGTGTACTCATAATAAATAAAAGATACAGTTAAAGTGTTTCAGTTTGAAGAAGATACCACATTTTTATGAGCTTACTTTGTCTGAATAGGTCTTACAAATGTCGGAAACGTGTCTGATACGGAAAGTCTATGCATTATTATCGTGGCATCATTTGAATTTGATAAACACAATACAGTTTCCGATTTCGAATTCGTTTCCGATTCGATTTTTTAATAAGAGGGTGGAATAGTAGAATATTCGACCGAAATTTAATATTGATATCGGGTTTTACAGTCAAACGGTATAAATATCAATCGCGAGAATAATCAATTATGTATTTACGTCATTATTACATAGATGAAGCTTTTATACAAAAAGCACTTGTTGGGTTACGATTTGTACAGTAAATTATGCACATCAGACGTGAAGTGATAACCCTCGTGTTAGAAGCCATGGTATACATGACGAATACGGTAAAACCCGTTATCTTAAACTTCTATTGTTTATTAATTATTACATATAAACAAGTCTGTATATAACTTAAACAATTATATACTTATACTATATACTAGAAAATCGGAAGTACGTAATTATAATTATGTGTAAATATAATGAATATCTATTTACGTATCACTGGCCCACAGTAGACTTTAATCCATTTCCCACTGACTTGAAAGCGTGAACAAAACAGAAAACAAAAAATTAAAATGTATTAGGGGACCACACTTTCATTATTATACATTTATGCTAAGGTCATTTTATAACGTCTGTCAAACTGTACGTTGACGTCGGTCGAACTGTACGCTGACGTCGGTCGAACTGTACGCAGACCCCTCTTTCCCAGTGGGCACTATGGGTAAGTGCCCAGGGCCCCGCGATCGATGGGGCCCCTCAGCTCATATACAAAGTGCCTAGTTCCTGTCAGGGCCGACGAAATAGTGTTCTTTCAAAGACAA
Source organism: Conogethes punctiferalis (assembly GCA_031163375.1). Taxonomy (NCBI): domain Eukaryota; kingdom Metazoa; phylum Arthropoda; class Insecta; order Lepidoptera; family Crambidae; genus Conogethes; species Conogethes punctiferalis. The sequence goes on along the minus strand of CM062077.1, from coordinate 3,368,258 downwards.
TAGGGGCCCCATTATCTTCATATGTCCAGGGCCTCCAATAGGTTAAAGACGGCCCTGACTGTACGCTAACGTCGGTCGAGCAGTACGCTGACGTCGGTCGAGCTGTACGCTAACGTCGGTCGAGCAGTACGCTGACGTCGGTCGAATTGTACAGCGACGTCGGTAAAGCAACGCTGTCAAAGTATGGTGCTTCATAGAACTAGTGTATATTCGTACGCTCGACCGATGTCGGCTTGGATGAAAATCAAGCCTGATACAATGAATTCGGGTTCGTTTCACTTTTTGTTGAAAAAAAAACTAACATGGGTAGGATTGTTCCAGGATGTGTCGTCAAATTGAAAAGGTTAAATACAGCTGGTCTGGTACACACAGTGGGCGCAGAAGTTATAGGTACATATATAACAAAAACTATTTAGGAAATTCCATCTGCTGAGTCCGGTGTTTCCACAATGTATAAACTTCGTTTATTCTACGTAACGAGGACATCTAATGGATAGATGGAATATTTCAATAAAAATAGTGTGATACCTAATTTATCCTCTATTTCTCACAATATTATCCTATCTATGATGTGAAAATTACATTTTCCTTTTTCTATGCTGCGCTGACGCAGCGCGTTCGCTGAGTAGCCAACCCGCTTTGAAAGCGCTTGTAATCTGCCAGTATGGCATAGATTTTACTCAGGTCACTATGCTGAGGTTACCATTATAATAGTATGCTCTCTGTAACTCCCAACATTTGTTTCCATCAGTAGCATGACCATCTACCCAATGTCCTATGGCTCCACATCAACGCCCTTTATGTGCCTCAACCAAGTCCTATTATCCGTCGCGTGACTCTACCAAGTAGTCCTAAAGCCAAAGCAATGTGTGGTCTCACCGCACGAGTCCTCGTCCCCGGCGTACAGGTTGTTGTGCGGGCACAGCGTGCGCGATATGTTCGTGAACTGCTCCACGCTCACCGGCGTCTGGACCAGCATCGGCAGCTGCCAGGAGAACACGCCTAGAATGTGGAGGTTATTGTAACATTATTAATTTTTAGACACCCTGTATAACGATCGACAATTAATTCGTCAAATCCATCAGACACATTTTTTATTTTTGTACACCATATATAACGATCGACAATTAACTGTCAAACCTATTAGACACCCTGTATAACAACTTTGATGTGACTTCGTGCGACAAAATACCACACGGCATGATGTCACGCCTAATTTTAACAGGCTATATCTTTGCAATTTCTGGTCTGATTTACAAGTTAAAAAATACGTGACTTTCTCGTAATAGCTTAAAGACGGACGTCTTTTAGCTTATTCAAAAATCCGTCCGGACAGACGGAATTACATTTTTACCACTACAGGCCTATTGTTGGGTAATAAAAGAAAAAGCGTAAATACCAAATTAGAATCCAATGTTTCCAAAATTTGTTGTCCAGAAGAAATAAGAAATAAGTTACACCATAAAAAGAATTCTCGTGTTGCGGGGAGGGTGAATATCCCTAACCCGGCTTTCGAGCTGGCCCCTTGGCTCACCAGTCTGTGTACAATACAACCCAAATAGGCCAAGGGTTTTAAAACTATATCCTCACCCTTCTGCTGCCTGGCTGTAATGAAGAGCGGGAAGGTTCTGTTGGCGAAGTCGCTGGCGACGGTGACGCGCGCCGGAGTGTCGTACGCCTCCAGATCCTGGAATAGTAATTAGGTTCACTGCACATTCTGGAATGCTGTGGTGTGGTGCAGTATCGAACTAATTACTTCATGTCCCAGAGGTCGCACAGTGACGCAGACACCTGCTCAACTTTTTTAAGGAGCTAGCACAGAATAGATACCCACACAAAATAGGCAGTATAGTTGTTAAGTTGAGGAAACCAGCCCATTATACTTATACTCATATGCATATAAATAACTGAAGACAATGCCATGTTAGACTACACAGTGCTATCTGGGACTAGTAACTAAGATATAGACTAAGCCGAAGTTAGTAATATATACTATGTTTACCTACTATACATCTGATAAAATTACTTATATTTTTGTTACTGAATAATTTTTTTTTTTATAATGGTTCGACATAATGACCTCCATACGCCTGATGGAAAGCGAAAGAGAAGCCCAAGTCGCTGTGACAACGGGCAAGTAACTAGTCAGTTACCTGTCAGTTGCCACCGCCATGCCGGCCCAACCCTAACCCCCTACGAGCTCCGGAAACCCTACTCACCGGCAGAAACACGACCCAGAGGTCATTTGACTGCGGTATTCTATAGGGTGGAGGTCCTTCCCTGGACGGGCGGCTCAATTCGAGCGAAGATTCGCTATGCCCTACCTCTCTAAAGTCAAAGCAAACAAGCAGATATATGTGCTGTCTGGAGATCAAATCAAACCTCAGGTTCGATTGTGTTGAAAAGGTGAATCATGATAAAAAAATGTTCTATATTTATTCCCCTTAATACAATAAAAAAAAGAAAGTTTTAACTTTTATTAAAGTTCATAACTTTTTGTGAAAAAAATGTCCCAATTGCCTTGCACACCTTTGCAACTCTCCAACCAAACCCGCTATCATTGTATCAGAGCCATTATTCACTGAACCAAGCTGGTTTTCATATAAGGTTGGTAAGGCTCAAACTTAGTGAGAAGATTGTCAGAAACATCACAACAGAAACATTAACTGAAAAATCTTACCCCTCCAAATTCCATAATGTACTCCATTTGTTTACTGACATACACTGTGTAGGGTACATTGTACTTATATCTGTGAACAAATATTAAGATAAAGTGTTGTCAAAAGTAATTAACTTAAACCATTGGTGTTACATTGATGACAAAGATAGTTAATTAAATTAAATGGGATGTACGGGAGTGATTGAACAACTTTTGGCTCCAAACCACCCTCACCTGCTCGTAATGCATCCTGCTGAATAATAAATGAGGCCCAGGCAACTGACTGGTGGTCAGGTGGCATAATCATCACGATTGAAGGTAAATAAATAAATAGGTGTAGCTAAATAGTATAATGATGGGCAGCAGCGTCTCCGGAGCGAGGAGCCCTGTGATCGCCAACACGCCTGCCCAGCTTGACGATAATGGGTAAAACCTATAACTCTCAACTTTAATTTATAACACTTAGTACAAATTCAATGTATTTGCCACCAGCCTCAAATGATACAGTTACATGACCGACTTCATGGTAGGTGATAAGTTATCAAGAGCCAAGGTAACAGTAAAGAGAATTCCCCTATCACATAGTAAAGCAGGAAGGTAGGAATGAAAATAAAGAAAAGACTGTATTAATTTATAAAATTAAAACTATGTAAGATAGATTTTGTTTGGAGGAATCATCGGAAAGTTTATAAATTAGGTACTTTTAAATAAATAAAAAGCTTTTAACATTTGCTTAGAATGATTAGGTACAATTTCAGTGAAATAAAATAGGTATCTCAATCTGTTCCTCAGAAGGTGACTTCATAAAAAGCTTCAAGATATTTTGTTTATTATCATGTATTCAATTTATTAATGGTAATTACTTACGTATTATTATAGTTAAATATTATTTCATCTTTGTTTTGCTCTGAATATGCAGCTGGCATTCCAAATAGAAATCCACAGAGATATATGATTATAAACTGCATGGTTACTTAATTGTACCATAGGAATGGATAAATTAACAACAGTTTTTAATATATTACAGTCACGAGGGAATTTAACTTAGAAATAAATAGTTCCTTTCTTCACTGCACTGCAGTGCGAAACAGCAACAAAAATCGAACTTTTTTGACGCAAATGTCAACGTCAAGGTATTTTTTTTTTTTTTTTTAATAAGATTTTAACGGCCTGGGAACGTCAAGGTACAATGGTGACAGATACAGATTAAAAACAGAATAGGTGCGTTCAGAGTTCATCATCTAAATGCGAAAGCAGTGCACTTGAATGTACAGACGACTACACATCAACTTACCCTTATTTGTATAATTTCCTCATAAAATGATTTCTTTTAATTGAGGATATGTGTAAAATACTATAACATTTTAGGTTTCCCGTTTTAGGTAATAAGCTGCCAAATAAGTAATAATACCAAAAAAATATTATTGAAACAAATAGAAGCACACCACTACTGAAATTGGAGTGGACTATGTGATATTTTATTGGACTGCGACAGGTTAGTGACGATAAAAATTCACATCTCATGTACAGACGAAGAAGTATCTTTTGTTGTGTGGACAAACATTGGAACTAACTCCGTCCTTTTCAACGTAACGTTGATTTTTGCAATTTTAAATTCACACGAGAGTAAGTATGAATCGTGGTTCCCACTTATCAGGCCAAACTTTCCTATGATTAATACTTGACCCCTTCGTGCATCGATGGGGGCAACAGGAACTTTAAAGTTTAAATTTTAATGTCCTAGTCTTCCTCACTATTATAGCAGTGTAATATTAAAGGGTGATGTTATTATGAACATTTCAGACTAATACAATAATTTAGAACGCAACCGTACAGTGAACCAATGATATCATCTGCCAAACTTGCTATATTTAAAAAAATAACTGCTACCAATCAAATTCAAGTATTCAACTCACCGGTCACATACTTTCTTCTGATTGGCTTTGCGCTTAAACACAGGTGCTATGCGTCATCCGCCATAACGTTGATTTTACTGAATTTGTGAAAGTACGCTTTGTTTGTGAAAATAACATTAAAATCAGTGTAATATTTGTTTTAAATGGTGTGTCAAATGTGTAATTAAACATGAGTGAATGGTATAGAATGAAAAACGGGTTCAACAACAAGCTGAATTCGTCGGAATTATCTGTCGAAACTTCATGTGAAATGTCGGATTCATACAACATGTTTTCTGATAATTTGAGCCCGATACCGGCTTCAATATTGCCCAGGAAGCTAGATTTTAGCAGTTTTGACGACGATGACGGCATCAGGGATGCTACGCCGGCTCCACCATCTTTCAGTCCACCCTATAAAAGGGTTAGAGCGCTCAGGTATTTCTAACTTTCACTATTTATGCATTCACCACACAAACTAGCACGTTTGTTGAATTTTTGAATGTTAATTTATTGTCTAAATTTAACACAGAAATCCTATTTATGTTTTTGTTTGTGTTTTTTTATTATCATCCCAGCTGTGAGGTTAATTTAGTTCCCTGTTATTAAGGACCTGCAATAAAATTAATGAATTTGAGACATGATATAAAATGTAATATTAATATTATTATCTTAAAGGATATTTACAAATCATCGGTTTATCTATTTTAGTGTAAAGAACTGAAATAAGCATACCTGTATTTGGATTATTATTATTATTCTATGGAAGTCAAAATCTTGCAGAAAATACTTGTATAGCAAAGCATCCTAATAAATACTTTTTAATGCCTAATAGGCATAATGTTGACAGATATATTGGATTGGGGAAACAACTACTATGTATCCAATTCTTCTTCATCTCGAGTTGTGTTGGAGTCAACTCGAGATGAAGATTACATGTACCTAAATTACATGTATAGCATACGTAATGAAACATTTATATTCAGTGCAGAAGAGCCTAAGATTCCGGCTAAATAACCTATTGGTTTAATTTTTTCAAATCTGAGTACTTTGAGAGAGAAATATATTTAGTTGCTGAGAGTGATTACAAGTCTGGAGATTAAAGTAAATGTATTAACATCATTATCTTAATATCATCAGAATATCTTGGTCCACTGCCTTACACTAGATGTACCTATATAAAAACTGTAATAATCCTATTTAATTAGGGTAGAATGGCATATAAATCTTTTAAGTACCCACACTAAACAATTTGATTTTCAATAGTTTTGCCAGACAACAATGGTAGTATAACTTTTATGTGCTAACTAATTCTTCTATATCTAAATTAAGGTGAAATAAGGATGGTGACCAAATGTAGTCTTTATTATTAGTTTGCACTAGCTGTTTCAAAAATAACAGATAGAATGGTGCCTTAGTTTTAAGTTAGACCTCTTGCAATACAGCGGTGAAAACTGCATTCTGTATCCCCATCATGTGCAATCAAACATACAGATAAAAATTTCTCTTGTGTTCCCAACACTTCCCTTCACTGCTCTGCTCCTATTGATTGTAGCAAAGTATATTACAACCAGCCCAGGAGTATGAAGAATAATTGTACTAAGTTTCGTTAAAATCTGTTGAGTAGTTTTTGTTTCTATAACATACAGACAGACAAAAAATTTACTGATTGCATTTTTGGCATCAGTATCAATCACTAATCACCCCTGATAATTATTTTTAAATACTCAACTATTTAATTTAATACCGCACAACTCGAATGACGTAGGCGCGAAAGACGCTGATTCGAAAAACATCTTCACTGCCTCATGTCGAGTGCTTGTGACTTTGATATAGTACTTTATACATACTATTGTGTTTAAAAAAATCATCTAGTAATTAAAAAAACAACATATTTCGAGTAAATCAACATATTTTATTAGTAGTACTATGTTAATGGCAGCCATTTCTATAAAATTCCTTTCCTAAAATATTTAGAAAAGACCTGTTCCAACATGTCCCAATTTCACCTTATCTGGTGACATGTCTAAACAAGTTACATTCCAACAAAGATTGGCAGTTTTTTGGCCATAATGCTGGTGACTCAATAGTCTTAGAACAGGTTTTTGTGAACAGTTACATAACAATAACATGACTGACCTGGTACCTACCTAAATATTTTTGGGAAATTTGAGCATTTAAAGTTTTCTAGTCATGTTGTAATGTATGTCATTTTTTAAATGTGTCGACCATGACAACAAACTTTGGCCTTTAACAGTTGACCAGTTACTAATAAAATGTTGCACACATTCTTTAGACTAGCCTAAACTTGTATCCCAAAAAAATATAAGTTAAATGTGTATGTTTGTTTGTGGAAACCTCTGGTTCGACCTAGACTGGTCCTGACCTGCGGAACATAGTCAGCCTTTAATCTGCTCCACATTTCTCTATCCAGCCAATTAAACAAGCAATTGGTACCTAATGTGAATTACCAATTATTCTACACTGAGAGGAGCTACTGAGTAATACTTAACTAATACAAAACCAACTTAAACATGGTGACAATGGGATCGACTAGGAAGTACACACTTTCGAACAAAAAAAGAATGTTCCAAATCAGTTCACAACTTGAAGATGTGGTAACAAACATACAAAAAAAATTAGTCAAATTGAGAACCTCCTCCTTTGTTTTTAACTTGGGTAAAAACCCAGTAACAATATTTGGCCTGATCTAGGATTCAAACTCCACCAGAGACCTAGACCTCCCTACATTGTACCACAAAATAGGGTGATAGATGTAGATTTTCACAAAAAAGAGTCAATTCAAACTAACTTTCCCAAATGTCATCATGCCAAATTCACATGTATTTCGTATTTCGGTTAAAATCAGTTAAACTACAGTTATCCGCGACAATAGTAAACATCTGATCTTGAACAGCTGACATCTTCTAAATATGGAAAAAATGTGCCCACAAAAACCTTACCACCTGCCTGTTGTAATTTGTTGTATTTCCAACCTTATTCCTTAACAATAATAGCATCTTATTTTTTACTTTGAAACCTTAGATTGTATCAGCCAATTTTGGACCATATTCTGTAATGGTTAGAAATTATTTTAATTTGTTGTTTATTAGAATACCTGCATGTATGAATCATATAAAGTAATGCTTTTTTTTCTAGAAAGGCCTTTATTTACCTATTCATACAGTTAATATACATTTTTGGTCCTATAATAATAATATTATCATCATATTATGATGTAGGATTTTGCGAGCGAAGTGTAGAGTAAGCGGATGAAAACGGCGATAATAATAATTCGAAAGTCGAAACGTACTTTTGGGTGATACATTACTGACGGTAGACTGAAGACCGCGTCTCGGCAAACGTAGCGTAGGACGCCCTCAGGCCAGGTGTGGAGTGACGATTTGCGCAGGACGGCAGGCTGGCAAGTGCTGGGTGCGAGAAGCCCAAAATCGAGCATAGTGGCGAACTTTGGGAGAGGTCTATGTCCAGCAGTGGACAGATGTGGGCTGATGATGATGATGATTATTGACGGTCGTCGATTCGTATCCCATACGGGAATTAAGAGCACTTAGAAAACAGCACATGCGTAATTGTGTTGTCTCCAGACACAATTGAAAATTAATTGTTACGCGGCCTTCATTGTTGCCTAAGGGTCCCGGAATCTAGGTAGGAAAAAGGTGCACGTTGATTGTTCCGCTTCGTACGTTCTACACACCCGGCACCCATTGGATTTTTATGTGCTACCATCACGATTGGAGGCGTAACTAAATAACGCAAGCCGATGACGGGCAATAGCGTTAACGGTGCGAGAAGCTACAAGCACCATGGCGATTGTGAGTAAAGCCTCCAGACGTTTGACCAAAGTGGCGAACAACTGGAAAGGCTTATGTCCAGCATTGGACTGCGATAGGCTGATGATGATGTATGATTTCCCATAGCAGTAGGTCACCAGTGGGTCTACCGCAATTTAGCAAAATCCGATATGATGTGTATTATCATCAAAAAAGGTTTTATTATTACGGCCGTATTCACAAACGTTGCTATGCGTCGCGAACACACAGGCAGGCACCCAAAAGCCTATAGGAATTTGGATACTGTGCGTCCGCGCGTCGCATAGTAACGTTTGTTAATACGGCCGTTATTTATTAATAAGAAATGCTCTAGAAAGAATTAAATCGTATCCCTTCAAGGAAACAGTGACCACTAGTCGCCTATGCCAGCTTACGATGAAGCGCACTCTCAACAAAAACCGGTCCAATCTCGCCTTGAAAACCGGAAGATTATAATTGTCAGATCATAATTATTATGCTTTACACATACCAAGTTAAATTCACTTGCCAATCGCTCAGTCTCACCCCAACTTTCCATCACCTTGTGTGTCTAACAATGCACACACATGACTACCTTTGGACGTCCTTTGTATCGCACACCTGATATCACAATGCGCATAAGATCCATTCTTACCTTACTCAAGATGCGCGGGGAAACAGGATATATTTGATTGTATTATGCAGTCTCCATTTTGGTACGGGGAAGTTTCCGCTCCCTTGAGAAGTCTGAACGGTTTGTTATATATGAAGCTACGAAATAACTGCGTACCTATTGAGTAGTTATAGTTTCTGAGTATTTCGTCAACGGCACAGATTACGGTTACAGAGTCACGGTTGTTTGCAAGGTGTTCACGTGCTAGTCGCCGTCATTTCATAGCCGCTTTTGATGCTTAACACGTTGACCGCCATGCCGGTCACCGGTGACCGGCAAACAATAGTTTTTCTATTGTGTCTAGTTTCTCGGCAGTCAAAGACTTAAGGTGTGATTCACGTCCACTCTAAAATCAGCCTAAGGCCCATAGTAGGTACAGGGCGTATTTTATACGCGCAGACGACGAGCGTATACGCGCAGTAAAGGCGCGTTTCACGGTCGCTTCGTGTGCGCGCGTCATCTGCGCGTGTGAAATACGCCGTGTGCTATGGGCATAAGAGCTTTTATGGCCACAAGTCGAGTTTGTTTTCGAGAAAAGACGTAGGTATATTGCGTACTCCAAGGAGACTAGACGCTTTTGCCGAATTTTGGTTATGAGATTCTCTATTAATATAAAAATCAGTCGGGTTAAAGGAAGGTAATGTTTTTATTTCTGAAGAGTTTATTGCAATGAAATCTATACAAAAAAAATACAAAATACAAAAATTTTATTTTCAACAAGAAGCTTTACAGTTCTTTTGCTTACACTTTTTGTAATAAACATAACTTACGTCTATCTTGTTGTGTGCCTCGTCTTTTAAGAAGGTTCCGTGGTGCCCACACTGGAAAATATCCGTATTGTGGGAGCCTATACGATTTACAATATAGTTAAGCAGCCTCGGTTTTAGCACTGTTTCATAAAGTCAAAATTTGTATTGAATGAGAAAGGAAACATTTCAATAATAATCTTAACTAATATTATAAAGCTGAAGAGTTTGTTTGTTTGTTTGAACGCGCTAATCTCAGGAACTACTGGTCCGAATTGAAAAATTCTTTTTGTGTTAAATAGACCATTTATCGAGGAAGGCTTTAGGCTATATAACATCACGCTGCAACTATTAGGAGCGAAGAAATAATGGAAAATGTAAAAAAAAACGGGGAAAAAATAACTATTCCACGCGGACGAAGTCGCGAGCACAGCTAGTAATGTAATAAAATATCATAAATCTGTCTGTTTGTTCCAGATTGTTCGACAGTCCGCACACTCCCAAGTCGCTCCTGGAGAAATGCTCGACGCCGTCGCACCACCCGCCCAGGTCACGGCTCTTTCCGCCCAAGTTGAACGCTCCGACGGGTAAGCCGCCATCATTGTTTTATTTCGTAACACCTACAATGTCTAAGTTTCAAAATGTTCAATTTTCGTCATAACACAAGCAGTGAAGAATATGTAGTACTAGCTGTGCTCGCGACTTCGTACGCGTGGAATAGTAATTTTTTCCCCGTTTTTTTTTTACATTTCCCATTATTTCTTCGCTCCTAATAGTTGCGACGTGATGTTATATAGCCTAAAGCCTTCCTCGATAAATGGTCTATTCAACACAAAAAGAATTTTTCAATTCGGACCAGTAGTTCCTGAGATTAGCGCGTTCAAACAAACAAACAAACTCTTCAGCTTTATAATATTAGTTAAGATTATATGACAGGCTCGGTGGCTCATTTGGTAGTGACCTCTACCTTCTGAGCCAAGGGTCGTGGGTTCGATTCCCGCACAGTACAAACATTTGTGTTCATGAACATGTCTGTTTGTATTGGTCTGGGTGTTTTCTATGTATAATATGTATTTATTTTAAAAAAAAAAATGTATCTAAGTAAGTTTATCAGTTGTCTAGTACCCATAGTACAAGCTTCGGCTTAGTTTGGGGCTAGGTGGCGCTGTGTGGCCCAGCGTGGCATGTCTTGGGTTATTTATTTATGCGCTCCTGGTACTTTTCGCTCAATCAGTCACTGATTTGGTCACGACGAAAATTGGACATTTTACAACTTGGCCTTTTTTTGTATCAAAAGAACATTCATTATGACCTTACTCCACCTGACGGCAAGCGGTCGTGATGTCCAAAAGTTAGGCCGACAGCCATTATAGATCCAAAGAACCTACTGCGTCTGTCGCCCTAACCCTGAAGGCCCACTGAGATGCCACTGCACGCTCCGTCTAAAAAAACCCAGTATTGCAAGAGGAAGGAAACATGTCATGAATATTGCGATTAAACGTTTTATTTAATATAAATGACTAGCTGTGCGCTCGCGACTTCGTCCGCGTGGAATAGTTATGTTTTCCCCGTTTTTTTTACATTTTCCATTATTTCTTCGCTCCTAATAGTTGCAGCAAGATGTTATATAGCCTTCCTCGATAAATGTTCTATTTAACACAAAAAGAATTTTTCAATTCGGACTAGTAGTTCCCGAGATTAGCGCGTTCAAACAAACAAACAAACTCTTCAGCTTTATAATATTAGTTAAGATTAAAGCGGTACCGCGGCACGTTGACGTCACCCCAGCACCGCTACGATTACGATTCAACTATACGATACTGAAGCCTGTCTGGAAGAGATCGCTACAAGCGATAAGACCGCCTAAATTGTGCTATGTTTTGTTTGTATTATGTTCTCCTGTAATGTCTGTGTTTTGTGCAATAAAGGGTATCTATCAACTAACACCCCACTACGCATGTTGCAGGCATGCCGTCTGGCTCCAGTCACCACCTGCACCCCCCATCGGGGGACGAGGACAGCGCCCTCGGCAGCCTCCCGCCGGACGAAATGGACGAGTCTCGGCTCCGGCCGGTCGCTAACATCAATCCCTTCACGCCTGACGGTCAGTTAACTATACATCATCATCATAAACATTGTCATCATCATCATCAGCCTATTGCAGTCCACTGCTGGGCATGGGCCTCTCCAGTTGTTCGCCATTCAGGGCGAACATCTGGAGGTTATACCCATAATCGCCACGCTTGGCAGGCGGGTTGGCGATCGCGGGGCGTAGCTTCTCGCTCCGGTGACGCTGCTGCCCGTCATCGGTCTGTGGTTAGCTAAATAGCATAAACATTGTATCATCAGAGTTTAGCCATGCTACATTATGAGTGTAGAGGCGAAGCGCTTTGTGCGACTTGTCTCATCATCATCACCTGGAAGTAGGCCTCTCCCAAAATGCGCCATTCTGCTCGATCGGCATCATATAAAAAATTCAAAATTCTTTATTTCATAACATACCATTTTCACAAACCAGTTTTGGTGTACCTACCTTTTAAGTAAGTAAAATATGTACTTGTATTAGGTGGACACTGCGCATCCATACCTAATTTAATACAGTAAGTTAGAATTTAAATTATATAGTTGAGGCCGGCCGCCTATAAGAATAAATATATTTTTGATTTGAATTGATTAAATATGTAATGTAGCTGTTTAGATTATGTACTTGTTTGTATAAGTCACAATAAATTAGTAACTAGAATTATATTTAAACACGTTCTTATTTATTTGGAACAACAAACAGTTATACATTGTGTGTTAATAAATGTAAGATATACTAGGCATAAATTAAGTAAATAAATGTAAAACCAACACAGTTATCCATATACATTCATAAAAAGAATTAGAATTAGGCTACTATGGATCAGTCTGTTTAGATGTTAGTAGTAGTGGCAGTAGTGACTGTAAAAATAAGCTAAATGCGACGACATTCATAGTTAAAGTTTTTGTTCCAGGGCAAGCGTTAAACAAGAAGAAAAGGGCATTATCCAAAACGCCCACTTGGGACGCGACGCCAGAGCAGCCTGCGAAGAGACTCAGGGTGAGGCTCGTGTTGCTATTTATTGCTAATTTTATAGACATTTGCTCATTGGTTCATTTGCTAAGTACTTTACTTAGGAAGCAGTTCTGTTTAGAATCGATACAGCAAAAGAACTGTTCACTCTACTCTTCTAATCAAACACCGAACTGGTCAATTTCAAAATGGGATTCTATTTTGATTTTGGTGTTAGATTTGGTGTTTCTTGCTTGGTCAGTCACCAAAGTTGGAACTTAGGCTACCGTCGTGTAAAACGTCATTTTAGTGTCACAGTAACGCCCCATTGTTACCAAGATCATTGCAGGTCTGAACCCGGGAGACAACAGGAAAGAAATAGCTCAGTTGTCACCCCAGGGGACAGTGCTACTGACAATATGGCGTCCTTTCCAAAATAGTAATAAGAGAGGTAGGGCATAGCGAATCTTCGCTCGAATTGAGCTGTCCGTCTGGGGAAGGACCTCCACCCTATAAAATACCGCAGCCAAATGACCTTCGGGTCGTGTTTCTGCTGGTGAGTAGGGTGTCCGGAGCTCGTGGGGGGTTAGGGTTGGGCCGGCATGGCAGTGGCAACTAACAGGTAACTGACCAGTTACTTGCCATTTGTCACAGCGACTTGGGCCTCTCTTTCGCTTTCCATCAGGCGTAGGGAAGCCATTATGTCGAGCCACTATAAAAAAAAAAACAAATATGTTAAGCTACATACTTTAGAATCTGACAAATGGTGTTCTATTTATTCTTCAACGTCACCTCCACCAGGAATCGAACATATCCCGTTACAACGTGGAGTTCATCGAGCTGGGCATGATAGGGCGCGGGCAGTTCGGCCGCGTGACCAAGTGCGTGAACAAGCTGGACGGCTGCGTGTACGCGCTGAAGCGGTCGCTGCGGCCGGTGGCCGGGTCGGCCGCGGAGAAGGCCGCGCTCAACGAGGTGTACGCGCACGCCGCGCTAGGGAAGCACCCGCATGTCGTCAGGTAAGGGGGAACTGGGGTGAATGGGGAAAGTGGGGTGAATAGGGGAAAGTGGGGTGAATAGGGGAAAGTGGGGTGAATTGATCTAAATGGGTTAGGGGAAAAGTGGAATGTTACATAGGTGGGGTGAATTGTTTTTTTTTTGGGTGGGGTGAACTGTTCACCCATATATGTATAGTCAACGTCATTCGCATTTCGTAGTCCATTGCTAGATACAGGCATATTCGTGTAGGCATCAAGTATAATTTCGGTGAGGTGAATAGCTAAATATTTATTGGGTTGGTAAGGTCGTTAATAAATAGCGAACAGCTAGTTCGGCCGTGTGACCAACTGCTCAGTCGCAGAAAGACTCTGGAAGCACCCGCATGTCGTCAGATGAAAGGTGAAAGTGGGGTGAATTGTGTTTATTTTAGGGGTGAATAGTATACATAATGTCAACTGACCATGTCATGGGAAAAAGAATACAAATTAAATACAAATAATTTATTCATTCATAAGTTTGTTACATGGTGACTTAACTTTACTAGTACTAAATACAGTAGATATTATTATATATTATTATGCGAACCACATGTAACAAAATACGGGAATGCAACCTGTGGGTCCCACACTAGGAGATCCTGTATCGTGGGCACCCACTTTACTACAGTGCGACAGAACATGTACTTGCTTGCACAATAAACAGTAGGCATAAAAATTATCATGATTGTGACAAAAGTTATTACGAAGAAAAGAAAACAATTAATAAAAAAGATAAACCTAATAATAATAATCCTAGTACTAAAGTTGTGATAAATGCATGTGTGGTATGTGTGTGTGTATGTGAATGTATTCAAAAGAATGTGTGGCATTGAAAGTGATGTTGAGTTGAGTAATATAGTGTTTGCTACTCTTCCATTCAAATTTGTCTCTCAGTACTTTTTAAAATTTTTAATAAGGTCCTCTGTTTGGTGGTAGCTCATCGACAGCAACATTGACGAGATGGTAGTTTTAGCTAGTCTTACCGTGAGTTCTTTCAAGTCGCACCGTCTTGCTACTCTGTTGTACACGTGGGGCAACATATATGCTGGAAGCCTCTGCGCAAAAGAGGTTTTTACAGAAAGAGTAGGAACCTTGAAAACTCGTTTCCTGCATAGTTCTTGGTACTCAGAAGAGTTCAAAACCCTGCGGTGCATCTTCAAACATGATCTGAGCACGAAGAGTTGGCGAACACTTAAAACTTGTGATTCCTCGTAGAGCTTTTTTGTCGGATAGAGGTATGGTTTGCTACACATAGTTTTCAAAACTGCACGCTGTGATCTCTCTAATGTCAGCAAGGTAGTGATGCCGCATCCTCCCCAGACAGTAATACAGTAGCTGAGGAGAGATTCCCCGAGACTAGTGTACACCAGCCGAAGGGTCCTCGAGTCCGCCGAGCGCCTCAACAGCTTCATGACATATATTAGCTTCCGAACTCGAGCCGAGGTGGCCTCAATGTGTTTTTTAAAGGAGAGATTTTCGTCCACCACCACTCCCAGATATCTAATATCCGGGGCTCTTTCAATAGATTGACAAGAACAGCTACAGTGGTCACACTGGGAATGTAATCTAAGCCTTACAGGGAAGTGTGGCGCCGATGGTTTTGTCTTATGGAAACATAGAAATTTCGTTTTTGAAGCGTTCAGCGTCAGAAGATTCCTGTCAAGCCAGCACTTGATAACCTCCATGCCCTGTTCAGCCTTCAGTATTGCTCCTTCCCAGGACGTATCGTGAAACAGGGCAACCGTATCATCCGCGTAACAAACAGCTTCAGTATTAGACGGTAATACACTGTGGATGTCGTTCAAAAAGATAGTAAACAGTGTCGGACCCAAAACACTCCCCTGCGGCACGCCACACTGTACAGCAAGCTCATCACTGACAACATCATCCAGCCTAGTGCATTGGCGTCTTCCGGTCAAGTAACTTCGAAACCATTGCAGTGGTAGGCCTCGGATACCCAGATTTTCAAGTTTTTTTATTAGTAGTTTAATTGGGACGGTATCAAAGGCTTTGGCCAAGTCTAGGAACACCCCAATGCACTTACGACCCCCATCCAGTTGGTTCGAGACAGACTCGACCATAGTCGTCACAGCATCCTCAGTAGACATTCCCTGTCTAAAACCAAATTGTCGAGGCGATAGCAATTTATGCTCCTCGAGATATCTCTTCAACCGTCCATTGACTATTTTCTCCAGTATCTTAGAGAAAATACCTAAAAGAGAGATAGGTCTGTAGTTTTCGGGGTTATTCTTAGAACCATTCTTATAAATAGGTACAACCATTGACCTTTTCCAGCCATCAGGAAAAACGCCCGTGCTAAGACTGAGGTTGAGAATATGAGTCAGGGGGTTTATTATTTCCGGTTTGATGGCCTTTAGCAATGCTGGGTTAATGCCATCAATACCTGCAGCGCTGTCGTTTTTAAGCTGGGTTATTATGCGATCAACCTCAAAAACATCCGTCGGTTGCAAGAAGAACGAGAAAGGTGAAGTTGGCCCTAAACTAGATTGACTAAGTAAGTCCTCTAGAGAGCAGTTTTTCTGCGACAGAAGCCGGTTTGCCAGACTTTCACCGACGTTTGCAAAAAATTCATTGCAGCAATTTGCAGAGGCAAGAGTTCCCGACTTTACATTTGTTAGTTCGCTGGCAGAGTCACGTTTGGCATTTATATTGCTAATTCTTCTAATGGCCTTCCAGAGTCCTTTAGGGTTATTCCTGTTGTCAGCGAGTTCTGCCATTTCAAAGTCGGTCTTTAGTCGATGTAGAAGGTCTCTTAGGTAGTTCCTGTATCTCTTATAGATACGTGCTTTCACACTATTAGTGGGGTCTCTTCTACAGTCAAGATGAAGCTTGTCTTTGTGCTTAGTACATCTTAAAAGACCAGGGGTCATCCATGGCTTCAGTACGCATTTCAATCGACTACTTCGTTTTTGGGTGGTGTATTTGTTTACAGTTGTCGATATTATTGCTTCGAAGTTCTCAGTGGCGGTGTCCACATTTCGAGACAACATAACAGATGACCAGTTCACATTCTTCAGATCTTCTATTACTGCTTTAAAATCAGTTTTAAAGCTATGCCGAGTAGTTTTTTTTTGCCTTAGCGCAGTTCAGTCCAAGCATGCAGATACTATGGTCAGTGACACTAGTGTGTGCTATTACACCTATGCATTCATTTGTCTGAGCCTTGATAAAAATGTGGTCTATACATGACTTTATGCGAGTAGGCTGTGTGATAACAGGTAGCATGTTAGAGTTAGCAAGAATATTTAGATACTGAGATGAGTCTTTATCTCCTGAATCTAGAATATTAATGTTTAGGTCACCAGCTAGAATCAGTGACGGCGAGTTCTCAAAGGACTTCAAGACAGAGTCAAGTGACTCAAAAAATATGGATTTATCTAATACTGACGGAGAGCGATAAATACCTAGGATGGTACCCAAACTTGTGACTTCAACTGCTAGACCCTCAGCACCAGAAATGGTCAGTTCTCGAAAGGAAGCATTTAAAGATTTTTTGACATAAGTTGTGACGCCGCCGCATCTATTCAAATTATTCATTGTTTGAAAGACATCATATCCAGGTAAAAGGCCAACCAGGGGAGAACATTGCAACCAGCATTCTGTCAGAATGATTACGTCAACAGCAATTGCAAGTCGACTCAAGGCAAGGCAAAAAGAATCAAAATTGCGACCGATACTACGTATATTTAAAGTTAATAATTTAAACCCGTAAAAATCCTTTAGCACATTTCTGCAATCCTCGAGCAAATCAAATTCATGACATGGTATGGCAAAAGCTTCATCAATATCTCTAACTATATCTATATTCATTATTGGCATCTCAGGGGGGCATTTCAAAGTAGTTAATTGCGGACTTGACCGCTATGTAAGGGGGAGTATTAAATACGACATGGGAGAAGCAAAAGCCATACGATCCGCCAGCAAACAAATGAGGGCCACATAAGCATTTAGGTTCTATAACAAGCACGGAAAGCGTAGCAACTAAATATGTAAACAAGCCAAATAAAATGATAGTGTCTGTGTTATTATTTGTGTGTTTGTGTTAGTATATGTGAATACAAAAGCGATAATTCATTAAACAAAAACATATACATGCAAAAAGCTAAGACATAGTGACAAAAAATTACACATGACCGTGAGCGCAATGATAGGGGGCTGGTATGAGGTTCACTGTCTTTGGGGAGTTTGGGACGGGTGGTTTGTGTCTTCTCCAACCTTCTCATTAAGTTCCTGAATTGATCGGATAGGGATCGGTGGGGCCCCCTCAGTCTTACGAACGTAAATAAGACCGTTATGTACCCAGCAGAAACTATAACCATGCTGTCTAAAGCGTAGACGTGCGCTTCGAAATAAATCACGATTGGTCTTACTTAGTCGCTCGAACAGCGAAATTTTGCCTGTGTCACCTGATACGATACCTTCGGAGGTGACATTCCGCCTAGACTTTGAGGCTTTAATCAGTTCATCCCGTTTTGTTCGTCTAAGTAACTTCACTACTATCGGTCGTGGTTTCCAGTCTCTCTTGCTGGCATTTCCATCTTTTGGCAAGCGCGGTCCCACCCTCCAGAGACTATCAATGTCATTATCCGATAACTCTACGCCAAGTTTTCTTGAAGTTAGGCCAACTATGTGTTGTAGGTTTTCCTGCCCCTGCTCAGCAATACCATGAATTTCGACTTCATTTCTCATGCCTGCCTGTTCCTGTGCCGAGATCTGAGATTGAAGCTCCTGAACTGTGGAGCTTAATACCGAAATTTTTTGGTCTTTGAGTTCCATTATGGTTTCGTAGTCACTAAGCCTTTGCAATAAAGAGGGAATATTGGCTAATTCAGCTCTCAAAAGGCCCAACTCCGTGGCCTGCTGCTTCATCTCCATACGCAGTTGTCGAATTTCAGAGAGTACCATCGACTGACTCTCAGACACATCACTAGCTGGGCCCGAGTTTCGGGACCCGCGAACCATGTTTATGTTGCTTGTTCCCGATTTTGTGTATGTGTTGTTTAGACCCTCGATATTTGTATTACGAACTGGGGTGCCAGAGTTACCATATTTGGGCTGGTTAGCCAAGCACATTGGACAATTCCAGTTTAGTTTGTGTTCGTCCGAATATTCATTAAATGTCTGTGGGGGTATGGTCAGACATTCCAAGTCATATAAACGCTTGCAGCCCTTACACTCCATATAGTCTAAAGACTGTATCGCCTTTCCACACGCGTGGCAAGAGGTAGAAGACATATTGCGTTATAGTCAATCACTGTACACTATCACTTAGCTGTTATGCGCGTGCGTCACCGACCGCCGAGCAGATGAAACGAAGTCCGCCGACCGCGTACGACGACGTCCGAACCGGCGCAGCTGATATGACTCAGCGGCCCGCTCTGCTGGCCGCGAGTAACCGTAGATCCGGCGCGCTCGAAAAAATAACGGCGGCTTGGGGAAGATTTTTGATTGTATCTTCCAATATTGACGTAGTTGCGGTAAAAGGGTGGTGTTAGTTTAAAGCTGCCGATATTCACTATCGAACGGTATAACTTTTATGTAGGAGGATACGTTTTTTACTAAGGCTTAGAGATGAAATAGACGCGAGCAAAGCAAAACAGGTCCGTCGCCGACGAGTGGCCGACCGGCAAAAAAGACCGTGAATTTATATGAGTAAGAAGAGTATTGTTATGTAATGTCCTTTTCTCTTCACAGATATTACTCTGCATGGGCAGAAGATGACCACATGATAATTCAGAACGAGTACTGCGACGGCGGTTCGCTGCAGCAGAAGATGGAGGGGGGGCCGCTGCCAGAGTCGGAGCTGCTGCTGTTGCTGGCTCACATCGCGAATGGATTAGCGTGAGTACACGTTTTGAATTTGATACAAATCAATGCTTTTTTTAAACCACAAAGAAGCCTACAGCCGGACTGATGTTAAGTGGTCACCTCAGCCTATGGAACCTTGCAACACCAGGGGTATCACACGCGCCTATCCCCCGTCTGCCGATGCAGCTTACCCCAAGAGCTCCGGAAACCCTACCTACCGACAGAAACATGACCCGGAGGTCATTTAGCTACTACTTTACTACTTTATAATATTACTTTAAGTACATAGGTGCATATACATACTTTATTACGTAGTCCTAGAAACAAACCTGTGGATAGAGCGAGGCACTCCCATCACAAGTGTCTACCGACTACTTACCGGGAGGCCCCGTCAACTAATAATTGTATGGATTTTTTGGAAATAAAGTACTTTTTATTTTATTTTATTTTTTATTTAGCTGCAATATTCTATATGTTGGAGGAACTTCCCCGGACGGGCAGCTCAATTCGAGCGGAGATTCGTTATGCCCTACGACAATTATTTCCTTCAGATTTAGGATACCTTGGCCATCCCAGCACATTCCAGGACATTTTGAGCAAGCTGAATAGCCTGCTAGAATTTTCGGACGAGCTGGGATATATGGGTAATTTAAACTTAGAATTGCAGAAAAAAGCCCATTCCGACTACCCCGCTTGCTATACTATCAGTGGAATTTACAAACACAAATAAAACCTACTGCAGTCATCACTCATGACAATTGTCATTTGGATACGCTTATATCCAGTAGTGGTCGTGCAGGCTGATGATGATGATTATGATGACTATGTTGATGATGAAGACATTGTTTTTATTTGCACAGGTACATCCATTCGTTAGAGCTGGTGCACATGGACGTGAAACCCGGCAACATCTTCGTGTGCAGCGGCGAGGGCGCGCCGGCGCACGACTCGGACGACGGCTACGACGACGAGGACGCGCCGCCCGCGCACCACACCTACAAGATCGGTGAGTTAGTTAGTTGGTTGGTAGCGCCGGGGAGCGAGATGGCGGCACGACTCGGACGACGGCTACGACGACGAGGACGCGCCGCCCGCGCACCACACCTACAAGATCGGTGAGTTAGTTAGTTGGTTGGTAGCGCCGGGGAGCGAGATGGCGGCACGACTCGGACGACGGCTACGACGACGAGGACGCGCCGCCCGCGCACCACACCTACAAGATCGGTGAGTTAGTTAGTTAGTTGGTTTGGTAGCGCCGGGGAGCGAGATGGCGGCACGACTCGGACGACGGCTACGACGACGAGGACGCGCCGCCCGCGCACCACACCTACAAGATCGGTGAGTTAGTTAGTTAGTTGGTTTGGTAGCGCCGGGGAGCGAGATGGCGGCACGGCTCGGACGACGGCTACGACGACGAGGACGCGCCGCCCGCGCACCACACCTACAAGATCGGTGAGTTAGTTAGTTATTTGGTTGGTATCGCCGGGGAGCGAGATGGCGGCACGGCTCGGACGACGGCTACGACGACGAGGACGCGCCGCCCGCGCACCACACCTACAAGATCGGTGAGTTAGTTAGTTAGTTGGTTGGTAGCGCCGGGGGCGAGATGGCGGCACGACTCGGACGACGGCTACGACGACGAGGACGCGCCGCCCGCGCACCACACCTACAAGATCGGTGAGTTAGTTAGATACAAGCACACCATACAATTGACTCATAAGTATTTGAAACTAAATTTATAAGACATTTCTTGTACAATTAGTCGGTCTTATTGCTTTAAGCGATCTCTTCCAGACAACCTCAGCCATAGATTAATGAGAATTGACGGGATTGTCGCCGTTCCGTTCATTTATACCCAGTATAATGCCGAGGGAACAAAGATGGCGGCATTCCTTAATGAGATTCACATGAACCCCGGCAACATCTTTACGATGGCGCGCTCGTGCAAGTTGCTGCCTACTGACGACACTGGGGAGTTTAGTGGGAATGCCCTTCTATTCTGAGAGGATTGCGTCCCACACACCACGCTGACTCCCCCCGGAAGTGGCGGGAAGGTGCCTAATGCCTCTCTATACAAAAAGGGTATCTTTAGAGATTGCCCGCCAAAATTCGGCCAAAGAAGACATTAGTGATGCGCCGAATAGTGGTTTCACCGAATAACCGAATACCGAATATTATTCGGTTCAATCTTTTCGTTTTCGAATTATTCGTTTTACCATTTCACTGCGTTCCCGCGTAAACAGGTTCAAACATACACGCCGCCTGACTGAGCCGTTTAATTGCTTTCATTTATTAGGTTTTTAATACGTTCTTCGCAATTTTTATTTAACTTCTAAAAAACAATATAATAACAGAGAAGCTTGTCTTTTAGTTTTATTCCATGTTATGTAGCCAAGTATATAGAAATACTCAAACCGAATATATTCGGCACTAAAACCAAATAATTCGGCCGAATACAAATAGTGGAAAAAATGCCGAATACGCCGAATACCGAATATCAAACGAATATTCGGCGCATCTCTAGAAAACATATAACACTTCCTAATACAGTCCGTATTGTTTCAGGTGACCTAGGCCACGTGACGTGCGTGTCCTCGCCGTCCGTGGAGGAGGGCGACTGTCGGTACTTACCAAAAGAGGTTTTACAAGAGGACTTCGCACATCTTTCGAAGGCGGACATATTCGCTTTTGGTAAGTTCAAATGTTAAACTTTCTAGGTCCCTACGATGGTCTTGGTCTATTGAAGAGCTGCATTACTTTGATTGACTGGCTCGGTGGCTCAATTGGTAGTGACCCCTGCCTTCTGAACCAAGGGTCGTGGGTTCGATTCCCACCCGGGACAAACATTCGTGTGATGAACACTTGTGTTTGTTACGTGTCTGGGTGTTTATATTTGTATTTAAGTATTTATTTGTGGTACCTTCGTTGTTCTGATACCCATAACACAAGTGCTTAAGCTACTCAAAGTAAGTAGCTTAAGCACTTGTGTTATGGATCGGAGCAATGTATGTGATGTTGTCTGATATATATTACTGAGATTTTACTGTATAATTATTATTATAAATAGTTAAACTATATAGGGACATTTTTAATCACTATACAAATTTCATATTATTATCTACTGCAAAAATCACTTTATAATATTCGATTTTAGTATCTATGAGTATTCAAATATTGCATTATCTCAATTTCACTTCTACAACGCAACATTGTCTAAACCAAGTTTTTAATATGTCCGGGACAACGAATTTGTTGTGAAAATAATCTTTTTTTTTGTTGCAATTACGGGTTCCACCAATGATACCTAATTGCCCATAAATTTTTTTCTTATTTAGTTTTTGTAATCCACTAGCTGACCACGCGAACTCACCCGTACCTCTTTTAACTCCAATTTACTCATTGTACTCGCAATTGTGTTGTAAACTATATAAAAGGTCGCAATTTTTCTGCTTAATCACGATTGGCAGATAAAAAATTAATTAAACTTTGCTCACCAAATACCAATTTTCAGTAATTCAATTTAAAATTGTTCATTTTTATAAATATGTATGATAAAATCAAATTAACTTCAAATTTTGTTATCTGTCATATTGATGTCATCAGAGATTTTATCTGCAAATGATAATATCGGTCGTTACAAATTGTATAAAACGAATTTTCAATAAAATATACATCTTATGTTCTCTCGAGCTACAGTTGTAATAATGACCTACATGATTTTACAGGGGTTAAGTAAAGTTACTGAAAATACGAATCTGTTTCCGAACTGTATATAGTGTATAGGGACCCTGATCGGGAATCGAACTCGGAACGTCTGCGTTGTTATAAACGATAAACGGCGGCATTGATGTATTATATATTATTAATTGTAGGTATTGCGTACCTACCAATGCCCTTGATAACCTTTATCAAAAGGGTTTGGTATTGATCTAGCCCTTCTTTCTTGAGTACTGTTTATAGATAACATTTTACAGTTTAGATATCAATGGTAATATAAGTAAGTAGTCTCTCTGTGTCTTTGAGAAATCGATAAATTAACTCGGCTGTACATGTCTATCTTGAACTAGCTGTGCCCGCGATTTCGTCCGTGTGGAATCGAGTTTCATCCCCTCTTATCCCCTTGCGAATAGAGTTGATCAAAATCCGTTCTTAGCGGATGCCTACGTCATCATATCTACCCTTAGCGGATGCCTACGTCATCAGATCTACCCTTAGCGGATGCCTACGTCATCATATCTACCTGCTTGCCTTTTAGTTCGATCTATCCAGCCAGTGGTTTGGGCTGTGTGTTATAGATCACTATGTCAGTCAGTCAGTCCGTCCGTCAGCTTTGAGTTAGGTATACATATTTAGAAGTACCGTATAATAGAAGGTAGGAACATTCTAACGTTTGTGTTTGGTACTCTAGAGCAGACAGACTCTTAATCTGACGGTCTGTGTTTGGATTTAAATTTTGCTATTACATTTGTCTACTTTAATTTTTTTCCATACCACAAGATCTTGATCCAAACCAATGTATTCACTTATATTCATTTAATATAGGACAGTGAAAGACAATATGAATACACTCGAATTTCTCAATTTTATTGATAAAAGTACACTCACACAATCTCACATTCATGTCAAAATGACATACAACACACTACACTTTGACCACGGCTTTGCCTACATTCTCGCCCGCGAGCATGCCCACGAACGCGTCGTACACGTTGTCGAAGCCCTCCGTCACGTGCTCCTGCGTCTTCAGCTGCCCAGACCGGATCCATCCCACCAGCTCGGCGAAAGCCTCCCCCCACCTGTCAATCCACCGCGGCACCAGAAAACCTTCCATCTTTATCTGCTTAGCGACCAACGCCGGCTGCAGTATCGTCGCCTTGGCCGCTCCATGCGGGTAATCGTTGTACGAGCTGATACTGCCACAGATGGACACTCGGCCGAAATTGTTCATCTGCCCAATCACGACACTGCTCAGATCCCCACCAACATTATCGAAGTAGCAGTCCACGCCGTTGGGAGCGGCCGCCTTCAAAGCCGCACCGACATCAACCGTCTTATAGTTCAGAGCTTTATCGAATCCGAGCTCCTTCTCCAGCCAAGCGCACTTGTCGTCCGTACCGGCGAATCCGACCACTTTACAACCCTTGATTTTGGCTATTTGGCCCACCAACGACCCCACTCCACCGGCCGCCCCAGACACCACCACCGTCTCACCGGCTTTAGGCTGACAGAGTTCCAGAAAGCCGAAGTAGGCCGTTGCTCCCGGCATTCCGACAGCGCCTACTGCTAAGGAGTGGCTCAGCCCTTTCAGATCGGGCAGCTTATAAGGCTTGTCCATGGGTGTTGGGGCTTCGCTGGCGTTGACTATAGAGCGGTTGCACCAGCCCTTGTGGGTGACCACTCGCGTGCCGACTGGATAGCGAGGGTCCTTGGAGTCCTCGACCACGGCTACCTGGAACCCGAACTGGTCGTAAGGGACTGGGTAGCGCGGGTTGTACGCGCGCTGGTAGGGGTCCACGCTGATCCACTCTGTCTTGAGTAGGATCTCGCCGTTCCGCAACGGCGGTAGGTCGTGTTCCACTATTTGGAAGTCGTCCCGCTTGGGGACGCCCTCGAAGGTCTTGAGGACCGTGTACTTGCGCGCCTTGACCATAGTGGTGGGTGACTGGTGTTGTTATCGGCAGATAGCGGCTTATGTACGCGTTGATTATTTTGTGCAGATTACGAGGCGTTTGTTGGTAGGGCTGACGGTTTGCTTAGAAAACGGATAATTTTGAAAAGCTTAGACATTATAAAGTTCTAAACTTTCGCGTTCCATTATTTAAAAATAATTTGTGGGTATAGTTTGTTTGTCTAATGTTGCGCTCGAGTCAGTTGAAGTTAGATAGAGCTATGCAGTATGAAATAAAGAATATTATGTAATTTTTAATTTGCTGTTCTTCCGCATAATGGTATCGTTCGGCGCAAAATGTACATATTGTGCGTATTTTTATGGTTGTACTTGAATTTCTTATTAGATACTTTAAAGATTATTCCATTCCATATATAAATAAAAAATATTAAGGTACGGAACCCTAAAAATTACTAAAACTGTCGGCCTTACTTAGATATAAGGCGCCCAAACGTTGCGTACTGATAAGATTGTCTAAGATTTATCGGTGTTTCTTACTATTATGCCTATACTATTATTGTTTTTTACGTATACGTTATCACATCGCTTTAACACGTATATAGTCCATTTATTATTATTACGTCATGCCAACCTAGAAATTTCATAGGTCGTGATACCTCTATTGGTCATATTCCACTAATCAAACTAAAGTTAAACTTTTTGTTCATTAATCTCCGTTAATGCCAATTTGGGATTAATGAAGTAAAAAGTTCAGTAATCCCCATTATATTTCCCATTTTATCTTTAATGTAATAGGGAATA
Organism: Conogethes punctiferalis; assembly: GCA_031163375.1. NCBI lineage: Eukaryota > Metazoa > Arthropoda > Insecta > Lepidoptera > Crambidae > Conogethes > Conogethes punctiferalis. The sequence goes on along the minus strand of CM062077.1, from coordinate 3,342,143 downwards.
ATTAACTTTTTAGTTCATAATTCCTAGTTATAGCTTCAAATTGGCGTTAACGGGGATTATTGAACAAAAAGTTCACGGGGTTGATCCCCGTTGACTATATGGTTTTATGAAAATGTAAGTAGGAAAACAATCTGAATGTCCATAAGTTCATTACCAAATGACCTAATATCAAATCAAAGCTCACTTCTATTCTATTCTACACTTTCTTATTCTTTGTTGACAGGTCTAACTCTGTTTGAAGCGGGCGGCGGAGGGCCGCTGCCCAAGAACGGGCAGCTGTGGCACGACTACAGAGAAGGGAAGCTGCCTGAACTGCCAAACTTGTCCAGGGAATTCAACCAGCTACTGAAGGTGAGAATCTCAACTTTGATTATACCTTGGAGAGGCTGGATAAAACATCTGTAAAAAAAACTTTAGGCATTTTTGAGATTTTCGTTTTGCAAATATGACAGGTCTTGAGGCATTTTGGAGATTTTTCTTTTAAAAATGGATTAGCTTAATTTTTTTTTAAGTAGCTCGACATAATGGCTTCCCTACGCCTGATGGAAAGCGAAAGAGAAGTCGCTGTGACAACGGGCGTACCTGTCAGTTGCCACGGTCCATGCCGGCCCAACCGTAACCCCCCACGAGCTTTGGAAAGCCTACTCACCGGCCGAAACACGATCGGGAGGTCAATTTGCTGCGGTATTCTATAGGGTGGAGGTCCTTCCTGGGACGGGCGGCTCAATTCGAGCGAAGATTCGCTATGCCCTACCTCTCTTATTCTGAATAGCTGTGCTCGCGACTTCGTCCGCGTGGAATAGTTATTTTTTCCCCGTTTTTTTTACATTTTCCATTATATCTTCGCTCCTAATAGTTGCATCGTGATGTTATATAGCCTAAAGCCTTCCTCGATAAATGGTCTATTCAACACAAAAAGAATTTTTCAATTCGGACCAGTAGTTCCTGAGATTAGCGCGTTCAAACAAACAAACATACATACAAACAAACAAACAAACTCTTCAGCTTTATAATATTAATAATATAATATTATATATTATAGTTAAGATTTCTTCACATGTGTGTAATTTCCTCACAATTGTGCAGGTACAATAATTCGCGAGTGTCATTGTCATTAATCTTGTCTCCAGAAAATGGTGGACCCGGATCCCTCAGTGCGCCCGCAGGCCGCCCGGCTCAGGAAGCATCCGCTGCTGCATCAGTCCAGCAACAAGAGCAAGTCGCAGCTCCGCCGGGAGCTGGCCGCCGCCAAGATGAAGAACGAGCTGCTAGTCAGGAAGCTGGAGGAAGCCGCAAGGTTAGTCGAGTGGAGAAGAATTGGAGAAATTTAAAAAGATGCATATAAAACATGCCACGCTAGGCCACATAGCGACATCTAGTCCTTTAGACGAGGTTTAAAGTATAGGTACTAAACGACTGCCTATGTTACTTACTTATTTTTTTAAAACTAGCTTCGCTCTGCTGTGTTGCCCGCGGTTTCTTTTTGCAATTATTCGAATTTTTGTCGCCGTAAAAACCATCCTTCAACGAACATTAAAAAAAAATAATTGGCCAAATTTTTTCCGGCATTATTATATTATATTTTAACTCAATAACGCACCCATTCATTGTATGGTTTTCAACATGTATCCATTCATTTTATAATATATAAGATATTTACATATTACACATAGCAATTACCTAGACTACCTGTCTTGTGAAAATTTCTAACATTAAAAAATATAGGTTAATATTTTTTGCAGAAATGGGCTCTATTAACGATACCTAAAGCCCAGAAAAATTTGGGTAGTGACAAAAAAAACATCTTGTATAGATTTTATAAAGATGACTAACAAAACAATCGTATCCCACAGGTGTATACAGTCGCTGACGCCCAATCTAGTCTCCCAGGAGTCGGCCAAGTTCCGCACGCGGTCGGCCAAGCGCTCCGCCAAGAGGCTGCAGAAGCCGCGGCTGGAGGCTCCGGCGGATATGGTCCAGAGCGCCACGTCGCCCATGAGGTTAAACAGACGGACCATCAGGAGAGGCAAGAAGGTATAGGGGACGGGTCGAGTGTACATAAGGAGATTTGTATGTTAGGAGAACGGCGGTGCACTGATGCTTGCGATGTATCAACCATAATAATAATAATAGAGAGATGAATCTGTATGGAAAAGGTTAGGATATCGAATTTGTGAAACGAATACAAAGGACAACTTATTGAATTGACGTTTAGTCAAGTATCAACCACGTTGAATTTGTATGGATTAGATTTCAGATAGATCTATCAAACGGATAAAAACAACAACTTATTATATTATTATAAGAGATTAAAATGACGTCTCAACCATTACTCGGTTTTAGATGGCACAAAGATATGTAATATTGCATTTTAAAAATAAATAAAAAGAAAATTGTACGGAAAATGTTGGAGTCGCATCTGTCAAATGGTGCATGTATAAAACATTTTCAGCTCTGTCACATTTGCATAAAGTTTAAATTAACTTGATTTACTGTTATCTTTATAGGGGTTGATGTATGGTTAAAGTGTAGTGCACTGTCCCGATATCCTTTTGCAATGGACATAAAATATTATATAGTACATACAAGGGGTTGCTCCAAGAGATTTTATTAAATGGAAATCAATTTCTCAATGTGACTTTTTTATGGCTGGCTCTGTCATCAGACGCTTGTCACAAAGTCCAAATTGTAAGGCGTATAAGCCGAAATGTGATTTGGGTGACATCTGGTCGAGTTGCGAAATGTGATTTGGGTGACATCTGGTCGAGTTGCGAAATGTGATTTGGGTGACATCTGGTCAGGATCCAAAGGTCATCACTTGCTACCATCATTACGTCTTCATCACCACTTCAAAATGATTTTTATGAGCTGAAAATCAAGATACAAAAGTAACATTAGAAATTGATTTCTAACAATGATTTGAAAATTAAAAAGAAAAGTAACATTTATAAACATGAAAGTGACATTTTAATTAATAAGGAATAAATCGATTGCAATTAATTTTGTTAAGGTAAGTATCATTTGCTCAGCCAGCCGGCTAAACTGTCTCCAGTCGTCTTGAAACGGTCTCTTGAGAGTGACGGAACAGAGCGAGCATTATATTGGCGCAACTCGTGCTCTATAATGCATATGTTGGCTAGCCTACGTTGATATTATATAAGAAAATACTTTAGGGCCGGGGTATGACTTGTAGCGTCGACTTGAGAGGAACGGTAGCGGAAACGATGGGAATTGTGCTGATTTTTTTTTCAATCAATCATTAAGATGATTTGCGATAACACTCTTATTAGTTAGATGTATAAAACATAAATTCATTGGCATTTTTATATCTATCTGACAAAAAATAAATATTAATTTTCAACCAGTTTTACTAAACCATTTATTTTTTAACTAAACAGCACCCCTATTTTTGTAGTGAATACTATATGATGTATAATAATTAATAATAAAACATTCATGAGATATTATAATACACTAAAATCTCACATTACACTGAAGCATAAAAATGATAAAAATTAGACAATAAAGTATGTTCCCATTGCCACAGCGACTTTGGCTCATTTCTCGCTAACCATCTAAATGAAAACGCGTTATGTTATGCACTGTCTACGGTAAAATGTGTTGCAAAATCGCTTCCGCTCACGCTACGCTCTCCACGCTATTCTCAAGCCCCGGCCTTAGAATTGAGGTAAGTTTAAAATGACTACCACTGCATGAAATACAAACTTTGAATAGGAAAAATACAGTATAGACAACATTACATCAACTTATACACTATCAATCGATTGTCGACTTTATGTCGGAGGGCTTAGAGCTGAATATCGATTGTATTTTTCATGTATAGGTTGATGAGCTGTTGCCTGAGAATGTGTAAAAAAGTCTGGGTTCCCAGTTGCAACCGGGCCCTGAGTTGATTTAGAATAGGATGTCTAATTTGACCGAACCGGGAATCGAACCCGACACTAACACTAATTCATTAATTACCTACTAATCCATTAAGATCTTTTAAATTTTTCTTAGATATACTTAGTCGTATGTTTTATTGAAAAAAGAGAGTTTAAAACTGTATATTTTGATACAGCATGACCAGTTAAACAATATGCAAAGTTAATGCATTCATTTTGAATGTTCGAAACGCCCACCAATCAACAGATCTCAAGACTAGTGCCGAGCCAATAGTTATTAGGTCTCTCGTATTTGCGAGACGTTGGTCTATTCTTTCCATCCAAAACATACATTATTCAAATGAATGATGCGATTGTTACTGGTATGCTGTTAGCGAGTTATAACACAAAGCAAACCGACACAACTAACATTTAATTAAAACAATAAACGCAATTTATACTCACGGTGAAATTCATTACTATAAAGTAAAGTACTCTTTATTTTTGTCCACGCATAATTAGGGATTGCCCAGACTTGAAGCTTCCAGTAGACCGGAGCGTATATAGACTCAGTGGGGTAGAACACACAGTGAGACGCAACTCTCAGTGAACCGTAACATACACTCAGTGATGTGCACTCATCAGTGGGATTCAACTCCCAGTAATTAAATCCCCTCAGTGGAGAGCAACCCACAATGCAAGACACATCTCAATGGGGTTTCAGTGATGCAGTTCTCAGTGGAGCGTAACCCACAATGATGCGTCAATCTCAGTGCAGTACATCCCATAATGGGGTGCCACTATCAGTAATAAGAACACCTTAGTAGGGAACAGCTGTATTTGCAACGCTCAGTGGGGCGCAAATTCAGTGAAGCGCTACCCTCAGTGGGGCGTAACATACTGTGAGGCCAAGTCCTTTGAGGGGGTTAACCCTCATTGTGAGGCGATAACCTCAGTGGGATTACCCCACACCCACAGTGAAACGTAACCCACAGTGCGCATGTACACTTGGTGTTTTTACACGATAGTATACTTTAGCGGGTCGCAAAAGTCCCAAGCTATTATGCCGACCTAACAGAATCTCTAGCTAATAATTGGCTAGTTTCTTTTTTGTTTATGGCGATGTATTAAATGTGCTAATAATAATATGATCTTGATCTATGGTACATAAGTATTATACTCGTATAAACTAATTACTAGACTACGTCTCAAACCTGGATGATTTAACCGTTGGAAAGAAAAGAAAATTTGTTAACAATCAATTTTGTAGTTCAGACGGAGCTCGTTATAACCATAACAACATATGCGCACAAATTACATGATAACAATAACAACCTATGAACATAAATTACGTGACATGTTCATATGTCATGAATATCATGAAAATGTCGCAAGCATAGGCCAAAATTTGTTGAGCGTATTTTGTTACGTAAAGACTGAGCTTGAGGCATGTTGGCCTTAAATATCTCTTACACAAAAGCAGTTCACCATTCACGTCCAACGATTAACACATACTCGTAATTAATCCTCACTGATACTACCGAAATTATAAGTAATTAAGTAAGTAAATGAAGTGCCTTGTGAATTTAAAATGAAAACAAAAAAAAATTATATGTGATCATAATACGTGCTTTTAAAAACGAATTTAAACTTGTATAGATGATGATTAAATTTGAATAAGGATAAAAAGTATTGTTTTTTTTAATAATATTTTTTATCGATAATAATACGAAGCTGTCTATTGATTCTTCCATTTTTCTCAATGTGATAATAGTGATGCTTGAAAAAATAATAGTTTTATTGTAATTGTATATTTTCCATTTACTATAGCTTAATTTTTATTGTGTAAATTCTCCGTGATACTGAAATCTTCAACTCCGTAAATTTTCTAAATAATTTCCGCCGCAGTAAATTTGTGTAAACGTTTTTCTAAAGACTAAAATATAATATCAATTTTAGAATTGACTCAATTTTAATAATAATAATTGAAGCTATAGTGGATGAAAATATAGTTGATATAGGGCAGCTTTCATAAGTATAGATTTAGTTTGATTCTAAGCTGAGCGTTTGAAATTAAATACATTTCATGATTTGTTGAATCATGAAATATGGCAATGCTTTATTGAGTTTTAGTGATGTCAAACGGTGAATATATGAGTACAGTAATTAGAGAACCTATAGGAGAGAAAATAGTATTTTTAAAAGAAGTAATTTTTTTTCGTTATAATATACCATGGTACATCACTATTTTGCTCGGGCATTGTCTACAAAAGTGGATATTTTCTCTATTATGTGTTTTAGTCTACAAAATACTTCTAATCGGGATACCACATTTAACATATTTCAATAAATAAGGAATCACTTTTTTATTGTTCATAAAAAGTATTTCATCGGAAAAATGCTAAATTAAAAAAAAAGAGTTTTAATTAATTGTATATTAAACGTCACGTAACAACATGATTCCCTAATGTTTTCAGACGTGTGAGCAATGTAAATTGAAAACACATTGCTTAAGGCATATCGCTCGGCTTTTGAATAGAATATAATATAGAAATCGAATAAATATGTATTTATATGATGATATAACTTGTATAGTTGTAAAATAACAAATATATTGAAAAGTAGATAAGCTTACGAGAATTTGTTCTAGATCTTTAGTATACACTGGTAACATATTGATTTACTTATTATATAATTACATAAAATACTAAAAACTCCATTAAAACAAGAATCGTTTCAGAGATATTTTAACTCTGAAGAACACTTTTATGTTACTTAAGTGTAGGTATGCTAAAGTTTTGAACAAATGCCGCATTAATTTTATCATAACATGTATGTATGTAAAACAAAGTGTTATAAACCAACTAAGGTAATGAATCGTTAGTTTTTAAATTTCGTATTAATAACTTGTTTTCTCTTAACAATGTGCCTTACGAAGTCTGATCCATTACATAAGTAGTGTTATTATAATGTCATTCACTCACATTTTAATCTAATTAGCGATTTTTAAATGCATAATATCTCCACATATACGATGTTTGTATGTGTTATGTTATGTGTGTTGATACAAAATTGATTTTGGTCGTTTAAATTACTTTTGTTTGTTAATACAATAGTGTCGTGCATTAATTAACACATGGCAAATTGTTTGTATTTGTTATTTAAGGTTAACTTCTAGATAATATTTGTTGCTACATTAGAACAGACTTATGAAAATGTAAGGTATATCTATTTTCTTGTATAAAGGTAAGTTCATCAAAAACAAATGCATATTTAAATATTATGACATCTTGTCTATCGCTTTCATAAAGCATCGGTAAAGTATAATAATGTACTTTAACTGTTAAGTTAACAAAATGTCATTATATCGTATAAATCGCGCATCTTGAAAATAGTTTTTAATAATTTATAAATAACAATGACTTGCTCACATGGTGAGCTGTCTCGTTTTAACTATATGTGTACGGATCTCATCAACCTTTTCTTTTTTTTTATATTTTTTATCGCTAATTTAATAGATTTCTTTAATGGGATACGTCGAGTTGGCGTTTCGTCGAATGTGTCGATTATAGGTCTAATTTGTTTACATGTCAAAATTTCATGATGTGTGAACAAATTATTTTCATGACATCTAGGTACAATGTGCCGGACTGATAAACGTTACAAATAAAAAATATAGACAAACGTTTATATTTTGGAGTTCATTGACAATAAAATGTCCATAATCAAGCATCCTTTACAAACAAAACGCAATCTTGAATGAGTGTGTACGTAAAATGTATGGTTTAAAATTTTACTACTATAGTTCATTCTTCAGCTAGACATTATAATTTCTAGCGTTTTAATTGGCTAGTGGCCTGTCAGTGACCTGTCAGTCACTATTTTCTTAACGCGAATGAACTATAGCAATATTTTTAAGTATGTTCACAAGATACTCAATTTTCTTGTTTTTCACAAATATTTTATACCTACTCACATTTTTTTAATGCGATTGTTATTTTATGTAACGTATCCGGCACATCTGTCGAAGTCACTAGTTGACATGTCATGTACCCTATGTTGTCATGTTCGGCGCGGACGTACGGCTGATTTGTGGCTGTCGGTTGAAAGACCAAAGTTGGAGTGATTGTAGTTGTGAATAAAATGTTTGTATATTTGCTATTATAATGAATATTGTATTAAATAAATGTGCTTGTTTCGATTATATGGTCTTTTTATTACTTTAACTCTCAATGACTACGAGGATGACCTGGAAAGCCTTTTTATTATCATCAGAATCATTTCTATTAGGTCCTAAATTCATGACTCAGGGATCTTTAAGTAGGTACCAATAGTATGTAGGTAGATATGGTAGGTATAGGTAGGATGGATAAAATAGAAAAACGTTTACTAGATTTTTTTATATTGGCTCAGCATATTGACTTCCTTTCTTTCGCCTGATGGAAAGCTTAGCCACCGCAATGTTAGGGGCGATTCAATACAAATAAAATAATAATTGACGTCCTAAAAGTATCTCGCGTACCTAGTTTTATTAGGGAAGTAATTAGATGATACGCAATTATAAAAATTTGGTCAACCAACCCAAACAGCATTTAAATTATTATTCAGCATACAAAGATTTTGTCTGCAATAATTAAATTCAGGCGGCAATCTTTGATTCGCAAATAATTTTGATGATGGTCAAAAATTAAATCATTATGAGTTGGCTTAGTAAAGATTCGGTTCGCATAATAACTACTTGCCTAACACTTGTTTTATTGCGGCGCGATTGAGAAAAGCAGACTCTCTGAGGATAATGCCATCTGTGGAAAGAGTTTGGAACCATTTGGTACTATGCTTTTTAAAAGTTGCTATCGCCCTACAGGTGGCGGTTTTTAGTTCTGCTTCTCGCCACTATATGTCACTACTGCATTTGTTTGCCATCTTAACCCAATAAAGGTATACTCACACTAGGTACTGCAAATAAATTTATATGTAAATGGAAGAAGAAATCAATGGGATGTGTACTGTCAAGTCAACAAATCTACTTATCAGTAGCTATCAAAACATGATTATTTTCATATTATATTTTGTGTTAGGCGTTACAAAGACAGGACAGAACGTCACGAATTTTGCGAGTCGACTAAATATTAACCGGTTTTAATAAAATTAAAAATGTAAGCTGTAGGTAGGTATATTAGCAAACTAAGGTGTTCCGATACGATGTACTGTTTTACTAGAATGGTATTTAGGATGTTATTGCGTCTTGTCTCCTAATTGTAAGTAGGTAGGTATGTGTTTATTTACAATTATGATTAAGTAACGCCTTGCTTTGATGTAAAATACAGAATATCTATCATACTGGGTACATAAGCCATATAGGCTCCTCTCGTAACTCTCGTACGCTAATAATATCAACTCTAAAGTTTTACAATTCTGTTTTTATTCATAGCTTTGATTAAAAATACCCCACCCATAGACGTAGGTATACAATACCCTATTCCAAATGTAGGTAAGTAGAGAATTGCAATATTTTCTTTCCGTGAGTGACGAGAGAGTCGAACTCCTCCTCACTGGGGACTTATCGAGATTTCAGCTTCACATTTGGTGGTAGGGTTTTATTGCCTGGCTTCCGACCACCGTATCCTACTCAGCGAAACACCCTCGAAGTGTCTGCAGCATAACTCACAGGCCGGGCATGTGGCAATTGTTTGGCAACGATTTGGTTTCTAGTCCGTTGACAGCGTTAGGTTTATCTTTTGCTTTTAGGGCCTGTCCGCACTGCGATGACTGGCTATCGAAAGCTACTTAAAATAAACTTTTTTTAAACTGCCGCCAATGATTTACCCTCTGGGGATGTCAACACGTAAGTAGTTATTTTGTATTTTACCATGTCCAAATGTAATTACAAATGAGTCATATAAATTATCCCTAATCCTTATTCGAAATATTAACCCCATCAAAATATTTACGACAGATTTCACACTGCCTATCCTAATTAATAAGAAAACCGGTTAACAAAGACTAGCAAGGGACATTTGAATAAAATTAAAAACCATACCGTTAAATCTGTGCCATTACGATTGTAATAAATAAAAATATTAAATGTGTATGACAAAACAAAATCTGTATGTCGAATCGCGGGGCGAATTGGACAAAAGATGGCGGCACGTGCGGGCTGTTCGCGCCGAAATGTGTGTCAGACGTCAAACGCACGCGGTACAGCAGATTATATTAATGTCAAATTATTTTTTATTAATTGATAGGCAATTTAGAATAAATCTGTATAAGATAAACAATGATTTTGTGACTTGTAATGTACCTACTCTTTCGTCCAGTTTTTCTTGAAATAATTGTTAGGGGCTGCACAGACGACAGACTTTTTGTGCGATAGAGTGCGTCTGAGACATTTAAAAAGAGCACCAAGGTCCCTCCAGCTCTGCCGACAGAATGATCGAAGATGTGCGTTAAGTGTGTGAAATATCCGCGACAGATTTTTGCGCGTCGTGTGCGTTACTGCATATAATTGCATCACAGACAAAAAAGTGCGTCACGGATGGTCTGTCGTCTGAACTGCCCCTTTTTGTTGGTCCGCACCAGGCGCCACACCTAAGCACTGCACGCATCATATTTATGATTTTACAACTACATTATTAATTATCGGAGAACATTACATAGGTACCTACATCACCACCGATCTGAAAACGAGTAGCATGAGCACTAGTGTAGAGGATCAGAACAACGAAGGTACCTACCTATTGCATAAGTAGGTATGTTTAAGTACATACAAACATTCAGACACGGAACAAACTTACAATAATAATCTTTGTTTCCTATCATACAATCTTGAGAATGATGTTCAAGGCGTAAGTGAATAGGTGTTTTCTGGGTAAGCGCGCCATCCGGTGAAATACGGCCAAGCTCAAACCCATAAAGAATTAAAAAAGTCACTATACCTAGCTGGCTTATATCTAAATAATGTCTAATCGACAAAGTCCTATATAAAGTCATACAAAACAAGGCAAAAAAGACGGAATCCGCTGCATTTTCTTAATTCGTGCGTTACCTACGTTTGACGAGGACCAATGGACGAACACTCCAAGATTAGATAAGTATTATTTTCCAGAACTAGATTTATTTCCAGGTGTCAACAGCAAACATGTGTAAACCTACTTTATGGTCAGGAGTGGATTGATTTAGCATGAGAAGATCGATTAGGAGGCTTAAATAAAACGTCTTTACCGTCCGGTAACAATCATGAATTTTCTTGATCGCAGTGTTAGAAAAGCAATAAATATTCTAGTGATTTTTACTGGTTGGTTACGTTCTCTTCTTTTTGCCGCAGTAGGGAATAGACCGACCTACGCATATTATGAATAGGTAGGTATTACCTACTTTTATAATAGGATTCTTTGAAATCTTTATAGCACAAATTGACGTAGTACTACTTATAAAATACAGACCTAGTGTCTCAAATAGTGAAAGGGAACAGATGGATCATTTATTTATTTCATCAGTTTCGTTACAAACACATGTAGGTGTACCAAACATTATAGGGCTTTATTTAAATTTAAAAATAAGTAGTTTGACTGAATCTTGCACCCAATTCATTCTAGGGCGAATTAGATTTAAATAGGGGACGGTATCAACGGAACGAATGGCCGACCGACTGTCCGAGACGAATCGGTAACAATCGGTATTCAACGCTCATTTGAATTCGCTCCCCTACAGCGAGTGAAGTGATAATAACGGATAGCCGCTCTGTTTTTATTTGACGTAAAATGGATGTTGTTAAATACAAAATCCAATTTTAATTAGAGAAAAGAAAAGATCCTTATTTTACCAATTTTGGCCCGACTTGGGTTTCGTACCCGGGACCTCTTGTCCTCCAGGAGGCTCTTTCGACTATTAATTCAAAGGGGTTGTCAGAAATAATAATTAGGCCTATATTTAACATAGCAAATTACAATCTGGAAATTATCTGATAAACACGAAACTACAGTTGTTAGCATTCAATTACTAAACTGGTTACATTGCCCTTACTTAAGTCACATAATTTCAACTTTCAAGACAATTTAGGTATGCGATGATTCTAGAGAGATCCTTAACTAGAAAATAAATTGGTCGTAACGATTGCGATTAAAATTACTCTTAAATAACTCCACGCAAGAAAACTTTTTTTTTCTAACTCTTACTCAAAGGACCTATGTAATCAACATATTTTTTTAAGTGTGATGCGATTCCAGCGGTATAGTCAATAATATCGAGTACTTAGGTAATTGAGTTTACTAATTATTATACTCGAGAAGAGAATCACCTAACAAAAATATTCAAAAGGACACATACATCATTACCGCTTAACCGAAATGGATTCAATAATCACTTGTGTCCAACCCAGTGACGTCGTTTAACTAACAAAATATCGCCTCCAAAATTCATTGTTCACGACTTACTACTTTTCAATACACTGCCGTATCTTTTTCAACACCATTCAAAATTGTACTTTACTTCATACACAATACAGTTGATTTTGTAGCCGAAAGAACGGAAGCGGATATGACGTTCACAATAGTGTGGGTTAGCCAATAACATAAAAGTGGGAGGGGCTAATTTCAAAATTGGAATCCTTTTTCTTCGTGTGCTTTTCTTTTTCTTTTGTTCATCCATTTTGAATAATCCATAGTGCTCAAATGCCGAGACGGTCCGAATCTCGCTGTGTGTATAAAATTTATTAGCTCTATATGATGCTGGAATCGCATGTCAGAATTGATGTAGTATAAACGTCTTTTATCTCCAGAGACATATTTTTATGGCTTCTAACTAAAACAATATAATACTTAGCTACCAACAGACAATGGCGGATTGTATAACTACTTAATCTCGATGACTTCAATACTCGACAGAGACAGTTGTAGCGCGAATGTTTATAAAATATTTTTCATTTTTAAGTACATAGTCTGATTTTGTTTCTAACTGTATAAACCTGTCTCATTGATTTCGTCATGAAATCAAAGAAAAAGTAAAGATAGGTAGGTAGTTCTCAAATTATTTGACGAAGTTTTAGATCTTCAGACGACTGTTAAATAAAAGTTAAAAATCAGTAACTCCGAAAATATGAAATGCATCACAGTAGGTACAATGAATTACATAAACGTCCTACAGAAGATAGAACTCTTTCTAAGCCAGGAATACAGATTGAATACTTAGCACCATTATAACTTCCTAAAGGTTTATCCCATAGGAGTAGCGAAACTGCGACAGGAGCGGTCTATACAAAATAGTTACAAGTCGGAAGCCGAGCCGGTACCTAGTCTTGCCCCAGTTACCTGCAAAATTCCTCCGGAAATGTGAATTTCCCATATTAGAGCTTTAAATAATACAAACATGGACTTATTTAGTTATCTACTCTATAAAAAAAAGCTTAGTGCACTACCAAATCTAATTTTAAAGGAAGTACCTCGAGAATATCAGATTTATCAAAGGTTCCCTAATGTCTATTGTCAAACAACAGAGTTCTCGACACGGTCATGATTGTTGACTGTGACCAAATCTGCGACATACTGTTCAACATCAACCAACAATCTAGTTTACACCTGGATAAGACCCTCCGCATCAGCAAGTCAGCCGCATCCCGTAATGACGGTTATAAAAACATGGCCGATCGAACAAAGCTTTAAAAATAGAAACAAAATCGTTTCAAACAAATATACACATCCTTTCTCCTTTGCTATGAATATAACACACCGCAAGTCTCGATAAACACTGCAAATATCATTGCCCACTAGATTAATGCATTTTCAACCTTAACACACAGTAAATAAGTAACAAACTTGTGGTGGAAAACTCGCATTTACAATCTTGTAAGTGAATAAAGCGACCAGTGTTCACTAACCTTTGAAACATACAAAAGTGATCCTTAATGCGTTCAGTTAAAAGCAATGACGCGAATCGCGAGGGCTGTCACTATTTCGGCCGCGTTCACACAAAAGCGAAGCTAAAAAGCCACCCCTATATCCCGCCCCTTAAAGAACCACTCCCTACCAAGTCAGTTTAGTTCGGAACACACTGCAGTGGAGTTGTGTGTAAACGATTCGGACTACACCGTTCCGAATTCAAATCTGACATTGACGTATTCGAATTTCTAATTTTAAATAGTGCAGTGCAGTTGAATAATTATTTATCATAAAAAAATAACGTTTAAAATAACGCCGTTATTTTTCTAAACTAGCATGTTTTTAAAATGTATCCAAGCGACAACAAAAATGGACCGTTGAAATTGAACCCGTTCGTGAACCAAAAGACTTTAGACCCCAACATTATGTTGAAGACTATACAGAACTTGTGCTACAATAAAAATAGTGCCCCATTCAACATGACCTCGCCATTTTTAGTGGATAACATTTTGCATCAGCAGAAAAACGTTAATTTCCACAATCAGTATTTGAACCAGCAGTTGGAGAACTATGTATTGCACAGACAGGGGTTTTCTAGGGAGACCACGCCGGAAGTGGAGGATAAAATGACAGAGGAAGACGAGGGTAACCGTAACGAGGGTTCCGTAGAGGAATCTAAAATAGACGACGAGGATTCGAAAAGTAGGGATGACGATTTCAACGCTGTTAAAAATGAGCAGGTTTATTTTAACGGCGATTATTATAGAGGCGAAGGGAACGATAAAGAGGTGTTGAATATTCCGAATTTGGGCCGTCGATGTCCTAGCTGCGGGTCGTTTGATTGTCCGCCATTTTCCTGTAAGAAGTCCGGTTTGAGGAGGCTTGAAGAGCTCGAGAAACGGTTCAACCTGCACAGTTACCAGGAGAACTCTGGCGACGAGGCAGAGATTAAGGAGAAAGGGTTCAGTACGGATGAACTGGTCAGGAGCTGCGAGGAGTTCTCGGAGCAGAAGAAGCCTATGCTCAAGTTCAGTGTGAGTGCCATTTTGGGGGACCGGGAGGAGGGATCGAAGAGCAGTAATGTTAATGGTAAGTTCTTAATTTTTATTTGATTGTAAAAGACTTTTTTATCATTCCGAACTTCCAAACCTGATAAATTAATGAAATAGGTAGGTATAATTGCTCATCTCAGTGCACTCGTACTTGAGTTGCTAATATATGAACGCAAGTTAACTATTTAGGTATACTTACCAATGGATTAATGTTAATATTTATTTCATTTAATACTTATGATGAACAGTTATTTTGTGGCTATGAAGTTCTCGGTGCAGCCCACTATGGGTACGCGCGTTATGCCGTTGATCTTGTAGGTCCCGTACCGGTCGTGATGTCGGGACCGTTGTCCGTCGGACTACAAAGCCTACCTACATAAGTGAAAGAATGGTGTTTTCTACGTAATCTTGCGTAACCTCTTGTACACTGTAATCTTCTACATTTTTGGTTCTTACTTATTTCCATTGCATTTAATTACATTTGCCGCCTTATCGGATTGTAGTGATCTATGAAGTCTACATATGACGTGAAATAGTTTTCCTCTTGTACACTTGCGGTGTCTATGGGCTGAAGTGATCACTTACCATCAGGTGACTTTGAGGCCCGTTTGCCTCCACTATCATAAAAAAATATATTAAGTATGTACGTTGAATCTAATTTGCACTAAGATACACCTGCACAGAATTTTGTGCATTATCTGGATATTTTAGACCTCACTACTCTCTCTTGCGGCGGACGCACGCTGTTAGTACAGTATTTTAGTATCTATCGAATACTAATTGAATTATTTGGCATTGCATCTATAATTATGCCGCTTAATATCAGATGCATGGTCTTACTAGAGTAAGACCATGCATCTGATAACGCTAAAATTACCTATTACCTTCTTCTTCCGTGTTGAGACACGTCTTTTTGAGTCTTTTTGACATGGTGTCTTTTGGGTTCTCAACACGACGTGTTGTGTCTTTTGGGTTCGGCCCTACGGAAGACAGGTACGGTGAGAGAGGTAGGGCATAGCGAATCTTTGTTCAAATTGAACTGCCCGTCTGGGGAAGGACCTCCACCCTATAGAATACCGCAGCCAAATGACCTCCGGGTAGTGTTTCTGCCGGTGAGTAGGGTTTCCAGAGCTCGTGGGGGGTTAGGGTTGAGCAGACATGGCGGTGGCAACTGACAGGTAACTAACCAGTACCTACTATGAAAGTAGAAGCGAAACGTGCTGTGTTTTTGCTGATGAAAGATCCTCGGACGGATTTCCCTAAGGAAATCTAAGGAATGAAGGCTAACCTTCATTCCTCAGATCTAACAGGTAATCTAGGCGAAGTGATTATAAGAGGCGTTGGCAAAGAGTTGTCTTGGTAAGCGGCTACAATAAAAACGGTATTGATTGCGGTGGGCGGCGCCGCGCGGCTCAGGTGACGCCTTCTTTGCGGGTACGGGTCCGACGGACCCGCCGAATATACCCCGCTATATCCGTGTCTCGATATATCAAATCATGATCACCAACCTGCAAATGTCCACTGTTGGGCATAGGCCTCCTCCAAAGACAATTGTCATTTGTGGGGATTTGCCTTAGGCAATAAGTTTTATTTGTTTGGTAAATTCTCCTGCCCATTTCCTGGTATTCCCTTAGTCATCTTCTACGACACTCATGGGATGAGATGGGATGGTCCTATTGTAAATCCAGAAACCACACGGATGGAATCTATATAGATTCCATATTATTACCTAACATTCCGGTAATATTACCGGTAATACCGGTTACAACAAACAATCTATCATCTACCATATTGTTATTGTTTAAACCAAACAAACAAAGATAAAATAAATATCAATCGTAATTAAGCTCCTCACCTCAAATCTTACGAAGACATGTTTTTAGTACCTAACACACGGGATCCAAATGCATGGCTATTCTCCTTGACTAGACAGACTGCTAGCTCATTTGTCAGTCTGTCACGGACACGGGTAACGCCGAAGCATATTGCCGCATCCCTGCATGCCCTGGCCAGCCGCAGATGACAAGCGGCCGGCACTCCTGGTCCAGGGAAGACAAATACCCCTACCCCCGAAACGCTTAACACCTAGTTCAATACATTCGTTCTTCTCAGTCGTTCACTCTTGAAAGAGTGGTCGTGGTCATAGGCAATCGTCTGCTGCTGTGGTTGCCGCTTCGCGATTCATTTCCACCGGTCACTGCACCGATGACGGGCAGCAGCGTCACCGGAGCAAGAAGCTACGCCCTGCGATCGCCAACCCGCCTGCCCAGCGTGGCGATTATGGGTATATCCTCCAGAAGTTTGCCCTAGGTGGCGAACAACTGGAGAGGCCTATTCCCAGCAGTGAACTGCAATAGGCTGATGATGATGATGATGATCGTCACTGCAGGTTGCATGGCGAGCGCATTCCACCAAAAGTGTCTTCATATAATATTTGATGGTGGTAAAATACGTCGTCGTACTTACATTATGAGGAGGGGTGAAAGGCATGTAACGAGACGAGTATTGAGTATGAATGTGGAAGGATATAGAGGAAGAGGAAGACCGAAAAAGAGTGGATGAACTGTGTGAGAAATGATATGCGTGTCAAAGGTAGTGGAGATGACGGCTGATAGGGAAGAGTGGAAGAAGAAAACATGTTGTGCCGACCCCATTTAGAGCGGGATAAGGGCAGGAGAATGATGATGATGATGATGAAACTACATGGTTCTAAATTATGAATACACCCTACCTAAATTGCATCGTTTTATTATACTCTACCCACAAATTGTCTGGACTAGAATACTTGTAATTAAGTATTAAATGTGACAATTCGCATTAACCTGGACTCGAAGTGAGGTTTTCCCTTGTATTATTAGTTCCAGAAGATGACTGATTTCTCAAAATACCCAGATCCGAGACAATTTGATAAGTTATTGTCCCAAATTGACTCGACCGGAAATCGAATCCGGATCCTTTGGACCAAGAGCATTATTAAGTAAGTATATTACCTATGTTCTAACAAAAAAAGAAAAACCCAGTGAAATCGATTTTAGGCCTTTTTTCTATTCACTGTGGTCATTAACCTTACAAGGCTCATTCATTCCAATATTATTGATGAATTTACATCACATCTCCGATTTAGTGACTCTTGGGGATAACGAGCTGATAAAGATAAGCTACATAACATTTGATAACTTTGCATCAGTGAAAGCAACGTGGTCTGTCTCTCGTTTGGCTACATTTTACATGAAAATGATTCTGGGGGGTTTACTTACGTTAACACTGAAGAGTTAGTAGTAATCAAGACGTTACGCCACCAGGATCTACAAAAAGCACTACATTATATCTCCTAATTGCACGCGTCATATGTTATTAAAAACAATATCTATCCCCCTTCCCTAATTGTTCACTAACAGCTCCTAATAGCGCAGACAACAAAAAATAATATTATTAGAGAAACAGACCCGACATCAATACGAGTTCGTCGGACGAAAATGTTAAGAAAAGGACATATTAATTCTGCTGTGGACCCCGAGTTCGCGCCCTCTCTTTCTAACGCGAGCACTAGCGTATATCTGCGTCCCTTACCCGCCCCCAGGCTTAAGTGTCTTGCCAGATGTTGCCAGTTTTATTGAAAAAGTCGGCCATATTGCGACTTTCCGCCAGTGAATTAAGATGTTGGGGAATCGTTATAAGTTATAGCCGATAGCGTTATTAATAACGCGTTAAGTTACAATTATTTTTTTGTGCGTTTTAATTAACGTTTTATTCCGTTATTTCTAATTTCGTTTTCATTGTCCAGTTATTCAGTTGTGAATGTGGATTTGTTTAAGTTATTTATCTTAACTAATATTATAAAGCTGAAGAGTTTGTTTGTTTGTTTGTTTGAACGCGCTAATCTCAGGAACTACTGGTCCGAATTGAAAAATTCTTTTTGTGTTGAATAGACCATTTATCGAGGAAGGCTTTAGGCTATATAACATCACGCTGCAACTATTAGGAGCGAAGAAATAATGGAAAATGTAAAAAAAACGGGGAAAAAATAACTATTCCACGCGGACGAAGTCGCGAGCACAGCTAGTCCATAATAATTGAGTTTGCCATGTATTTACCTATGGCCAAACCAATGACATGATATTAATCAATCAATTAATCAACAGTCTTGGACCGTCCACTGCTGAACGTAGGCCTCCTTTAATTCACGCCACATTTAATGACACGATATTAATGATTTACCAATTTATTTAATCACATTCTTCTGATAATGTAAAAAAATAAGAATGTAAAATCATCGAATTAAATTAGTCTAAAGCACGCATTTAGTTGAGAACTTGAGAGTTTCATTGGTACTCGTGATACCTACGTCTGCTGCGGTTTTTAAGTTATGACGATGTTTTTAAACTTCATAGTTTGCCTCATTCCATAGTGATCCTGTCTTCAAAACCAAGGGTCGTGGGTTCGATTCCCTCCTTGGTCAAACATTCATGTGATTTATCATCAATAGGTCACAAGGTAGAATGTTTTGGGTCGCGATAACCCTGCATACAGATAGGGAAATTATTGGAGGAAAATGCTCAGTCCATTCGCTATGTTTCTGGCATGCTATAACATTGTACTGTGCACGTAGCCAATAAAAAAATAGGTGTAGTATCACCACAGATGATAGTGTATAACTTAGCATACGAACAAGCGCATTGCGAAGATCAATCGCTCGCAATAGGCCGTGCGGCGCACGTGTCGTGAACGCTCGCGACCTCTCTAACGATACAATAATTCTCTCTCGCGATCGTTTCGGCCATTTTGACTACTTTTTCTTGACATTCGTCAGGGTTGTCTGTTTTTCTTTTATCTTATTAACCTCGTAAGGCCCAATGTTCTCATGTGATCCAATTCCTATTGTTTCATCTATTGTGTCTGGAAGTCTGGGCCTTACGACTTTAAGTTGGCTTTAATCATTTTTGTGGAACGCCCTGCGTTCGCCAACCCGCCTGCCCTGTGTTGTAGCGATTATGGGTAAAGCCTCCAGTTGTTTGCCCAAAGTGGCGAACAACTGGAGAGGAGGCTGATGAGGATGGAGGAGCAGGATGATGACTTGTTGAAAACATAATCCACGATCAGATTTTCGGTCTCACATAATAATTATAACAGTTTTGTCGACGATTCGAGAAGAATTGAAGAAGAATACCTAGAGGTCCGTGGGTCAAGTGTATTGTAACTTAAAAAAACGTAATTAGATTTTTTAATAAATGAATTATTTTATTTGGGATTTAGAGTTAGACATTTTGCGCTGCATCCTGCATCTCAAAGATCTTCTTCCACCATTGGTTCCGCGGTATGTCTCTGCGGACCTGCCGAATGGTTGTTTTGTGCTTTGGGATGTGAGAGGTGAGAGTGCATCATGTTTACGCAAATTTATACATTTTATTATCAGATGCAAGCTTGGCTTAGCTTTAGCTTAAAGAGACTAAGCTTATCTCCAGCTCAGCAGCTAAAGTCGAATTTAGCTTAGGTCGCAAAAAACGCTCTGGTCGTATATCGGCCAGGAAAGTAAATAGGTGTTATTATTAATGTATTGACCAGAAAGACTACGTAGTCGATAGGAAAAAGCTTTTTATTTGTTTAAGTAAAGGTTTCTCTACATACGGCAGATGATCTCCAACATTTGCCTGTAAGGGAATCACAATAAAGTACATGTTTCACCCGTAATTTACGGACAAATCACCGAAACTCGGCAGCCCTGAAATTTATAGGCGCCTACACCACGCCTTGATTTTACGACTGCGTAAAAAAGTCCACGAAATCTCAGTAATATCAACTCGATTCGATTTCCGAAGCGAAAAACAACATAGAACCTTATTACGAACGTGTTCAGACTGAGAATCGAATACATTTTATTCGTCGAACGGAAAAGTTGTTTGAGTGAGATTCCGAATTCAAATATTATCGCAATATGGCGTCCTATGACATGTTAATATGGCTTCGGGGCCGATATGCATAATTTTATAACGTTCTACGCCTGGTTTTTGCTATTTGGAGATGTGGAGCTGAATTCTTGATTTGGTGAGAGAATATTGATATTTTTATGGTCTTCTGTTCTTAGCGTGGAAATGAAATAACATTACGTTTTTTTATAGCCTTTTCAAAGCTACGGAATGGGCTACATAGTTTAAACAATTACCTAACTTGAAAACTGATCTTTTTATTTAACAGGCTGGAAGAAGGACATAAAGTATAAGGACTAAATGCTAACTTAAATCTAACAACCTCAACCTAACATTGACGTCATTTCCGTACCACAGGTAACTAAAACTCATGAATAGTGTTGCCGAGTGTGTTACAAGCGAAACACGCGTTCCGTCCCACGTGATAATTATAACAAACCGCACGACACTGATGTACTGAACGCAGAACGACTAGTGATGAGATATCATTTACAATCGGTTTTCACTGATGTATCGGTAGTTTAATTTTCACAGATAGTTGATAGTCACAAAGGATACAAGCGGTTAATAGGATTATAACCAGAGGTCACGATCCTGCTAAAAATGGTAATAGTGCTTTGAGTTTTGAAACACTATATTTATCTCCAGGTAAGTTAAAATTTATCCGTTGATCCTTTAAAAAATGTCCGTTCTTATAACGGGCAACCAGAAAAAAAGGGCGATGTTAACTGAGTGGTACTAGAAAGTTGAATAAACCCAGACTAGAGTCAATTCACAAAAGGTTCAATTTCTAAGTTCCCATTAAATAGTCAAATTGACCGCTCTTCTACCACTCTGTCAATGCGCCACAGAAGTCAAAGAAAAACATCAACGCTTAATTTTATTTGAAATAACGTTGTATAAGCTTTTGTTTTAGGTACTATTGAATATAAACTCAATAAAATTCTTATAGCCATTCGCCAATCCCAAAATGAAAATTGTGTTTTTGACATAGGCTAAATTAGTAATGTCTTAGGAAAAAATTGATCAGCCATGCATCCTTTTGGACCACCTTAAAAAACGGTATTTTCCGGTGTCAACCAGCGTCGCATCACTAGCGGCGCGTTAATGTCAAATGATTGCTCGCACACTCGGCGCAGCGCGCGTGTCCCGCATACGGGCACAATTACAGTTTACGGGTTAGACTGTTTTCGGGCGAGACCCTACGATAAATTCCAAAATGAATGGATATTTTGTATAAACTTACCATTTTATATCATCACCTGAATACGTCCACTGTCGAACATTCACTTCTCATAAAGATCACCAACCAATTTTTACTGGAAAACGGCTCCCTGTTTAAACCAACTTATTTAGATCGCTTGCTCAGCAATCCGAAGTGGATTTTGGCATTCGCCATCAAAGTACGCCAACCCTTCCGGTCTTGTGTCGCTCACTCGGGCACGTTCAGCCTGATAACCTGAAGGACCAGAACCTTGGCAACTTCGTCCTTCTAGACGGCGCCCTGCTTAAACTGCGCTTGTTAAACTTAATGACTTTGAATGCCTGTGACATTATCTGAGTGAGAATGTATGTTTGAAAATTACGAGTGGGGCCGTATACTGAGTTTTGCTGCCAAAAAGCTGGCTGTGATACCTTCATCCTCGTGCGTCCTCTGTTCTGCATGTCTTCCACATGATCTGATCTGTCAAACTGTAGATTACTTTGTTTATCTTAGCCCCTGGTATTGCAGACGTTTAACATCAGACTGGCCGCTTGCTCGTCTGCCATCTTCTGTCGTGTAGTCCCACCTAATTGTTAGAGTGAAGGAATTCAGAGGTACCGATGGTTCCGAAACTGGAGACCACTCGTCGCGAGTTGCCTTGAATATGCGAGTGCTTTTTGAACAGTTAGTAACACAATAAAGTAGCACCAATCCAGGCATAACGAACATAGTATTTCGCAGCGTAATTTTGGAGCGTATGAACGCATCGCGTGTGTCGTGCGGTCGGCAGCAGACACGTATGGTCGCTGTATTCGCTGTTTTAACGCTCAATTCATGTGTTCATTACCACCACACGTTGTGGTAACCGAAACTTAAAACAGGTACGATAATGTTAGTGAGCATTTTGTAGAATAAGTACCTATTTGTAACAAGATCTAAGGTTTCTGACTTTGCGCTCCGAATCGGTACATTGGAGAAGAAATGAGTAGACGATGTTCCCGAGCACACCGACAGACGATGGAGTAGAAAAGTGTTAGTGAATATCTTGTGTCGGCAAACAAGTGTGGGATGACTGTTTCATCTATGGCTTGAGAAAAGTGGCTGGCAGTGGATGGATGCGGACTGCCTAAAACCTGGATGATGGGCTTTCTCAAAGCTTCGAGCGCCCTACGCTTAGCAGCGGACAGCAATAAACTGCTTGATGGATTAAGAAGCGAGATGGGTTCCTATATGCCAAAGTCGTTTTGGCAACACTCAGCGTAGGCTCGTTTTGAAGCCACGAATATGTGAATCTCGTTGTGTCATAAAGACTTCGCCTGAAAAGCGGAATATCCGAAAGTTTCCGTTCGATTCCGTAATATACGGTACAATCTCATTTGGATTTGGTAGATGTTCGTGGAGATGTTCACAATCATCCTCTATTATAATATCATATAGGTACATACAAACAAACGATAGCATTAAAAGCACGGTGATTTGCATGTGAGATATCGGCTACGACACCTGAGTCCAGTCAATGGAATTCAAGTTAAAAATAAATAACATAAAAAACCAAAACAACAGTATGAAGCAGACACCACAATAAAACGCTATTAAATAAACCCAGCGCGCCGAAAGCGGCAATTTAAAAACTCTGTCCCCAATCGCAGAGTCCCCAAATCAATTATTTTCGCACTTGCCGCGCCATCGCCCGCCGTGAGCTATAAATACACGAAGCTATAACAGTTAATTAAATAGCGTTCGTCGCGTTCGTTATTATAACGTTATTTCGTTTTCACATCCCTATTGGCATGTTGTTTTCTTTTTTATGGTGACTTTTCAAAGTCAAGACCATGGAAGTATTATGTAGGTACTACGTCGTAGTCGTAGTACTACGTCGTAGTCGTAGTACTACGTCGTAGTACTTATTACTTCCATGGTCAAGACATACCACAGAGTTTGTTGACAAGTACCATAATAATCTGTGGCCATGAAGTATTAAGTACACATATTACGAGTACTCCCATGTTTGTGGCATAATAACATATTGATCAATGACTTTATTGTTTCTATATCAATAGTGTAAAAAAGAATTATTTACTTGATTGTACCTTTTAGTTCACTAGCCTTTTCATAAAGGTTCGATGTGTCTGCCGTTCGTGCACCTACTACCTGCTTATTTTCGGTAATAACTAAAGTGGCCTAGTTACTTATTAGGTACTTTTCATAAAATATGACTGAAGTGTTATGAATTAAAAACACGTTTCTCTTTTATAGGATTCTCTTTAATAAGGTATTTGACTACCTATGTCTAATTTGCATGTTACTTCATAGTTACCAGGAAGAATACAAAAAATATGACTTCTTTAAAAAATCGCAAATAAAAAATATTGTAAAATGGGACGGCAAATAGGCCTGCAAAGACATTGTAATGGTATATGCCTTTATGTTGCATTATTTTAACATCTTTTGTTATGAGACCAATTTTATTGCATTTAAGTATTTAACGTAATATTTAACATAGCTACCATGCAAATGAATGCGTAAACCACGCTTGTGACGTCACACGCAAGTTGTATGAACCGTTTTTGGACTCGCCCGTTTATTATGCTTTATGAATTTGTGTTACCTCGGAGACAATTAATGATAACAAACTATTTTTTTTAACCAATACTTCTTTTAGATTATAATCTATCGATAGCAAGACAAATTTTTTTGTCAAATAGCCCAATGGTATTGGTAATATTGTAATCCACCTATTCCTAAATATTCTTGCTAAAAAACCTCTTTAATTATAATATCTTCACGACAGCCAAATTCAAATCTCCAATGATCATCCAATTATTGCTCAATCCCCTCAATACATAGCCATAATTATATTTCACATTAATTCGATGCAATAATTAAAATCACTCTAAGGAGGTAAGAGGGGAGTTTTCCATGGTCACGCCTCCCTCTTGATATTTCCCTTGAGGGCGTTCAAATTTACCCCAAGTATAATATTGTTTAAGGGATTTGGAAGTTTGCTTAAGGGATCAAAATGTTTAGGGTAGATATTTTCGCAGGTTGTAGGTAGGTCAAGTTTCTAAGGAATCTTACTCGTTTCTAAGGAATTTTTCAGAATTTGTACCGGAATCTTCTCTAAAGTCCAGGTATCATAAAATACTTATATGACAAATGCATAGGTATATTCTGGAAACATAAAAAGTAACTTATTGAGTTTCATTTCCTATATCCTTTGAAATGCTTGTAACGATTCTTTTGCGACTATTTTTAACCAACTTCGAAAAATGAGGAGACGTTCTCAATACAGCTGATTTTTTTTACCACATAAATTATCTCCGAGAATTGTGAAGTGATTTGAAAAATTCTTTTTTTGTTCGAATGTCCTCCTAGTTGAAACTTAGAAGCCTCCCAGTTGCTCCCATTGTCACGATATTGAAGTCGTTTTTTTTTGCTAAAAAATGCTAAGTCGACCGCTCGAGCAGTCGCGACCGCTTTTATAGTTGACCGCGCGGTCGTGGCTTGAAGCAGTCGGTTCTCAACTGCTTGAAGCAGTCCGTGTACGGCCTCCCTAAGGTGTGACATAGTATTTCTAACATCTAAACTCAGATGTTGCGAGTGCAGGTTCCTAGTAGCCGGAGTTATATCATTTTCGTGAATTTGTTTAGAGACTGTCTCTCGGAAGGTCAAATCGAACGGGTCAAGTCAACGGCTCTCTTAGACCTTGACATTTGTCTATTACTCTAGTCTAGTATAAAATATTGCCTGCCTGAGTTTTTAATCTGAAAGGCTATGATACATTCTCATCGAAACGCATGTTATGATGGTCCTACACATATTTCAACAATCGAATCCAACTAGTTACGAGTGAGCGATGAGCATCATAAAATATCTGCACAACTGGTGCTTTAATACTTCTTGCAGTGTCTAGCCAAGCGAGGTAACCCAACCCAAGACATGCCACGCTGGGCCACACATCGCCATCTAGTCCCAAACAAACCGAAGCAGCTTGTACTATGGGTACCTACTAAACAACTGATAGACTTACTTAGATACTTTTTTTGTAAATAAATACATATTATACATAGAAAACACCCAGACCAATACAAACAGACATGTTCATGGACACAAATGTTTGTACTGTACCCACAAACCTTGGCTTAGAAAGCAGAGGTCACTACCAAATGAGCCATCGATTCAGTCTAAAAATGCCTGTTGCAAACCGAGATTCAGTCCGGAAAGCATTACTTATTAACCAAGTGAACGAAGTCGCACGCGTTCGCTAGTGCTGTTCCAAAACTCTTTGAAGTGTTAAACCGATAATTACCCGAATGCAGGTCTGCATACCCTCATGGGTAGTTTAAATTGCTTAATACGATCTAGTCAAAAACAAAATGCTTCGCAATATGATTAATGGTTGTACAAAGGCTGCACAATATATTAGGTGGAGCGTGCCTTTGACAGGAGGGTAAGAAAGCGGGGTGAGTTGGCCCAAGGTAGGGGTGAGAGCGGTGGTGAATGGAAAGTTTCGTGGAGAACGTATGAAATAATAAATATGTATTGATTTTATTTCAGCTTGTAAATTCCACTGTGTGTTTCAATGTAGAGCACTTTCGTTTACAAAAGGTTCCATAATATTAAGACACGCGAGAGCGTGTCAGCCAAGTTCCAGCGAAGAGGACTGGCAGACTACACTGAATGTATAATATTTACTTAAATTTTTATTTACAGTTGTTGAAAGTTCCATGCACTTGGTGAGGAGCGAAATAGAAGTTTAACTCCTGCTTCCTACGTTCTTCGACTTCTTTTAGAGACTTCTTTAGTTTGCCCGAAGTCCGGCCATCCGGAGTTTTTTTACTAGTGGCACGGGACACAATGACTTCCCCTCACTTGATGGAAGGCGACAGAGAAGCCGAAGTCACTGCGGCAATAGACTAAGTAGTTACCAATCGATCACATGTCAGATGTCATTGCCAATCTGGTCTATGGGATATCAACTTAATCTTTTGTTCCTCCAATCTCACAATCTCATATTCTGATAGTTTGACACGACCGGAAAGAGATCAGGCGCAAAACCAACTGTTTAATGTGCTCTCCGATGCACGGGGGGCCTGCTACCAAGTAACTTCTTGGGAGAAAACCCAGTAACTACAAGTTTCTAGCACGACCCGAAATTTAATTTCCTTTGGTCCTTAATCGTCATCTGCTACCACTAGCCCATAGTACAGTTACTTAAGCTTGTTTCTTCAATTTGACAGTCTACAGTTGTCTATGGATTGCGAACAGAATGCTGATTATAATCTACGTCTGCACCCACATCCGCTTGAGACAGAAACCGCTTTTATCGGCTAACAATCACGTAAATACACACGAGGGACCCTCTTCAATCGTAAGGAGTACCTCAAGGTACGAACTTGGAGCGAAAAGGAAATCCGATTTAGTAACCAGTTAGGTAAATGTAGATCTGGAATGACAAAGATATTGATAGTTTTATTCCTCTCCTCTACATGAAAGAAATTGTTTCTGGCAATATGGTCGATTCATCATCATCATCAGCTTATTGCAGTCCACTGCTGGATATAGGCTTCTCCAGTTGTTCGCCACCTAGGGCAAACTTCTGGAGGATATACCCATAATCGCCACGCAGGGCAGGCGGGTTGGCGATCGCAGGGCGTAGCTTCTTGCTCCAGTGACGCTGCTGCCCGTCATCGGCCTGTGGTATTTAGCTACGCCTTCTATCGTTATGGTTTTACCGCCACCAGTCGGTTTGCCAGAGCCTCGTTTGTTGTTCGGCAGGATGCACCACGGGCAGGTGAGGTTGGCTTGGAGCGAAAAGGTGACAGGTCGCTCTCTTACATTACATCCCATCCCTTATATAAGGTCGATTAAACTTTACAAATATATGTCGACAATTTTCATTGTTTGGTGTGCCAATTATGTCATAGGTACGGTCTACTAATAAGTAGTTTAATACTATATAAATAATATACCTATACTAGATGTCTCTATACACATATTATGCTGCAACAGCCTAGAATCAGGCAGGGAGTCAGTTAATTAGCGGTGATACTTCAACTTAGGGTACGTGCATTAGAATAGAAAGCATAGTAAGTAAGCCTTTTGTGCGACTCAATTTTTCATCAGTCGTGGTCAACTTAGTCCGACTATGATAATTTAATTTAATAGGTGAATACAGAAAACAGACATAATTTTTGCACGCACTTCTCCATCTTGTAACATACCCGTCCAAAACTTTACTTCACACACTGGGTCAAATATGCTCCTTGGGGTGTAATGTTCGTTTGGACTGTTAAATAACCTGAGGCCCTACTACAGAAAATGAAAACGATCGTTCGTTGAACGGATCGCGTATTTGTGCCCCATAAATCCCTCTCATTTGTCCCTCCCGTCCGTGTTCGAATAAATACGAACTAAAATTCGTCAACGTCGATTTTCAACAATTTAATTAATATAATAGAACACGGGACACATACCCTGGACCAAAATTTGATCGGCAACCCACATGCATTATGTTTATTGACATATTTAATTACATATAAAATCAGTTTCATCCAATTAACGTCTCGGTGAAGGTCGTTGTATGGCGGGATCTTAGATCATTATGCTTTCTGTCTCGATCTAGCTAATGGCAGTTCTAAGCGACAGAAAGAGAAAAGGCGACGGAAAAAGGCGATTCCGTGCTGCCAGATGAGGTCAAACCCTAAATCGCTATAATCTTGTGCCCCGAGCCTCCTCTTCCGAGACCCTCTTATTGTATTCACGGCTCGCGGTTGTTATCCGATTACGCGAATTAAATGCTATGCGAAATTGCTTTCAATCTTTGATTATTCCGTATCACTTTGATAGAGGAGTTTCAAATGAGTGTGGGTTTAATTAAGTGTTTGTAGATTTTGTGTTTTATGTGTAATTGTAGAGGTACCTTATGCGGGAAACACGTGCGTACATATAATAATAGTATGTGTCTATTGACCGAATATACGTTCGCCATAACGGGACACTTTCCATACACAAATTTTATCAAGTATCTACTGCCTTCCTGTGAAATAGCCTACCTACCGGGAATCGGCTTTTCCAAATTATTATAGTAAGTACCTACTTTTGCACCAGAGATGAGCTATTATACCTACGTTGCTATGCGTTTGACATCGATCAATGATATTAATTTGTCCATTAGCAAGCATTAAAAAATATATCTTAGTTTTAGTTGATTCCGTTTCCACCAGTGAAACGGAATCAACGATAATATTTTCTACGACCCACCCTTATCGTTGATGCAAATGAAACTCATGATTCTTATTGGAAGGAATGCGTAGGTAACCTACCGTTGAGTTCTACTTACTAAGTACGCCTTAAACCCTTTTTGTTTAAAAATCATGAGATTTGAATTCCTACTTTAATATCAACTGTACCAACTTCAGTGGGTCTGGTTGGTCCTACCGTTTGCCAATCTGGCACTACAGGAGTTGTTCCTTGTTCCAGAATACAGACAACCAATGATGGGTAACCCGTGGCCGATCGCGAAGCCCATCGCCAGCCGGCCCATACCGCAGCACCAGCACCTGCAACATCTGTTGGCACACTGTCACCATCCTTACTTGGGTAAGTTGTAATAATATGGGTAAATTGTAATAATTTGGGTAACATTTGATAATTTGAGTAAATTTTGCCAATTGTGACAATTTGGGTAAATTGTGACAAATACAATGAGGGCTACCGCGTGTGTATTCGCCACCAGGTGGTGCTAGTGTAGCGTAAGGTATCCGAAATGTCAAATTACATTGGTTCTGTGGGTTAAACGAGTTTATTTCGGAAAATTAAATAATTTTGTGCAATTTTAGCATAGCTGGCATTAATTTTGGAAAATATGAGACACGGCTCAATGGTTGTCTGCACTTTAAAACCGGAGCCGAGAAAATGAGGTGTAAAGTTTAGCGGTCTGAAAGAAAAGCTAGTTCACTGGTTTGTTTATTAACCGTTAACAAACAGTTTTGTCTTTCGGAAACTTAAGTCCTCCTTCTTTTAACGAACAAACAGTCATCACTTGCATAAAACAAACCTTAACAGCTATGCCCGAAGACCTCAGCAGCATACAGTGGCGCCCTCTGGTGATTACAAAAACGGTAGCCCTCATTGTGTCAATAGACCAGCCGATTACTGGCCGGTGCCATTTAGATTCTAGACACAATTTTATTAAAAACTATTAATTTTGCTGACAACTCTGGCCGAATGGCAGTTGCGAGAATTTAAAAAAAAGCTCTCAAAAGTAGGTGTACCTACCTAGTAGATCTATTGCAAAAATTATAAAAGAGTGCACTTAATAACTAAAAGTGGCATAGGTATTATTATCTCAACAACTATTTTCAAAACATTATTGAAATTATCTCAAAGCAATCTTTTCACAATATTGGCATCACTTAAAGATAATTTTGCAAATATCGACCTATCTTGGTATCACAATGGCCTCATAATGGCATTGTAGAAGCTTAGTCTATTGTATTTTAGCAATAAATCGGTCTTTTGTGCTACCGTATGCCTTTTTTGCGATCAATAATGTGATTGAAATGGTCAACGTAAGCTCATGGATGGGCGTTCAGAAAAAAAGGAATTCAATAAAATTTTATTAAGTGTACGAAATCAGGTTTTAATAACCTTTTGTGGTGAAAATATTGGTTTAAAAGATTTTTGTTGTTTTTGGCCAAGCTACAAAGCATGCGTACTTTACTAAAACCAAAAATTTGTATGGAATAATTAAAATATTAATGATGGATGTTAAAGAAATTAATTGCCGGTGTCACAATATCGCCTACAACATACACATTACACACACAATGCGAATACAACTAATATTGACTAGAAATGATTAAGTAAAACTTAGGTATAAGGTAGGTAATTAGGTATGTAACCTACAACAAATTGATGCAAACATGCCATTCCAAGGTTTACAGAAAAAAAAAATAGGTACACAAAAAAGACCATCTTTCTTTTTTTAATGGCGCTGAAGATCCTCACGACACGCGGTAGGTCCATAATCCCATAAAATGGTACAAATCAAACCAATCCCACAAAAGGCGAACAGTTTTCAAAGACGATAATTTTTTTTAACCATTTTTTCATTAAAAAACATTTAAAAAGACCATCCCATAGCGGTTAAAAGGCAAGATTAGTTTAACAAGAGATATGTAACAATTGTAACAACAAATTCTAACAATGGCTGCCTTGCCCTATTGGCATTGCATTGTTGTGGTAATCTCTTGCATAAACATCGGATCATGATGGGCATTAAAAGTGTGTTATGGCGGATAAAAAAATGTTTTTATTAAATGTTTGTTTTGTGGTTTAGACTTTTTTATAGATAATGTGTCTGTTAATGTGTTGAATGCAGGATTTATGTTATGAATTGCGAGAAATATTTAATAGACAAATGAATGTTGTTTATTGCATCAAAAGGTCTAAATGGATACCTATTTGTTTATCTATACGTCATATTTTTCACCAAAAAAAAAGCAAAAAAAAAATATTTTAGTAGGTAAGTAATATTAAACGTAGAGTAAGTATATGTAGATTATTCTAGTGCCCCGACGAAGTTGACTCGACTTAGGTACAGCACCTTCCAATAACTAGATGTTCCAAGAAATCGTATTGGGTTTTCTACACTAATCTCTGTATTCTACACTATCTACACTAATAATATAAAGAGGAAAGATTTGATTGTTGAGTAACACAGAGTGCATCATGTCTGGACATTGTTCTTACAAAGCAAAATTATTTTAAAGCATTATTACAATGCACTGTAGGTACGTTTGTTTGTTACAGTGAGGCCGACGCAAGCGCATACTCAAGTGTTTCCTTTACCTGGCGGATTCCCCTGGGCGCACAGTTCGAGAGGTGAGTTTGTATTAGCAATTAAGAGCGGCTGTACACGGACTGCTTCAAGCAGTTTCAGACTAGTGATGTAAAATAAAAAAAAAACAATATGTTTAAAATAAGAATGAAAAAAAAAATTTAATTTTTTTTTTTCATTCTAGCCTACGTGATTGTTCAATTATGAAATTTCTCCGTCCGTCATACGTCAGCGTCGCACACACACCACATTTGTGCTAAACTACCTAAGTTAAAACAAACAAATTGAAAGGGGTATTCCCCGTGTACGAATATAATGATTTGGGGATTTCCTTTCGTTGGTGTTAACATTAACACAAAACGTTTTTTTTGCAACACTAGTTGAGACCGGCTGCTTCATTCAACAAAAAAACCTTCTCTCCTCCAGGTAAACCCCGCCGGGGCATGATGAGGCGGGCGGTCTTCTCCGACCTTCAGCGCAAGGGTCTCGAGAAGCGGTTCCAGGTTCAGAAGTACATCTCCAAGCCGGATAGGAAGAAGCTCGCTGAGAAACTCGGCTTGAAGGATAGTCAGGTCAGTTGGATATGTTTTACGTCATTATCAGTTAGATTTGTTTCTCTCGTACCTACACATAGCGTCTGGCTTCTGTGTGTTTTTCTCCTCGTAGATCTATCACCATAGAGTACTTTAGTACTTTCCACCACCAGCCCATGTTGTTTAGACTACGGCAGGTTGTAGTTTTTTGTCAATAAAAATAGGTAAGGCTCATAAATTTCCGTCGCATAACCGGAACATTACTACTTAAAGGTAGTGAGATAGTCAAAAAATAAGTTCGTGTGTACTTATTTATTGGCCGATTTATTATGAAATAGCAAAAATATACAACAATAATAAAAGATTTAACAAAAATAATTGGGTAAAATATGTATAAAATACAGTCAATTAAACAAATACAGACTTCTATAATGAAACTTGTAACTTGATGACTACGAGTACCTACCTAGTAGAAAAAAATATTTTTGTAATTATCATAAGTTAAAGAAATGAACAAAATAAAAAGTATTTGATCTAGAAAATACTTGCTGGAATGGAAGGTTTTTATAAAATGGTATTGTTGCAAGCAATAAAATGAAAATACAGAATGAAAATTTGAAACTACAATTCCGTAAAACGCACCGCCGCCGGCCGGCGCGCAACATTTTTTCACCTGTCACGTCGCCCGTCAAAGGAATCGTCTTTTGCAGCCTTCAAAATTCAAAACTACACCCCGTAAATCGGAACGCAAACTCGGAGGGTGCGGGGTGTTACAAAAAAACTGTTACCCCAAGGGTAGGGGAGGGTCTGTCAGCTGCAGACGCCCCGCCCAGAAGGAGCTTAAAACAATTACGTTAGGAGTGAACTCGATATTCCGGATCGAGTAGGCATTATGGCGCGCCGCCGTTGCCTTTTTAACGAGGTTTGAGTGTTCGCCGTTTGAATTTTGATTTTGGAGCGTAACCATTGATTGGTTTGGTAGCTTTTTATTTTATGGCTGCGGCGTTTGTAAATTAGGTGTCGATTACTTCGATGTTGCCAACGTTTATTAACACAATTTCTGTTTGTAATTTCGAATTTTTGTTACTTAACGTATACTTGCTTTGGTAAGTAAGTAGTACGTAAGACGTAAGCCACTTGACTTTACCCTAAACCTTAGACGTTATTAAAAACTATAGATACGTTATTGAAGCAATACGTGTAGGGCATTGCTTTAATAACGTGTAGTTTTTTAGAGTACTCAAGTTTAATATGCATGTTAAATTGATGATATTTAATATGCATGTTAAATTGATGATATTTATCATTTGAAGATCGCTATAGGATTTATTTATTAATTTATTAAAATACTAGCTGTGCCAGCGGCGTCGCACGCTTGGATATCGGGTTTCAAAAATAACGGACTTCCATAAAATACTTATACCTATACCTAAGTTTTAAGTTAGACCTCTAGTAATACATTAGTGAAAATCGTATTCAATTTCATGCAGTAGTTTTTGAGAGATGCGCGTTCAAAAAATTTCTCCCGTTTTCCTAACATTTCCCTTCACTGCTCTGCTCCTATTAATAGTAGCGTGATGAAAAGTACCCTATAACCTGCCCAGGAGTATGAAAAATAATTATACCAAGTTTCGTTAAAATCCGTTGAGTAGTTTTTGTTTCTATAACGAACATACAGACAGACAGACAGACAGACAGACAAAAATTTTACTGATTGCATTTTTGGCATCAGTATCGATCACTAATCATCCCCTGATAGTTATTTTGAAAATATATTTAATGTACAGAATTGACCTCTCTACAGATTTATTATAAGTATAGATAATAATAAGATAATTAATGGATCGAACAATTAATATCTTAACTCCTTTGAACATATAAGGCTCATGTTTACCTAAATAATTTCTGGGTAAGATCTTACGAATACAATAAATTACTGTACGAAACATGATTATTACCTACTTTTCTTTTTATTATTTAAATACCTTAAACAATGTAAGAATATATTACAAAAAACCCTTTGATTTTCTTTAACGGAAACTCTCCCTTCGCTCCTCCTGTCAGATACAAAAATCAAATTAAATTAAAAAGTCTCTACAAAAAAAGATTAGGTACTTCCGCTTCCTGTCTGCTTAGGCGGAGACGGCGGAAGCGGATGCGGATGTTATTATGTAGATTTTTAGCGGAAATGTTTGCGGCCAGGAATTTTAATTCGGACTTGGTTGATGATTTCAAAGGGCCAGAGATTGTACTTTATTCAAGTGCCTGGGCTCAAACTCAAACTATTTACTTACTTTTTAGGGTTCCGTAGCCAAAATGGCAAAAACGGGACCCTTATAGATTCGTCATGTCTGTCTGTCTGTCTGTCTGTCTGTCTGTCTGTCTGTCTGTCTGTCTGTCTGTCTGTCTGTCTGTCTGTCTGTCTGTCTGTCTGTCTGTCTGTCTGTCCGTCCGTATGTCACAGCCAATTTATTCCGAAACTATAAGAGCTACATTATTGAAATTTGGTACGTAGATGTATTCTGTGAACCGCATTAAGATTTTAAAATAAAATCAGAAAAAAGTCCAAAATTTTTGGGGTTCCCCATACATAGAACTGAAACTGAAAATTTTTTTTTTCATCGAACCTATACGTGTGGGGTATCTATGGATAGGTATTTGAAAATGATGTTGAGGTTACTAACATCATTTCTTTCTAAACTGAATAGTTTGCGCGAGAGACTCTTCCAAAGTGGTAAAATGAGTGTCCCCCCCCCCGTAACTTCTAAAATATGGGCACGATAAAACTGAAAAAAATATATCATGTGTATCACTATGAAAACTACTAACGAAATTTGGTTTGAATGAAATCTAGCCAGTAGTTTTTTTTTAAACGTCATAAATCAAATTACCTAATTTTTTCATTTAATATAATATAAAACGTAAAGAAAAACATTTATTTAGCTGTATAGTGGTACGGAACCCTACGTGCGAGAGTCCGACTCGCACTTGGCCGGTTTTTTTATGACAAGCATTCATAAATTGTCAAACAGAAAGAATGACCCTACCGCCGGATTCGGATTGTACCTTACCTTCTATCGAGCTGAAACTAATTTACCGATGTAGGTATGGTACTAGTCATCTGTGTGATGGATGACCAATGTGACGGGGTTGTTTTATAGAAAACGGGCCAATTAGGAAAAATCTATTCCCGAATTGTATGGACTGAGAATGTCACTGACATAAAACTGGACACGTCGAAAAATTCGTCTTATCAAGTTTTATTTATTGGGCTCATTTAGTAAATATAAATATACTAGCGACCCGCCCCGGCTTCGCACGGGTTCAATACTATTTCTCCCGCTAACTCCCGTTCCCGTGAGAATTTCGGGAATTCCTTTCTTAGTGCACCTCTACGGTACCTAAGCTACGTCCCTTCCAAATTTGAAGTGCCTACGTTTAGCCGTTTAGGCTGTGTGTTGATATGTCAGTCAGTCAGTTTCTCCTTTTATATATTTAGATACCTAATAAATAACCCAAGACATGCCACGCTGGGCCACACAGCGCCACCTAGCCCCAAACTAAGCCGAAGCTTGTACTATGGGTACTAGACAACTGATAAACTTACTTAGAAATTTTTTTTTTAAATAAATACATATTATACTTACATAGAAAACAGTAGAGTAAGTAAGTAGTAACAATTTCTTCTTCTTCTGCTGAGGCTTCTGCATCCGTGACCATTGGGTTCGATCCCCACCCGGATAAACATTCCTGTGAATTTTTGTTTATTCTGTCTGGGTGTTTATATCTGTATTTAAGTATACCTAATATTGTATACCAATTTTCTATTCCTGTAACAAGTGCAGCACACAAGTTACTTTTTTTTATTCAATATGGGTTTGCGCTTGACTGCAATTCACCTGCTAGGTACTTACTTTGGTTGAGATCGGAGCAATGTCTGTGGATGTTGTCTTATATTTATTCATTGTGTTTTGTATTTATTTATTACTGTATTTCCTTTTTTTGCGTTTAATATTTTGTGACCTGTCCACATTACGGACTCAGCAACATAAGCCAATGTGACTTTTTCCTCAAGTCGGGATCTCAAGTCATGTGACCCAGAGGATCTAATAGTCGTTCAAATTTTCACCCCTCCAGCCGGGAGGGAATCGCCCCGAGGGGTGTGACCTCGCAATTATCCGCCGCTTATTTTGACGTAAATCGGAAGGGTGAATGGTGCTTTCTCTGATTACCTTATTTTAGTTGGATGTAAGCTTACCTAAATTTACTAGTAAACGGTAGGTACTACTTATTACCTTGACAAAAATACCGATTGAGTGATAGGTAGATTTAATTACAGACGAAAAACGGAAAATCCGGTTAAGAGATCGTACTTAACTACTGAAGGAAAATAGTAGAAAAGAGTAGGTAAGCTCTTTACTAATATTATAAATGCGAAAGTGTGTTACTGTCTGTCGTGCTTTCAACTGCTTTCACACCAAAACTACTTACTACCGATTTAAAAGAAATTTGGTCTGTGAAACACAGATAGTCTAGAGCCTGAGAAAGGACATAGACTACTTATATTGCGAATAAAGGG
The DNA here is from genome assembly GCA_031163375.1 of Conogethes punctiferalis. NCBI lineage: Eukaryota > Metazoa > Arthropoda > Insecta > Lepidoptera > Crambidae > Conogethes > Conogethes punctiferalis. The sequence goes on along the minus strand of CM062077.1, from coordinate 3,305,251 downwards.
GACGAAGTTGCTGGCACAGCTAGTTATGAATAAAATATTCAATTCAGTCTTTGAACTATATGTTGCAAAATAGATTTATGTAAATTAAGTTTAAACTCTTGTCTTGATACATAATGAACTATTTATAATATTATTATCAAGTGCTGCCTCAGCCACACGAGAGAGAACATTTCTTTTATTTTACCCCATTGGCATAAAATTATAAAAGGACCAACAGCATGAAATTATTATAACGATAATGCTTGCTGCCATATTCACCCCCGCAAACTCCTAAAACTGCCAATTCTCTAACCGTATCCAAGCAAATTGTCAATGCTATTTCCCGCCAAAAGCGTTTCCACCAATTCCACCGCAACAATTCAATAAAAAAAAAGCAATTCTAAGCACCAACATCTTGAGACAAAACGAGCTACACCACCCGTCCCGTTCCCCCCTGAAGCGTTAGAAAGAGCTCGAAACACGCGTCTTACCCCGCCTCTATTGGCCAGTTTATAACGAATAAAAGTGTAGCTCCAACTGTATTGGTTGGTGATTTTTTTACGTTCCTTTTTTACGATATCTGATTTTTATAGGCAATGGAATACAGAGTTTTGGGTTAATGCAATTTATTGAATGTTTTCGACTTATTAGGTAGCTGTTGTTTCTCGGAATGGAAGGAAATAAGGGCAGCTATACACTTGGGGTTGGCGGGATACGGTTCATACAGATATTATTTTTGATATCAGGATATTTGAAGTTCGAACATTGTTTGTTATTTTTGCGTAAAGCTGTTATACGTAAAGCTGTTTTGCGTAAAGGGCTATGCTCTGAAGTGGGCTTTTTATTGTTATGATTGTACTACCTGGGTTTCTTGTTATTTATTTATATTAAAGCTCAAAACTTAGGTTATAGGTGGTGACCGGGTATCTTAATAAGATTGAAAATGTGCGATACGCGTGCCATAATCGTACTCTTCAGTAGGTTGATCAAGCTGTTTTTTGTTCTATATTGGGACATTTCATATTTAACCCTGGATCACACAACGTTATCTAGCCCCAAACTAAACCGAAGCTTGTACTATTGGTACCTACTAGACTACTGATAAACTTACTAAGACACTTCCTTTTGTAAATACATAAATACATATTATATCTACATAGAAAATACCCAGACCAATACAAACAGTTATGTTAATACACACAAATGTTTGTACTCTGCGAGGATCGAACCCACGGCCCTTCGTTCGGATGGCAGAGGTTACTACTAAATGAGCCATCGAGTCAGTCACACTTGCCAGACAATCCACAGGGAATGTAGATATCCCGTTTCAAAACCACGATACACGCTAATTACCCAAAGCGTTTGAGATCAAAACGAGATCAAATCTCAAATTCCCTCTCACCCCGTCAATTAGAAGCAATATGGTCGCATTAGGCCTCCCCCGATATGTCATATCAGGCGCGCTCTCCCCTCGTAATGCTAATTTGATTAATTTTCATGTTATCAATGCTATTTTATTTTAATAAATAAGTAGGTATTACCTTACTATCTTTATTTAATTACAACACGCGGAAATAACTGTCTGTCTGATGCGGATTCGCACCGAAACTACGGCAATGTTTTAGTTTTTTTTTATGCAAGAGGCGGCAGAAGAGAATTAATCTGCCTGATGGTAAGCAGTCGACACCGCCCATGGACACTCGCAACTCTAATCGAGTTTAAGGTCGCTGCCTGCCTTTTAAATATGAATACGCTCGTTTCTTGAGGGTTCCCAAGTCGTAGCTGCTCGTTAAGACTGTCGCAGGAAGTTGGAAGATTTAAACAAAAGGACCTTTTGTTTAAACCTTTTGAAAAGGTACATAAATGGTCCCTAGGTAATGGTGTCTGAGAAGTAACAAATATAACCTACTGCGGTCACCAACCCACCTGCCAAGCATGGTATCTTAGGCACACACTACAAATAACATTGGGAGAGACCTATGTTCAGCTGTGGACGTTTACAGGCGGATGGTGATATATAATCATGCATATTTTTATTTTTAAGAGAAAGGATATACAACCGCGCTACACATAGTGAAGCATACGAGTTTGGTCACACACCGATGAAACAAGAAAACAGTTTTAAGAATCATCCATCAGTAATTGACCATAACGTGCATTGCTTCAACACTTTACAAAGGGAACGTTAGCAAAAACACAACAAAACTAAAGTCAAACAATCGTAGCGCCAGCAAAAACGCCACCCCGGGCCTCGGCTACGGCCACTAGCGCTCCTCGGCAAAAATGCGAGGCCCGCCCGACGATTATTTAACGTCACCGACAGCCGCCAGAGCGCGGCACTGCGGCGCGTGTGGAGTTGCCTGAATTGGCAGTGGTTTATGTTTTTTTTTAGATAATAGTCAAAGGAGAAACGAAATAAATATCATAATACAGTAGGAGTCTTTGAAATTGGGATGCGGCCACTACGCGCAATGAGGGTGTTTCAAAATGAAATGCCCGGTAGATGGCGTTATGTAGCCTGCGTTTCAGATATCATGTGATTGGTCAGCTGCTATGTAAACGTCAGTGTCATCAAAATTAACCAATCACATTACAGTTGGACCGGCTGCGCTTGTGATGCCATCTGGTGGATTTCTTTTGTCAGAAATCCCGAATTGACGGTGGTTCTTTTTTTTTTCATAATAGTCAAAATGAGAAACGAAATACTGCAGTGATCTTTGAAATTGACATGTGGCCACTTAACGCAATAATAAATTCCTAATGCCCTCTTATACTAGAATGGTATCATTCTAGTAAAAGAGGGCAACGTATAACTTTGGAACAGCTTCATCTTCATCTTCAGCCTATTGCAGTCCACTGCTGGACATAGGCCTCTCCAGTTGTTCGCCACTTAGGGCAAACATCTGAAGGATATACTCCTAATCGCCACGCTGGGCAGGCGGGTTGGCGATCGCAGGGCTTAGCTTCTCGCTCCGGTGACGCTTACAACAGCTTGGAACAGCTTAGTTGTTTAATTATATCCCTCTAATTTACATTCTTAATTTCATTAGGCAACAGTAACCCACTATAAATCAATCAATCAATCAACAGCCTGGGTCCGTCCACTGCTGAACGTAGGCCTCCTTTAGTTCACGCCACATTTCTCTACTCACTATGCTGCTTTAAAAAAATATTATAAAAATCTCGTGTCTCAGTCGACTCCAGCGCTCGCCTATTCCGCGCCCCGTCCGGGATAACTTGAGATATCATCCGACCCCGTTTATTGTTCCTCTAACAGAATCATAACTACAACCCAACAGCCGAACCGACCGCCGCACCCAACACTAAGTATACATATAACATACGTTAATATACTTACTCGATTACCTTCAGGGACTAGTGGTCATAAGCGCGAAACAAGCGCGGGTTCGTATCCCAGGTTCGGTCAAAATTCAAAAACAGCGGCATGGCTTCCATGTGGCTTATGGATATGCTGTGTTATGCCCTTTTGAAGCAGCAGCTACACTTTGGCTGGTCTTTTCATTTTAATGTTTGGCGGGTAAAGAATGCCTATTTATAGACGTAGTAACTATTTATTAATCTGTGCTATAGATACGTCAGCCTTTTGGACCGTGTTTTGGACACTACTTTCATCCATCTGCAACTTTGTCACGACATTAACTTTCTCCTTCAACTGCTATGTAAATGTCCATCTTAGCCTTCCTCTTCCTCTCCTGCCTTCTATTTTACCTTCGAGTATTGTTTTTATTAGTTTGTCATGAATGACATACTCGTACACTATTTATTACGCAATAAATTTAATTATATAAAAAACTGCATATTGATATATTGACTGGCTCGGTGGCTCAATTGGTAGTGACCCCTGCCTTCTGAACCAAGGGTCGTGGGTTCGATTCCCACCCGGGACAAACATTCGTGTGATGAACACTTGTGTTTGTTCCGTGTCTGGGTATTTATATTTGTATTTAAGTATTTATTTGTGGTACCTTCATTGTTCTCATACCCATAACACAAGTGCTTAAGCTACTTACTTTGGGATCAGAGCAATGTATGTGATGTTGTCTGATATTTATTTATTATTATTAATGTTCTGGTGTCCAAATAACAAACCCTATTTATTTTTTGAAATTTTTACTAGATTTTTTGTATAGCTCGTATATATCCGATCTCTCTCCGATAGTGTCAGATAAATCAGGGCACTGATAATGATAATAGTAGGTAAATTATAAATATACATTAGGTACTGTACTTGATCAATCATTATGTTTGTAATGATCCCAGTTCATTAAACAGGGATTGAGGTCTCTAAGCAGCACTTTCTTCCACTTACGGCCGTATTCACAAACGTTACTATGCGTCGCGCGAGCGCACACGTACCTAAGAACCTATAGGATTTTAGGCACTGTGCGTCCGTGCGTCGCATAGTAACGTTTGTGAATACGGCCGTTAGACCAGTGAAAAAGTCAATATCAACTAAGTAAAGTAACAAATTAAGCATAAATTAGTATTTAACGACTTACCCAAACAGTATAATGTCCCCCTCTTTCCTTTTTATGCCTCAATCCGCGCCTAACTCAGTATAAATTGCAATAAAACTGAATATGTCAAAAAGTAATTAATTTCGATGCGGGAACACCCCTGTCTTGGGTAGTGAGGGGACACTGTCGAAAAATTTAGGTTAGTACATCGATAAAGTAAGAGAGAAAAGGATGACATCATCGCTATGAAGCTTTCTACCAAACGTCTGAAATGACGACCACAACTACTCTGTCAAGAGTGACATTGACGAAGATGTCGATAAAAATTTGGCTCATTTTTGACTTTTAGTTGAACGGCTTGGTCGAACAATTCTGATGCTTTCGTTTAAATAACTAGAGGTATAAAAACGTTTGTTGCTAAGCATTATGATTTTAAAAAAACGTTTTTTTAAAGTTCGAAAATATTATTTTATAGTGTATATGCTTTTTCGGAAACTATTCAGGATTTAAATCAGATTCCTTTGAGTCTTTTGATACAAGGGATTAGTGATCATGAACTTGTCACTTTTCAATTTTAATTTGATAAATAGACCTCTACAATACTATAGGAGGTATATTACGTATTAAATCAAAGAATTGTCTACGGCATAATATTTTATCGATATCTCTTACGTCACAACCGCACATCACTAGCCGCATCAGAAAAGGTCTAGGCGTCATCTGCCGGCGGCATGTTGTCGCCCCTCGCCGTCGGGCCGCAATATTTACAGATCAAGCGCTCACCCATCATTTGGAGCAGACCTTCTGTTCCACAAGACTTATTTTGTTTTACGTGTGATTACATTTTAATGTTAATTAATAGTAAATGCAAGACAATGTCAGCTGGTTGATGCGGTGTCATCCCAAACGGTTGTTTTCTGGTTCATCGCTATACGTTTTTAACTACCTACACTGACCGGAAATCGAACGCATTACCATCGATATTACTCTCTTTAGGCGAACGTCTTACACAGTGAGCCATATTCTGTTGTCAATAGAAATGACGAAGTCAATTTTATGCCAATATTAACATTTCATCATTTTGTTTATTTAGGTATTTATTAGAATTTTATTCAATCATCATCATTATCATCAGCCTGCAGACGTCCACTGCTGGACATAGGCAATGACTTTTTTTTATAGTAGCTCGACATAATGGCTTCCTTACGCCTGATGGAAAGCGAAACAGAAGCCCAACCAAGTTGCTGTCTGTGTCAACGTTGTGATTGTCATTTTTGGGGATTTGCCTAAGTTCAACACGCTTGGCAGGCGGGTTGGCGAGCGCAGTAGGTTTTATTGCTGCTGCACGTTTCGTGATAAGTATGTCTTTGCTTAGTCGTCTTTTTCGTTACCTACCCACGGGATGAGATGGGTTGGTCCTATTCTAAACCCGCAAAACCACACGGACCGAATTGACATTTATTTGCGTTGATCGCAAATAAATCCCATTCGCATTCCCGATTGTTTTGATTTCAGACTGTAGGTACTCGTCTGACAGCGATATCTATAGAAAGTCCATGAGAAAACAACTCTCTAGCACTATAAAACGGACCATTGCACAAAAAAGAACAAATTCAGTTTTACACGCGTCAAGAAAAAAGTTATCGTCGCATCATTTTTAAAATTGGAATGACAAATCGGCGCCACCGATTGGCGTGTCCAATCGCCCATTGACGAATGTTCGCGCGCGAATCATTTGTCAACCTTTTTAAATATCGAACGCTTTTTTCTTTCGGTGTGCTCGTATTAATTGAAACGTTTCGTTTCGTCATCGGTTAATTGATGTCTTTGCCTTGGACGCAGCTGCTGCGTATTGTTAATGTTGACAAGCGTTACATACTGTTTGTATCTTTTTCGTTAGAAGTTGATGGATTAAGATTGTTGTGAACAGGCCCGCCGTAAGCGGGCGTGCAAGGCGTGCAATGCACGCGGGCGGCGCATTGAGGGGGGCGGCAAATCAGACAATCATCGACTAAAATTGAGACATTGTCACCTCACAATACTAAAAAGATTATCCTTATGAAAATAATATGATGAACGGCGCCCAAATATTTTTTAACGTAGCATTACATAGCACCATCTATTGAAATTCATGAGAACAAAGTTAATCCGTATCGTGCTCTATGCGAAATAGGGAAATCCCAGAGATATCAGGGGAAATTCCCTTAAAACTATATTCTCATTTCTTTGTTTTTATTTATTTAACACAAATGCGAAAGTGATGTGAGTGAACAACAAACTTCAATTGTTTTGTTAGGTATAGCCCTAATGTGAGATCCGGTAACGGTCCAGGGTACTTAAAACGAAGTCGGTTAATTAATAATATTCTGTATATTTTTGTGCTAATTTAGAAAATTATTTATATTATCCGTTGGCGCAAAAAATCATAATTAATTATGGTAAGTGTCTTTGTTTAATTAATCAGCATATGAGCGCATTCATATAAACAGCAGGTATTCATGTAAAATTTAAAGTTTATTTTACTGAAAAAACTTAAAAGTAAAGATTTATTAAAAAAAGTATTAAAATTAATACAGAGTGTAACAAAAGTAACTTAACTTTCGAAAGGGGGACATTCCACCTAATCAATACGAACAACTTTTACTATGGGGTCAACTCTGAAGTCGCGAAAAAAAAATTAGTTATGCCATTACATTTGTGTGTAGTGGGTATGAACATTTTTTTTTCGCAGTAGTATTGTGATTATTATTGTGATTTAAAGGGTTTTTTTCTGTTATACAACTTAAGAGTGAAGATTTATAAAAACATATATTAAAATTATACCTATACAGGGTATAAAAAAAGTAACTTAAATCCCGAAAGGGAGGCATTGTACACATAAATACGAACGTGAAATCGCGAAAAAAAATAACTATTCCATACAAAATGTATGGAAAAGCTGATTTTTTTCGCGATTTCAGTGTTGACCCCCTAGTAAAAGTAAAAGGTTGTTCGCAATAATGGGTGCAATGTTCGACCCCCTTTTGGGATTTAAGTTACTTTGGTACAACCGTATACTAAACTTTTTCAAAAAAATTCCAGGAACCGCAAAAAAGGAAAAAAATTCAGGAGCTCAATTTCGACGGCAAAAACGAGAAAAAGATACAGAGAAAAAAAACTAGCGGTGTCTCTTGAGAATTTTTTTAGCAAACCAGAAAATAGGGACTCTGAATGTCAAGAGAATGTTGACGTACTTAATACCTATACCTACCTACATAATATATATAAACTGCACCTTTCTTGCCTTAATTTTTTCATTTAATGTCGTATTAGTGTATCTATCTTGTATAAAATAACTTAATATAACATAGTTTTTTACTGTACAGCATTTTTTTTCACATTTTTATAAACACCTAGGTTTTGTAGTTAGATAGGGGCGGCACGATAGGAGTTGCACACCGGCGTTCAAACCGCTAGCGGCGGGCCTGGTTGTGAAGAAAGTAGACTATTCTTGTTGATATTACCTAGAGATAGATATTCTTTAGTGTACAAAAACGTAACAGAATTTTAAGTTAGTACAATATCTTAAACTGCAAGTTGCATAGGTATAATAAATCAGCTTGAAATCAGGATGTTTATCAATTACCCCTCCGTACATTGGAATAAACGTTAAGCTTTTGATCTGGATTTGCCTGCACTTTCTCCGGTCTTGTCGTAGGTAGCTGTGGTTAGTCTTATCGAATTTATGCACATAATAAAAAACTTTGTGAAATGTAGGTAGGTAGGATATATACATATCGCAAAGCTAATTTTATTTACAATGGCAATGAAACTGCAGGCATAAATGATTATAACCACAAAATAGGTTTATTCACTACCGCAGATATCGTATTTTACGTCGAACCAATGAATCTGATTTTCGTCCACCGAACGTTCCCAATTTGAAATATTCATATTTCGAATGAATATTCAAACGCTGCCTTGTTTACATTTAAATTCAAATATTTGCATTTATTCCGAATTCCAAACTTTTTTGGCGCGCTTTTTGACAGCGGCCGCCATTATTTGCAATGCGAATGTCAATGGGGTGACGTTTTATTTTTTCAATTCAAATGGCTTTGATTTAAATATTGTAAGTTGCGTTTGGATATTATTCTATGTTTGTTTTGTAAACCCTTTTTGTGTGCGAGTCAAGTTTGTGTATTTTTTTAATTTCAAATAATGTATTGTATTGTGTGGTTAGGATGCACAGTTAAAAGTCTTGTCATAGAAATGAAATTAGATTGACAAGCCGTCACATATTTGATTTTGCATAATGTTTTATAAAAAAAAGTACCTATTACTTACATAATGTTTACAATTTATTTTTATTTCACTGCAGAGTAGGTACCAGCTCGGATATTTGTCCCACACGGGACAAATATGTGATTCAACATTTATTTGTGTTTGTTTGCAATTCTGCATAGATCTTTCATACCCATCTTTAGGGTACCTATGCGAACATGCGAAAATCTCCCGAAATTCCACTCGCATTTAATATTTAACTCTGATCTCTTAGGACACCTAGGCCCTATTTAAAGTTACCCCAACATCATTGTCATATTTTTTTTACCAAAAACAGGATTCGACCACGCGACCCCCGATTGATGAATTGTAATAACATTTCATCCTTTGTGTGTCGTCACGCCCGCACACTGGGCCAGGAAGATCGTTAATCAAAATTTGTCAATTTTCTATTATTTATTTTTTGCGCTAGCAATGCGTTAATAGATTTCAACTGTCATTGTGTGTGAAAATGTGTTGATACAGTACAAAGGAGATGAGTTAGATTAGAATCGATATATTACCTACGTTTGTTTAAAAAATACCGAAACTGTTCTGCAACAGGGTTCTGCAAGGGTTTACAAATAAACAAAATTCGTTTTCTTTACTTTCCAAAAGGGCCCCGAACCCTTGTGTCAGGGCACACAAAAACGAATTTTGTTTATTTAACTTTTTCTATTAAGTATGGTAATTTATATCCAGCAGTGGACTGCAATAATCTGATGATGACGATGTTAATGTATTGTGGGTAATTCATCAGCATATCGCCCACATTGCTTTGCAAATGTTTCGTATTGAGATCTATTGTTTTTGTGTTTTACTTTGATGAGCCTAATATAATTATTTTAAGAATAAATTAGAGAAAGGTTAAGTTGTCAGTCCGGTGACGGGGTCACCAGATGATGTTGGGGTATGGTGACAGTTTGATCTGTCAAACTGTCATCGTCCTCTGGTCCTGACGAGAGAGGAATTAGGCGTAAGATCTCCGGCTAGCGTTTTCTCCGATGCACGGAGGCACAAGGCAAAAGAGATAATCCTTTGAGACCAAGATTCCTGTCTATGTGTTGTCTACTTCTGTCTGTCTGTTGACGATTATTAAATAAAAGTAGATATATATGTATATTTAAAAATGAAAAAAAATAGTAGTCTCGACCTGCCACCTCTTTAGTCCAGCTAGCCAGACTAACGAGGCAGACAAAAACACAAAACAAACGCCGCCAACAAACTTCACACGTTCGGAAAGAATATATCATCAATAAATACTGTTATGGCGGTTTTTCTAACGCGCGCGCGCGGGGGCGTGACGTCATCAATAGCGGGTGTCATGCACAGTGCTCACGGGCCTGTGTTGTGGACAAAAATATTTTTTTTTGGCGAAATTTTGGTTTTATCGTGCAATTTGACGATGTTTAGGCGTTATGACGCCCGCCGGTGTTGAAGCTTTTTTTGTACGGTTGGCATGATTGGTGTAGGTTATATGTGCTGTAGACATTTTAATCAAGTCTAACTTAAAGATAGCATTTCTGTCGCGTTTAATATGTACCTATACATAAATAAGTATTAAGAGATGTGTGAGGCAAAAAATGCACAACAACACCTAGAACAGAAGGTTATGGTTTCGATTCCAGATCAGTTCAATACTTCTTATATTGAACTTTTCGGATCTGTATGCCTCAGACGTGCTGAATAAGAAAACGTGCTGCTTTCACTATTCACTAAACTAAGTAGGTACTTTACGTACCTACGTATAACTTGGGACACTTGTGTTCTGTGCAAATAAATATATTCTATTCTATATTGGTTCAGATCTAGCTATTCCGGGAGATGTTTCCTGGCCATCTCATCCTGAAAAGAAGTACAAAGAAAAACCTACATGGGGCAAGCTTTGCCTGCCCCATGCGCTTATTAAAGTGATGACAAAATTAGTTCTCAAAATACTAGAGTCGAAACCGTATCATAACGCTTTAGGTGAAATTATAATCGGACTTCTAATTCAGCCGACATGGCCCTAAAATATTCCCCATACAAATAAATTTAGTGACTATGTTATTTGGAGTCCCCGCCCAATATCATCAATAATCTGTACGTCACATACACAATGCGACACATTCCTATTTTATGGACAAAAATAATGGTTTTTATTTGCGATAAAAAAAAACGAATTTTGCCCAAAAAACGCACATTGAATGAGTTTTCCCCTTTTGGTTAACAATTTGTTGGTTATGGATAAAACATTTGCGATAATTGTGTTTTTTATATGAATTTAATATTAATTTTGAACTGCGTTGTTAGTGTAAGCATATCATTCAGCCGAACTTAAATATGTAATTACTCAAAACTCTAACCCTCTCTTCTTCCTCCTCTCTATTAGGTGAAGATCTGGTTCCAGAACCGTCGAATGAAATGGCGCAACTCTAAGGAGAGGGAGCTGCTGGCTTCTGGGGGGTCGAGGGAGCAGACTCTGCCGAACAAGAACAACCCCCACCCCGACCTGTCTGATGCAGAGGCGGATAAGCCTAAGGTGTCGCCGATGTCACCAGTACAGGTGAGAACCTCCTAGGTCTAATCTAGAAGTAACGGTATATTTATCCTGCCGCAGTGCTCATGGGTCAGTACACCTGTGTTTGAGCAGAAACGTATGCAATGTTCTTCTCGACAGGCAGCGGCTTAGCAGGCATTGCAAAATCTATGAGTGGCGGTACCGTTTAACATCAGATGGGCAGCATGATCGTCTGCGTTCTCATTAACGCCATGACGGTCACCGGTGACCGACAAACAATAGTTTTTCTATTGTGTCTAGTTTCTCGGCAGTCAAAGACTTAATAATAAAAAAGAAAAAGATGTGTCTCCTGACTGCTTGCGTAATCTTTGGAGATTGGCCGTTGGATCTGGAGCGCATTACTGCCTGTGATCTGAGATTACTGCATATACAAATGTTGTTGTATCATGGTTGTCGGAGACTTAAGCGGATTGTAGCTTGGCTAGCGTGGAATTAAAAGCTGATTTGAAGAAGAAGATAGAATTTATTTGTCCCAAGCTTCTTATCATGCGTGTTGCTAGACCGGAGGCCAGACCGGAAGAGGAAGTTGTACACAATATATGCTTCTCTACTGCAAAATATGCATAGATATTTAATATTTTCTGTTGAAGAGTTTGTAATCTGTTGTTTTCTATAATAAATAAATATCAGCTAGTAATCAGAGCTGTCTTCAACAGGATGACCAGGCCGACGAGATGAAGTCCAAAATGTACGCGACCACATCGAACTGTCAAACGGACAACTACAGATACGAAGACAAGATGGCGGGCGGGATGTTTGGGCGGGAACAGACATTTTCCAATATGGACGACGCTGAAGAGTTTGAGAGCGATGCTAGCGCCTCCGACGAGGAAATCAATGTGACTTGACCTGTTTTCGAAAAGGCGTAGTGTTGTAAATTTAGTACAGTACCTATCTTTGTAAAGTAAGGTTTGTATATTTTGTGGTGTCATTTATTTTTCGCAGCGTTCGGCAAGGAACGTACCTATTGTTTGGTCGACACTTAGTTGACATTGGTTTGTAAAAATTTGACAGAAGGGTATTAATGTCTGAGATAATTGGAAAGTTAAAATACGGACCTTCCCACGGACCCAATTGGCCATAGACAAGACATGGCATACCTTGTGAATATCAAACACAAGTCAACAAATAATGATACAAATACTTATATGGATCAATTTGACAGAATAAAACAACATTAAGACACGCAGGAACGTGTCAGCCAAGTTCCAGCGAAGAGAACTGGCAGACCGCACCAAGTGTATATTTACACGAACCATTTGGATTATATTTAGATACAAAGCCTTGAATTGAATGAAACATTTTGTATCTAATTTGATTTATAATTATTATAAAATCTTTCGTTAAAGTTTTTCTTCATCTCATAAAAATATACACGTAAAATATTCAAAATACCACAAAAATATTCATGTAAATTGCTAAGACTGTAATATAAACATTAAACATAGTTTTAGGTTATAATAAAGTTTGTGAACTAAAATCTAAAATAATTTAATATCATGCAATATTTTTTACCATTCCACTTAGAAATAGATGTATTGTTTGTAATTTTTTTATTGATTATATTTACCGGAAAATAATTAAAGGTTCTCTGGTTGAGTAACGACTTTTTTCGAGTATTTAAAAAAGTGGAGGTATTGTTAAATGGAGTAATAAATACCTACTCTATTTGATATTACGTGATCTTGTCGAATTTATTTCACATTGACAATTTTTTAAAACGATATCATTTTTCAGTGCCACCTTTTATTGTAAATAATAATTTGTTAAGATTAAATTAATTAACTACGATTAAATACACATAGCTAGGTAGAACATTTTTAAAAATATATTATTTTTAACTAACAAAGGTCACATACGAATTGTTTTTAAAATCCGTCCCTATTTTATTGTTTTATCAATTTTTAAACCGTTACACAAGTTTGGAAAAATAAAAGCTAGAGGAGCATATCGAAGCGTAAATCCCCAAAAACATTAATCAATAGGAAGCTAAGGTTTCTTGTCCGCTGTCATAATACCTAATTCTCCCTTTTAATAGCCTAATGAAACAAAAAAAACGTAGCCAAGCTTTATAGAAAATAAAGAAATAGCCGATTGAAGTGTGATTTTAAGAATACGGACAGTTTTATAAGTAGGCTGCGTTATGCTTCGCTGTGCTTCTGTAGCTCTGCAATAATATTGTAATAAGACTCTCAAAATTGTAGCAAAAACTGCATATCCGTAGTTGTAAAAGTTTGATTAGAATCGACAAATTATTTAATGGTTTTAATGTGCAAATCACTATTCGACGTGCCATCTTTGGGAGAATTTGTACCCTTGTGGGTACGTGTATTATACTATTGTAAAATTACACTTATTAATTTTCCATTAAATTAAAAACATTGTGTTCATTATCTGGCGTTGGATTTAGATATAGAATTTTAACAAAAAAATCTAGTAACTTGTTTACGAAGTCAATATTTTGTTAAAAAATTGTTTATATTATTTTGCCAAAGTTTGTAAATACTAGTTTAAGAATAAAGTGATCTCAATCATAAGTGTAATTTTAAAGACTTCATGATAATGTGGAGATAAAGGAGATTATGTATGTACGTCACTCAATTTATGTGGAAATAAAATCAGTAAAATATGAATTTTGTATATTATTTTTACCCTGTGTGAGCCCGAAGCTATGATTTTAGATGAGCTATAGATGTTTCAATAGAATAACGATACTATGGATGCTGTGTGATCATGTTTATATAATCTGAATAATTAAAAGTTCCATGCTATACCAGTCAAAACAAACACGTATTGAATTTTAAATAAACTTAGATTTAATTTTCAAATTGCAATCATTAAAATCATTTATCCAAATAAGGAATAAGTTAAATCCTATGACGCTGCCTTGCTTGCGCAATACCGTATGACTTTTCAACCGGACGAGAGTCGATACAATAGCTTCATTACTCATTCAAACATGTTAAATATTTCCTATAAAATACCTATACTTATACCTACTGAATTATAAGAATTATTAACTGTTTAAAATGCTCTTGTCAAATCTAAGAAAGTCTTTCAAATGAAGTTTCTTTGCCGTTACTACAAATTACGGCACGTTAACTACGGCATTTTCGTGAACTCAAATCTAAATGCGAAGGTATTTTCATTCAATCATTATCTATCTACATACATATTTAGATATTTATTAATTTTTTCAACTACATATGCCTAATTGATGCACACTATGCGTGTTCTTTTATTATGGTACGTGAAAAAAACCGATTTCATTAACAGCAATAATTATCCCAACAAAAACAATCTGTAAAAAACTAGCCTAGTCTCGATGTAGCTGCTTGTTTATCTCTAAAAAGTAATGAAATCTAGACAAAGTCGTGCCAAGTCTAGGGCTCCTTACTGCGATTTCTTTATTATTATATCTTTATAGGATAATGGATACAAGTCAAGACAATTTTATTTAAAACATAATGTTATATCTGATTGTAACGTTTTCCAAGTGGCGATTTTCCATCGGGTAGCGGTTCTGGCGACCCTTTAGTGCAACGGTGACTTGTAACATCTGGTTACTAGGGAACAATCTTTGTGCACTGCCGTGCCCCCTGATACTTGCTATATTTACCTAAATTCCAGAAAAATCCAAACAACTGTAAGTACTATATTTATTTCCAATTTTTCACAGCCTTCATTTACTCCCAATTTTTCCCAAGCCACCAAAAATTAAACTCATAAACCAACGATTACAATAGCTTCAATGACAAAAAATAAAATTTTCACGCGAATACACCTCGGAACCAAGGCGGGGCGAAAATAAAATATGTATATAAATAATAGATGGCAGCAGTGTTAACGACAGATTCACTTATACGAAGTTATTAATGTCACCCTTAAATGCTTCCAAAATAGAGTTCAAAATAACGCAAAATGCCATCGGCTATGTATGGCAATGTTAGGTTACTCATAAGAACATGAAGTTCAAAATAAATACATGTGAGGAAGTGTTTTACCATTCTAATGTAGTTAAAAATAGAGATCAGATATAATACTGTATAAACAAAATAGAAAAATGTTATGATGACACTCTTACTCCCTATGCCATCGGATTGCCATAAGGTCCAAAATAGAATCATCATCATCATCATCATCAGCCCACATCAGTCCACTGCTGGACATAGGCCTCTCCCAATACTCGCCACTTCTTCGATCATTCAAAATAGAATGTCAACTATAATAATAGAAAAGTGTTAGAAATATATTTTCATGGTTTCGCACTTTCGTTTGTTCGCGGTTTTATTTTTTTACAGGAGATAGTTGGACCATAGAATATTTAACATTTATTGCAGGACTAATCCTTTTAAAATTAATATTATTCACAAAATTATTCCATAAGACCCATATATCTTGTATCCGTAAGCTTGGAGGGTTACAGGAAAGGCATTATATTATATTTTAATGAGTGAAATTACGAGTATTCAGACGGGTCTAGAAGCGAACTCTTTCAGGCAGCCTTCGATGAATATAGATATTAATTAACAGTAGTTATCTATTTATTTTTAAACGTGTCGTCTTATCTCGGATGTTTGATTATTAATTTTAATTAAAGGAAACTTTGCCTAGGTATATTTGATAGAATAATACTTTTTATTACACGGATAGGCTATTTAGAAAATATGTCTTTTTATGTTACAAATACTTACGTAAATTCATGAACGTTTCAATTGAGGGACCACATTGATTGATTTTAACTTTTGAGGTTCTTTTTACAAACTAGAGGTTGAACTCACAATCGTTCCTGTATCCTGTACCTACAGTTGCATAGAATCTTATTTCGGGAATTCATACATTATGAATCTTTTAAATTTCATTGAGCAGGATTTTTTTTAAATATTTCACTTCAAATGTCTTATGCTTATGGAGTCTTTTATGCATTTGGATTTTTTAAAATTAAGATAAGCATATATATGGATGTGAAGCATACATATGCTATCTATACCTACGGACCATTACTATCAAACGCAGTCCCTCACTACACGCCACGCGTGGCGGCCACGCGACCACTCTCCGAATTTCGTAAACATGGCGCCTTCAGCGCAGAACTAAGTCGTGTTTATTCGCTTGATGTGAGCCGGCTGGTAGGAATTATTCGGTAAGTCGGAGATGATTGGATTTTATCTGCAGTGATTAAGCAAATCAAAGGGAGTGTGACTTGGCTGACATGCCAGTATGCTTTTTCAAATAAAAAATACCTATTATTTAGATATAAATTTAAAATACACATGGATGTCGCGTCTTCACTCGAACTTGGCTGACACGCTCTGGAGTGTCTTAATTTAACATCAACAATGTTAAAATACATCGGATTGCTTGCAATGAGTTTTTTCTATGGATAATTGGCATTCTCCTTTATGAAGTAAGTATATGTTCAGGTCAGCTATCCCTAAAATCCTTGTAAAACATTGTAGTAAATAACAAACAGGTGTAGCGACATGTAGTACCATAATATATCACACATAGCTAGTTCATACTCTGTCCTGCGCACGAAGCAAATACAAAGGTCCCTGAGTACGATCAACTTACTCGGACGACTGCCTTCCACTTTTTAGGGGCAGCGCAGACGACAGACTATCCGTGACGCACTTTTGTGCAATTAACACGACGCGCAAAAATCTGTCGCAGATATTTCACAGACTCAACGCACACGACGCACATCTTCGAATATTCTGACGCAGACCTAGACGCTCTTTTTAAATGTCTCAGACGCAGACTCTATCGTATAAAAAGTGTGCCGTCTGCGCTGCACCTTAACCGACTTTCACCGAACTTTTACCGGTTCTCAATTAGAATGATTTTTTTTGTTGTTGTATGTTTGTTACCACATAACTCCGAGAATATCATAGGGGCGAGTCCGTTACTACATAAGTTTGTAAGAAAGATGGTTGTGCGAGTTATTGTAGATTGTAAAGATGGAAACCTAATATTGCAAATACCTAAATTGGCTTTTCCTTATACCCCATCCGTTTATTTTCTACGCTCATGCAATAAACGCATTATTTCTACACGCATAATAAAAATCAGCCCTGTCTCCAATCGATGGCCGCCAGAGGTCGCGCCACGCGCCGCCACGCTCCCGCCAAAAGTGACGTCAAACGCAGCTGCCACAGATCCCGTGAGCGCGCCATTACATGTGCTTATTAACTCTTGAGATTGATTTAAATAAATAATCCCCAATTTGATTTTTGTTTGTTTTTTAAGCTGACCATTAAAAAAGCATTTTATTGGGTACTCATTATAAAATATCGCCTTCCGTGCATTTAAAAATTATAATAACAACATTACTTTCACGCCCATAATAAAATAACTGGAAAAATGGAATGGACTTATGGAAACTTCAAGAAGAATGTTATTTGATAAAATTACCTACTCCCATTTTCAATGGAAAAACTTCGAGAAGACGGAGCCCCATAGTTGGGAAACATATTTTGGTTTCCTGAAAATTCACTCCAATTAAAGCAAAGTCTTCAATTTTAGATATAGTGGGGTTACATACATTCATAATTGTGGTAATATTAAAATTTAAGGTTGCATGTTTACGAAGATATTTTGATAGCCAGCGTGCATTACTTCAGTTGCAAAATTTGTTTTTTTTTTGCATATTACAATCAAAATAGGTACTGGCACTGTAAGAATGTACCCCACTGTATAAAGCTGTCCCGTTTTCCCCTAACATAGAAAAATTATGTAGGTATATCCCTAACAAATATGGACTCAAAAGTTGCCTAAAATAAAAGGATTTTATTTTAGTTTATTTACATCCAAGGCTATAACCTGGCTCCAAAAATCGTAATAGGTAGGTACGTCAAATCCATACATTAAAGTTTAAAATTCTTTTAGACCACAATATTAAAGTCACTACAAAGATACTAGAAGGGCCCGTCTGATTGTAGCTGTCACTCGCAGCGCTCTATCTTATCTATGCACCCTTTGTAATAGTGAGGGAATCCGCTCACATCTAAGTTTTACAAGTACGATCTATTGCGAGAGAAAAAGGGGGAATTTGTCTATGGTTTCAATGGGTTCGAATCCGGAGACAGTCATTTCAATATCAGAGAAAATTGGAAGAATAAATATGAAGTGCATCATAAAATAAAGTGGGTGCCGTAGAAGACGTCTAACTTATAGAAATTATAATTTCTAGCGTTTTAATTGGCTAGTGGCCTGTCAGTGACCTGTCAGTCACTATTTTCTTAACGCGAATGAACTATAGGGAATATCAGAACAGGCACAAAAGTATAAGTTGGTATTTTTTTACCTACTTCAAAAAAAGGAGGAGGTTCTCTTTTCGATGAGGGGTGATTAGTGATCGATACTGATGCCAAAAATGCAATAAGGGGCAGCGCAGACGACAGACTATCCGTGACGCACTTTTTAGTCTGTGATGCAATTAGTTATATGCAGTAACGCACACGACGCGCAAAAATCTGTCGCGGATATTTCACAGACTCAACGCACATCTTCGATCATTCTGTCGGCAGAGCTGTAGGGACCTAGATACTCTTTTGAAATGTCTCAGACGCAGACTCTATCGCACAAAAACTCTGTCGTCTGCGCAGCGCCTCAGTGGAACTTTTGTCTGTCTGTTCTTTATAGAAGCAACGGGAGAAATTTAAATCTGTATGTTTGATCGCGCATTATACCTACGCGAAAACTACTGCATGAAATTGAATGCGGTTTTCACCAATGTATTGCTAGATGTCTAACTTAAAATTTTGGCACCATTAGAAGTCCGTTATTTTTGAAACCCGATGTCCACGCGTGCGACGCCGCTTACATCATTAAAGGGCTAAACAACATACTTACTAAGCGTTTTTCTTTTACATCGACACTTGAGCGGCCTGTTCAAACAATTTGTCTGACCCCAAAGAGCGCCATTTGTAGAGGCACTCAGGTCTCTGGTTACACTCCGATTTGTTGACTCGTGTCTATGGTTACTGTTGCAGATTGCAGCCCCGGGATGGCAAATTGATATGGACTATCAAGTTATGGGGTGACTAATGGTTTGGACATTATTGACTATGTAAAAGAATGTATAGGAACCTAATTGTTTTAAAAGTCACCGGTCACCACAACATATTACCTACTAAAGAAATGCCTGCATAAAAGTAAGTCTCAGATGCTTTTTTAAGCTAATAATGTAACAGGACGATCTTAATAAACTTGTGTAGTTCAAAGGTGAACTACTTACTAAGTAAATGCTACAGTCCAAAGTTTGTTATAACGTGACTGAAAAGGTCAGACCTTTATTGGTCCATATTTTTAAGAATGGGTCTGAACCGGGGAGACCTTAGGGCTTAGAACTCTAAAACGCTAAACTGCGGTCCCATGTTGGCGTGTTGACCAGTGCGATCTCAACGTAAGTATACATAATAGGCCTGTTGCCGTACAAAATGTAATTACTTAGTCCGTCTTTTAGATTGT
The DNA here is from genome assembly GCA_031163375.1 of Conogethes punctiferalis. Taxonomy (NCBI): domain Eukaryota; kingdom Metazoa; phylum Arthropoda; class Insecta; order Lepidoptera; family Crambidae; genus Conogethes; species Conogethes punctiferalis. Next base: position 3,285,460 of record CM062077.1, on the reverse strand, counting down.
TCAAAAATAAAAGACACGTAAGTATTTTTTAATTTGTAAATTGGACCAAAAATGACAAGAATAGGTATAGCCCGTTAAAATTTTTGACGAGACATTTGGGAAATTTTTTCCCACTGAGTGACGTCAATAACTCCTAAATTTTGATGACTTGTATCTTTGTTATTTTTTGTTAAAATGAAAAATACGTGTCCAATATATTTTTATAGTCTTAAATACGTAGGTACTTACTAAATATAATGTACCTGCCTAATTATTTTGACCCCGGAAACATCCCTATAACCTATGTAATTTACCGTTGACGCGATAAGATTTGAATTTACTTGCTGGCCATCCTGCACCACGAGACGAGTTAGTTTATTTTATTAGGTATCAATTTTGTCGTCGTGTTTAAAATAGAACAGAATGGTAAATAATACGAAAATAATACTCGATAATCTAGGGTACTCTTTATATAGCCACGTAGGTATGTGTACACAATTGCACTATTATTGTTAGGTACAATTTGTACTCGCTACCACAATTCTTCACCAAAACATAGAATCCTACTTACACGTTTCTATCTGACATTGCGATGGTAAGTACCTACCCACCTTTGCAGACAAAAAAAATATAGGTAACCAGTAGGAGTCACGTTTTAATATTTCGTTTCACAACCAATTATTCGTAGTCCATTAATAGAGCAGGCATCATCGGCAGGCGGCCATTCATCACGCGTGCCGTGTAGCGCGGGCGTCGCGCGACAGCGTGTAAACATCGCGCTACAACGCGACAGGGACGGCGCCAGGGACGTAGTTACGGGACACATCAGCATCATCGGCAGGCGGCCATTCATTAACACGTGTGCCGTGTAGCGCGGGCGTCGCGCGACAGCGTGTAAACATCGCGCTACAACGCGACAGGGACGGCGCCAGAGACGATAGTTACGGGACACACCAGGACACACCAGCATCATCTACAGGCGGCCATTCATTAACACGTGTGCCGTGTCATTAACACGTGTGCCGTGTAGCGCGGGCGTCGCGCGACAGCTTGTAAACATTGCGCTACAACGCGACAGAGATGGCGCCAGGGACGATAGTTACGCGACAAACCACACCAGCATCGTTGGCGGGAGGCCATTCATCACGTGTGTGCCGTATAGCGCGGGCGTCACGCGACAGCGTGTAAACATCGCGCTACAACGCGACAGGGACCATAGTTAGGCACACCAGCATCATTAGCAGAAGGATTATCATCAACGTGTGTGCATGTAGGGCGGGTGTCGTGTGACAGCGTGTAAACATCGCTCTTCACCGGTACAAGGACGCCAGGGACGATACTTATATAAAACACCGGCCCTCGTTGTTGAGAGGTCCTGCCTCAAAGCGCGAGCCGGTTACACGGGCTTTTAGCCAAACATCCATCTATAACGATACAAGCACTGCACAGCTCCTTTAGGCGAGATAAAAAGTCACAGTTATAAATAAACATAAATTTATCGCTATATCTATCCTACCTGCAACATCAGCGATTTATATATAAATTGCGTTCGAAATTGATTTCTATTCTGTTAATTTATCTATTTGTAGGAAATAAACAATCATTTAATGTCAGACCCACCCCCGCCCTAATTAACCCTTAGTACACACCTGAATGCTCTTAAATTCGCAACGTATTGTGTTACGGGGTGATTTGCAAACAATCGGGGGAGCGTTTGCTTAACTTGATACCGCGGGCTCTATCGATCACGGTTAAGCGGTGCATGTCCCGGGCGAATGAGGATTGGTCACCCATTTTTTAAATGATAGATTGAGATTTTTTTTTAAAGAGTCGGTTAATCTTTCAACTGTAGTAAAAGTATTTGAATGTGTTTGCTAAACTCATTTGGTGAAAAGCAGAGATTAAAGTTTCAAAAGATGAATAAAAAGAAAGTCGACCATAGGTACGTAGACGTACCTTACTCGTAGATGCCAGATAGATAGATATACTTTTATTGAAATGACTTAAACTGAGCAAAGATATTATTAAAGTACGATTGAGGTGGTTTGATCGCTTTAAGTGATCTCTTCCAGACTTATTAGTTAATAATCTTAGGTTAGATGATAACTAACAGGTGTAAGGTGTTAGGTAATCGATGAATTACCTAATTTTAGTAGGAAGGATCGCTTTAGCTGCATTTATGATTCCAATTTTGAATCCATTGGAGTCGAATGACGAGAATATTTTTATCGATTCAGATCTGGGTGTTTAGGAGACACTCATAAGATACCTACTCGTATTAGGTGGAGAAATCTTAGCATAGAGTCAAAAGATACGGGCGCTTTTGCTGCCACATTTATTTATGTTTTTAATTGATACTTAATAAATATTGTAAACAACCGTTACACGAATCTGGTAGACATCCAAAGAATTTATGTACCGGAAAAACTATAATTAAAGCATTGCAAAACCAGTTTTCATAGCGACAATTTGTAAACATCATCTTTAAAAACAACTGTAGCATGTAAATACACAAAAAACACGTAATTTATTACCGACAAGATTTTACAATGAATTTTTTAAACAGATCATTAATAAAAGCGCTCCTTTTTATCAAAACATCGATAAATTACTCGACAATTGAAATGGCGCGTTTTTTAATGTCAAATTAGGCAGCCATGTTGGACGGTTGTGAATTGACGCGATCATGCGATCGACTTTTTTTTAAAGAGGGGTGATTAAAACGTGCGGGATTATTTTTGGGTACAGCAGTAATGGGATTGAAGTCAGTCAGTCGTTTATAAAAAGAGAATCAATATTTGAAAACATCTTTAAATATGAAATTATTGCTATAATTCCGGGGTTTTGATGAGACCATTAGGTAGGAGATATACATACTTATCTATTATTATTTACAGTTATAAAAAAATATTTTATTTCTTGTACAAAATAATACCTGTTTTCTTTATACAGTTGTGTAGAAATGCGCAAGAAAATTAACTGAAAGTATTGAAACTAGAGTTTTCTCAAGCTATAAAGAAAGATTGATAAAAAATAGATTAGAAATGTTTAGACTCCTACGGTAACAAAACAAAGTTGGTAATAAACATCGACAATGATCAGACATAGAGCAAAAGCTCTATCACAAACTAAATATCTACTACGGAACCCAGAAATATCTCACGAGAAGTTCTTGCCATCCTTTTTTACGCTCAAAAAGGCAAAATGCGTGTGGGCTTCTCATGTTGGTCTTTTGGATCGTGCAAATAATTTTACAAATAATCGCACATAGAATGTGACAGATTGAGATTTTAATGTTCTTTCTGTTTTTTTTTACAAACTCGCGGGCACAGATAAACGCGGGCGTGAGAACTTAGACTTTTAATATTGCTCGGATTATGTTTTTATATTACATTTTCAACCTGTGGTTTGATTTTGTTTTTGGAAACGTTATCTTATTTGTATAGTATTCTTTACTTTCATCATCATCAGCCTATAGGACTCTTTAGTTGTTCACCACTTAGGGCAAACATCTGGAGTATATACCTACCCATAATCTTTACTTTGTTTGTCTTTATTTATCTATAGGTACCTACCGAGAACGTTTCTCTCCATTAGGTGTCTCCAATCTAGAGTTAGGACTTTTGTTTTACTTTTTGGGTTAGTGACCATTAGGTATATGGGAATGCGCGTGTAACATGGCCTGGCCATAATAGGGAATATGCATGACTTTTTTTTATGGATTTATTGAGATCTTTTATCTTCCAGATACATAAATATCGAAGAATTTTTAAACTATCTTTTCTATTAAGCGAGTTATCAAGCGTTAAAGTTATTGATTAGACAGAGAGATCCGACACGGTTGATGATGTCACGTACCGTGAGCGCCGTACTGACTCCATAGAAAAATCTGTTTCGCGAGAGAGAGACGGATATATTCACTTTCAACGACTGTATCTCGCCCATTTTTCAACCAATTTTGATTTTGTTTTCACTGTTCGTAATAGATTTTGATCTATTTTACGATAAATTAGTAAATACCTGAAACTATTTTTCATGCATATTCCCTATTGTTCATATTTCAGGTTACTGTACATTTTTCATATACACCTAAAACAAACACATAGACAATAGGAATTGAATAATTAAATGAGTTATTATTTCAACACGCGCGATAATCTTTAATCCATAACAATAAAAAAATCTTTTTATTTTTTCTACTTTCTTCATATCACACTCAAAGATTTGTTTTGGTGTAAAGCGGAGGCCCTTTTCACGGGGCCAACAATACGCAGACCCTTGGGTAAAAAAGGGTTACAAGATTTTAATAGCGCCATAATGTGGGGTCGTAACTAACGATAGACAGGGATGCGCGACAGACGGACAAAAGGATGTTTTGTAAATATATATTTATTGGACGATTTCACGGATCATTTGTCATTAGGATTATCAATGACGTTACTGATTTATAGCCATCGATTAGGTTTGAAAAAGCTGTTAATATTTTTATCTAACCTGTGTCGCGGATGTGAACATGCTGTGATGGAGGTGCGGAGTCACGAGAAAAGACTGCATAAGAAATTCCCGCATCCGGGGCAGCCTACACATAAGTACATGACATACTTAGCAGGTAAGTAGGTAGTTAGTAGGTAGGCTCTGACTGGTGACGGAGTTAAAATTCGTTTTCATTCAGGTTTCAGAGATGAGGATTCCAGCTTGAAGCACCCCTTACGATTGTGTGTGAGTAGGTAGTACATAAGTATTGTTATTAAGAACATTTCTAACAAAAAGAACCGACTTTAATAAAAAAACCCGGAGATATGTGGTAACATAGGTACAACAAAAAAAAACAGTCTGTTTCTTTAAGTTGGTTATAAATAACGCCTGACAATTATATTTACCAACCACACCATAATTAGTGCGTATGTCACTTCTTCACTAGATATTGATCGATTGATATTGAAATACTTATAGCAGAAAGTTGTAGTCACTGATTTTACGTGACGAACTATCGTTAACAGTGTGGGTAGGTACTAAATCTCGCACTTACCTACTATATACGAGTAACTACCTAGACGTACTATCAAACCGTGTAAAAACATTTTACACAATTTACTTCACATTTTTAATCGAATTTAACCTGTCCACTGCAGAGTTTACAATGAATAAATTAACCTATTGCAATAATTAACGAAAGCTACAAATACGAATTGGAACCACTGGACTTGGCACCAATTACCGTGGAGATTAGTGAGGATACCGTGTCGATGGCCCTTTGTATCGAAATGTAATGGCAGCTGCTAGAAATAAACTTTAAGTAGGGATGACCTACGTGGCCGTGTGGTTTTCGAATTAAGAATAGGACCACCCCATCCCGTGGGTATCGTAAAGACCTGGGTACAAATAAAACCTACTGTTCACCAACCAGCCTGCTAAGCGTTGTGACTCAATACTTATGTGAAATCATACAAAGCAAGCAAATAAATGCGATTGCGTGCGTACGATGTGAAACATTCAACGCGCACCTTATAAAAACAAAACCACACGTTGGGCGCCAATTAGTAAACCTGGCAAAAACAATGTTCAGTAGAGTTGGTATTAGGACTACTTATTGTGAGAGTTGAGAATTACTATTAGTATATTATACTCACCTGCCGAGGTGCATCCTGCCCAACAACAAACGAGGCTCTGGCAAACTGACTGGTGGCGGTATAACCAAGTCAAATCAAAAAGTCAAAATAATCTTTATTTGTATAGGTTTTTATGAAAAACACTTACAAATCGTCGAAGCTACCACCGGTTCGGAAAGCAGCATTCTACCGAGAAGATACCGGCAAGAAACTCGTGTAGTTGCTCTTTTCAAAATGGTGTTTACAATATTATTATCACATTTATACTTTTAACTACGACCACGTCATACAGTCTGGGGCCTTACAAAATTAATTATAAATTAGATTTAAAAAAAGAAATTAACCTTAACATACTCTATATAGGGCAATCAGGAGTAGACCAGTCTCCAAGGCAGCACCTGTTCACAAGTATGACGTGTGTACCAGCCATCGCTTCATTCAACCATATTTGAGGGAGTGTAACGACCCGCCACACAGCGCCACCACCCCAGAAACATTTTAGTGAGCATGACTAGTCCAGTTACCCCAATATAAAATATTTGGCAAAATCATAAAACTAATAAATGAATAAATTAACTGAAGGACGTAGCTTACATAGAATAGAAGTTACATATGACTCTATATAAACAACCAATGAAATGGTTATAATTTTATTATGATAAAGTGCAGGCGAGCAGCATCCGCTTATTTGGCAGTTGACCATACAGTCTTATCACTTAAATAGTCTTCAATTCTGTAATAACCTTTCTTTATTAGACATCCTTTAATATATAACTAGCTTTTGCCCGCGACTTCGTCCGCGTGTTTAAATTTATACATACAAAAGTTTTTTCCCGCTAACTCCCGTTCCCGTGGGAATTTCTCAAAATACAGCCATAACTAAACTTTATATTTACTAAGGTACCTGCATGCCAAATTTCAAGCGTCTAACTTAAGCGGTTTAGATTTTTCATACAAAAGGATTTTCCCGCTAATTCCCGTTCCCGTGGGAATTTCGGGAATTCCTTTCTTAGTGCACCCCTACGGTACCTAAGCTACGTCCCTTCCAAATTTCAAGTGCCTACGTTTAGCCGTTTGGGCTGTGCGTTGATATGTCAGTCAGTCAGTTTCTCCTTTTATATATATAGATTTAAACTTTTGTATGGGTAGATCAATTATACATTGAGGCAATTTATTGAACATTTTTATGCTAAGCCCTATAAATGACTTTCCACATTTATTCAGCCTCAGATTAGGAATAGCTAGCTTGTGCCTGTTTCTGGTATTGAATTTATGACTATCTGAATTTTTAGGAAGCTTGTGCTTGTTCTCATAAACATGGATTAAACAGTCCATGATATATTGGGAAGCGACAGTTACGATATTTATTTCTTTAAAAAGGTCTCTAAGAGAATCACGTGGGCCAAGTTTGTATATGGCTCTGATAGCTCTCTTTTGTAAAACAAATATGGTCTGGATGTCTGCCGCTGAGCCCCACAGTAGAAGGCCATAGGACATAACACTATGGAAGTAGCTAAAATAAACCAATCTCGCAGTGTCGACATCAGTTAAATGTCTAATCTTCCTAACAGCATATGCAGCTGAACTAAGTCGTCCTGCAAGGGCAGCAACATGTGGAGCCCACTGCAATCTTGAGTCTAAGGTGATACCTAAGAACACTGTTGAGTTAACGATATCAATGGGTTCTTGATTTATGTTAATGACAGTTTTGACTTGTCTGACATTGGGCATAGAAAACTTTATACATTTAGTTTTCTTAGCATTTAGTAACAGATTGTTACTTGTAAACCAATGTAATACTTTAGAGACAGCATCATTTACTTCGTCAAAATTTTCTCTTTGTCTGTCAACCTTAAATATTAAAGATGTGTCATCGGCAAACAGCACCATCTCACATAAGTCTTTTGCAAAACATGGAAGATCATTAATATATACTAAAAAGAGCAAAGGTCCCAATATTGAGCCCTGGGGCACACCCATAAGCAAGGGGGCTCCAGAGGAGTGACTACCGTTAACATCAATTTTTTGGATTCTTCCTATCAGGTAAGACTGTATCATACTAAGCGAGTCGTTCGATACACCATAATGACTTAACTTCATAAGTAGTGTCTGATGATCAACGCAATCAAATGCCTTTGACAAATCACAGAAAATCCCCACAGCATCTTGCTTGTTCTCCCATGCATCAAATACATGTTTTACGAGCGCTACACCAGCGTCAGTCGTGGATTTACCTTTGGTGAATCCATACTGGTTCTTATGCAATATATCATTATCTTGTAAGTGGATTATTAATTGATTAAATATAATTTTTACGAAAATTTTACTTAAAGCGGGCAGTATAGATATTGGTCTGAAGTTTGATGGGTCACACTTATCACCGGATTTAAATAGTGGTATGACTTTACTAAGTTTCATCAAACTTGGGAAATGCCCAGTTTCAATACATTTATTAAAAATTGTTGCCAAAATTGGTGAAATAATGCTGATTATATTTTTTAATATATCAACAGAAAGTCCCCAGTAATCCTCAGTCTTTTTAATATTTAACTTTCTGAAAGCATCCAAAATGTCTAGGGCGTCGATTTGATGAAAATTAAACTTTACCTTACATTCGACAGAATATGTGTTGAGGAGGTCATAAGCAAGACGCGGGCTAGAATTTAATGTGTCCGTCGTTTTAGATGCAATGTTGGCAAAGAAAGATTCAAACGCGTTTGCCACTTCAACATCCGATTCAACAGTTTTATCGTCGATTTTCAAACAGAACTTTCGATCCTTAATTTTACTCTTACAAGTTTCCCTATTGATTATTTGCCATGTCGCCTTAATCTTATTGCTGGCTTTCTTTATTTTATCTTTAAGAAACATTGATTTCGCTATAGCACATACTCTCTTGAATACCTTTGAGTAGTTTCTTACATGTTCTATAATGGAAGGGTCATTTGAGTTAGCTTTTGTATCATATAGTTCAAACAACCTGCGCCTACTCTTATAAATACCTGGTGTTGCCCATTCACTAAATCTACCTTTAGAACTATTGACCTTTATAGTTTTCTTTGTAAATACACTATTATATTCTTTAGAAATAACATCAAACAAATTTTCATACATTTGATCAACATCGTCATTTCGCATATTATTATCAGCGCTCACAATGTGCACTTTTTCATTAATATTTAGCTTAAATTTTTTTATGCGGTTCGCGGTGACAGGTCTACAAATAAAACTAGACGTCGTGCGAGCACTTTGCTGTTCCAATACTACCAACTGGCCGGCATGGTCCGAGTTGACAAAATTAATTATACATTTTTCTTTTACACTGCAATTACTGAAAAAGTTGTCTAGGCAAGTTGCTGATGTAGGAGTGATTCTAGTAGGTTCATTAAACAAAGGTAGCAAGTTAAATGATTTAAATAGATTTAAGAACCTAATGGAGTTCTGTGACTTGTCCAGAATGTTTACATTAAAGTCGCCGCAAACAAGTATATTTTTGCTAGATGTACAAATTTTTTTCAAAACTTCTTCCATACGGGACTCAAATGTAACAAAATTGCCAGATGGAGGCCGATATACACAAACTATAATGTATCGCTCAAGCTCTGCACAAGCAATCTCAATGGTTCTTTCCAGTGAGAGCAATACAATATCTTTTCGCTCCTTGAATGAAATGCCACCCTGCAATAAGATAAGCGACCCACCTCTAATGGCAGAGTCTCTAGTGAAAGAACTACAGACTTTATAATTATCAATATTTAAAATTAATTCATGCTGTCTCAGCCAATGTTCTGTGATACATAAAGCATGGATATTTTTTGTGTTTAAAAACAATTCTAATTCTAAGTCTTTGCCGGAAACACCCTGTATATTTTGATGTACAATGTTAAAATTGATAGGCTTTTCCTTTGTCTCTAAGGTGCTAGAGTAATCCTCTATTGTCTCAATTTTAAATTTAAATTATTTGGAACAACTTCCAAAATCGGACTAGATGTCCTATTAATATTATTAATATTATAGCCTAATAAGGAAGCCAATTCCTTCTTTCTTTTATAAGGCAAATAAAAAGTTTTGCCAGTCATTGAAAAACTATTATTAATAAATAAATTTGTGTCAAAAAACACAAATTTGTCCTTATAACTACATGTCAAATTGTATAGTAAAGTATTCAACTTATGAATACTGTCATTTTGTTTATCAGTGTATCCCTTTGAAAAGGGGAATGCACATAAAATGATTTTATTCACATCAAGTTCTGATAGCTTTGAGAAGCTATTTAATATATCTTTTTTACATACATTCAGTCCATTTCCTATCATAATTGTAATTATAGACTGTTTATTGAACCTAGACTTTTCCACTGTCTTGCTTATATAACTAAGTGGAGCCCCTGGCATACAAAAGTTGGAGACACTAGAATTGACAATTTTTTTATTCAAGAGGGGACCATAATCAAGCCCAATGTCGTCTGAAAATACTAAGACATTACTTGGTGATTGTGATTGTTGTAAATGACACTGTTGCATGCTTGTATCCTGGTGACAATGCCTATCCATGTTTTGATATATCCATCACGGATTTACGATAGAAGGCGTAGCTAAATATTACAGACCGATGACGGGCAGCAGCGTCACCGGAGCAAGAAGCTACGCCCTGAGATCGCCAACCCGTCTGCCCAGCGTGGCGATTATAGGTATATCCTCCAGATGTTTGCCCTAAGTGGCGAACAGCTGGAGAGGCCTATGTCCAGCAGCAGCAGTGGGCTGCAATAGGCTGATGATGATGACGACTAGCCTCAGAGCTTGGCCGCTGTGTCCAAAATTCTGTCTGGAGAGTTTTTTTTGGCTCTGCACGATTGCTTGACTGTGCTTCAGCGTGAATTTACGGAGATTGGACAAAAGGTGAGGGAACGAATATCGTAATTCTTTGAACGTTGGTCTCGTCCAACGTCCCTAGCACCAGCGGACGTGAGTGACGTGGCCGGCGGCGGCGCGTCCGGCCCCTGATTGGCGGGCTCGGGGCGCGTTCTAAACTCGATTCGGAATTGGATTGTCTGTTGCAAACTTTGACGTTTCGCTTTTTTCCGTGACGTATTTTCGGAAAGTTGGCTACCGTTTAGTAAATACACCTGTCATTTTACGTTGTGAAATTTTCCACGTAAATATTTTTTTTATTAATTAGGTATGTTGTGTTTTACTTTATAATTCCCTACTTTGAGTAGGTGCCGATGGCGTTCTAACTTGATATGGCGGATGTTGGCTCCAAAAAGGTCCAAATATATCTAGAAATGATTGATAGTGCACTTTTATATTTCCTTCGTAATATCGTAATAGGCTAGTCTTAGATGATGGAAGGGAGCGACCTATCACCTTTTCGCTCGAAGCCATCCTCATCTGCCCGATGCATCCTGTCCAACAAACGAGTCTCTGGTACCTTTAATAAATCCAGATGATGTTTTATTAAACCTTTCCTAACTTTTATTCCATACAACAATGTTATATCTACATTAAAGTACTATACCTAAAGATATAAAGACTAGTGCCTGCAACTACTTACATAATGATAATTTTATTACTCAATCCGACCACGAGACCAAATTTTTTCGATCTTTTGTTTTCGATGACCCACCAAAACAAACTTATGAGGCGGAACATTTTTGCTAAAACGTCATTACTGTACACATGGGTATAGTGTAATCTCTTTTAAATTCAAATCTAGAACATTTTCATGTTAATAAGTAGTACCTACATGCTCATCACATTGAATAACTTTTGCTAAGGCGTCATTCCTTTAAATGTTTTAAGTAGCTGGAGTTCTACATCCGATGTTTCAGATCTTCAAATTTTTAAGGCTAGTACACCCATTCTCGTTGGTAAATTAGTAGGTAGGTAAATTATCCCAAATTTACCCAACCGGTAATACAACCCGGCACCACTATCTGTCCGCTTTTTTAGCTAGAATTGCAACCACTGCACCACCGAGATCAAAAACTCAAATTATTTCATAAATACTTGAAGGTTACAGACAGAGTGATACAAATATGTAATAGTGATAACAAAAGTGCCTAATTAAGTAATGTAATGTCACATTACTTTACTATACTAAATTACTAATGTGTTATATGGCATAATAGCAAAAATAAAATAAAGAAAAACATGAGCATAAAGTAAAGTGATAAAAAAAACTTATATTGTCTATTTGTAAACAGTGTAAGGGCACCTTAAGAGTCAACTCACTAGACTGTTAACGCCATCTGCCGGTGAATAGAAGAAAAATTAAAATTAGCTTGCCGTATGTACTAAGCCGCCACCTAGTAGTGGATAGCCGATAATTGCAAGTATTTAGTACCTGTTGCTGAACATAGATGGCGTTGTTGCGAAAAACTGTATATCTTAACCCATTTTGCAATTTCGTTCCTTCTTCTCATACACATAAGTGTGAAAAAAGAAGAAAATTATTTTCAGTCTTCTTTTTGAAACACGTCAATCACGACTGCAGAAGTGCACGTTTTAATATTTAAAAATAATTTTAATACATATCCCAGGAAACATTTTCTTGATCTTTTTATTACTTATCATACTTACCTACTATAGCTAGACTGAGCGTATGATTAAGACTTCGCAGATTTCTATGATTGTAAAACGTTTCACTGTATATAAAGGCCTGAAATATTTAAATTAAAAACTTCCACTTTATCTAAACATAGAACAGGATGAACATCCAAATTAAAAGATTATTGAATCACTTTGGTAAGCGGCATTTAATTACAAAAAGAACAATACAAAATAAAAGGATTAACATAAAAAATATCGCTAAAAACCTTAAAATTAAATCTTAATTTATCCATAATCGTGATGTGTCACACGCATGATTCAAGGTACATTCAAATCTCTTGGTAACGATATACAAAGAAAAATAGTACATTACTCAAGTTGGTAGGCCCCGCAAACGGGGCTACTGAGTTATTGGGCCCATCCATCGGATGTTACCGTTTGTGGACACCAGTTGGCGCCACTATCGAGTGAGATATTTTATTTTATTTTTTAACATTATGTTGGGATTCTGGGGCCCTACAATAGCCATTGAAAACGATCGTTCGATAGACGGATTGCATAATTTTGTAACATATATCCCGCCAGTGTTCATAAACGAATTAAATTCATGAAGATCCCCAAGTGATCATTATTAATTTTTTATTGTACGAAAATACGGGATCAGTCAATCGAGAGATCGGGTTTAAGTTCATTCAGCTGTTATTGTAGGGCCACAGGGAAAAGAAACGCTTCTTTCCTCCATATTTTTTGCACTACTTTTCCTAGTTTTTTTTTATAAAAATTACATTTCAAAAATCTCACTCGACAATAGTGCCTCTTAGAATTCTTAGACAATAACCAGCACTGCAATTTAACGAATTCAAAGACAAGGAGGCACTCTCATGTTTTTAATTTGGAAATACATTATTTAAATTAACTTAATACAGAAATTGTGTCATTTAAGTAATATGTTTCGTACCATTTCTGGATGGTATGTTAGCAACTTTTTCTGACTTTTCATAGGAAGTAAATTTTTATTTGACTGAAATATGATAACACTTGTTAATAATCGAATAATAAAATCACTGGGTATTTTTATATAAATACATAATAATATAAGTACTGAATTATCATACATACATTAGCCAACATCAAATACCACAATTAGATTATATCATAATAGTAGATTTGCCCACATTTATGTAGGAAACCAGAACCATTAAGATACCGCCAATATACCTAATTAAATAAAAAAGAGAAAACCAGTTTCTATAGAAGTAAAAAAAAAACATATTACTTGAATGAACTTTTCAACTAATTTGCGAGATTTTCACAGTATTATTTTATCGTATACATTGAATTTGGCATCTTTCAAAATACGGATTGGAATCAATTCTGATTATAATAATAATAATTTAACCTTTAGTAGTTACCGAAAATTGTTTACAATAAAAAATTTTACACTTTGTACTTTAAAGTGTCAATAATAAACTTTAAAGTGTTAAATATCTATCTACATTGTGGACAGATGGATCCAAATCGCTATGGCTTTGTTTTATACTATGTAGTGATAGTACATGTTAAAGTGCATTTTATACATATCTAATGTAAGCCATCAAAGCTTCATAAAATTTTCACGTTGTCGTAACTTCATAAAACAAGAAACAATTCTGAATTGACTCCAAAAACACGATTACACAATTCCAAGTTAAAATCCTAACTACTTCGTTGTTTTATATAAATAAACAAAATCACAAAATGCCTTAATAAATACATGTATACAGAATGTAATAAAAATAACTCAAAATCTATCAAGAGATGGTGGATGGTGATGGATGATGGTTCTCAAATATGTATTGGAATTCATTGTATTCATAACGCCTTCGGAAACGAGACGGTTGCTACTTTCAAATAATCGATTCGAGCTGTCAAAGTTTTCGTCACCCGCGTCAGCTCACGTAAAGTTTTCGGTGCAAACTGTCAACTCCCAAAATTAATGTCAAATTTGTATTAATGTCAAAGACGAAGTTTCCATATAGTAGTCATCATGTTACATTTTGACTCTAAAATAGAATTTCAGCACTACACTCTACTTTGTACACTCAAAACAATAATGTGACATTATGTTTGTTATTATGACATAGCCATGCATCAAGCTACTAAATTTATCAAATATTGTAGTGAATAATGGACTCTATGAAAATAATTTGAGAAAATAATACAATATCATACAATACTTCGTTCGTTTGTTGGTATACTTCGGTATTATTAACATCACTGAACTCACTGGGAGAAACAAATATCAAAATTACATTTGAGAGTCTGACGGATTTGAAATAAATAGATTACAGAGCGCCAAGGACGTTTTAGCACGTGGCCGCAATCGGAACTAACGCCGGCCTTCGTATTAAACGTCACTTTTGATGTCAGATTTTGACATCTTTGTTTCACAGTAACGCCCTCGTGTCAATGTCACCTAAGTGCCAAAACGTCATTGTCAGTCTGTACTCTTTATTTACTCTACGATCTCTGACAGTTCGAGCTAGATAGTTTAAAGCATTATGTTTATTACACTTTGTATATGTACAAAAATAACTAAAAAAAAATGGCGGTTAAGAGGATCACTTTGGTTAGGACCGAAATGAACATTGTCATATCATAAGTAGGTAATTGCGTTGTATTCATAATATGAACCGCATTTATAATATCTAAATAATGTGACGTTCGAGATATTAAAAATATTCTAATCACTGTCTAAAATAATAATAAAAAAAATCATAAAAACATTAAAATCATACAATGTTACCATACGTGGACTGCATTAAACTGTGAATTATGGTGTATATCATAAAACATAATTCACAGTGCCGAAGTAAAAAAAATCCAATGTACTGTCAACAGCTCATCAACCTACTACATAATAATCACTGAGCTCATTCAAAATTCAATCCTATACAATCTGACTTAAAATCGAAAGTCGCCTGTGAACATTTGACATTTAGTACGACACGCCTGCGTCCGCACTACGAGTATATAGCACAAGCGGGACTTAGCTTTTTAGACTTTATTTAACATGTATGCTAGTGACCCTGATCACATCATCAACTAGATTTCAATTTCTTTCAATAACTAATCTTCAAGACATAATTACGATAAGACTATTCACAGGAACCAATGAGAGAGCACAACACCTATTACCTAAACCTAAATTATTCATATCACATAATTTAGAAGCCCTTTGATAGAAATCATCACATAACATCACAAATTATAGTAAGTATATCGTAAGGAAATCTGTAACAATCTTTTTATTACTGACTTTGTTTTGTTTGCCTGCACTGTGTAGCACCATTCACCAATTATAGTGCTCGAAACTCTTGAAAATCCTTTAAGTTTCTCTTGAATCTTTATTGTAGAAATACACTGACACGAATACATTGAATTGGTAGAGTTCCATTAATTTAAAGACCAATATTTTATAATCGGTCCTTTAAAATAGCCAACGTTTCAGGAATTGTTAATAAAAACTATGAACAATTCCTGATAATTACGTTGACGTTAGCAAAGCTTTCGATAGAGTTTAGCAACATACTTTCTTTTGTAGAATTGGGGATAAGCAAAACATTAAAATCGCCCGGGATAAAAACTATACTGAATGGATATGGAGCGACAAAATTTTACGAATTTGTAATACAGATTTCCTCTCAACATTTACTACTATCTATCCGGCATTAAATACATAGATTTATTCATAAAATTCAGGAGTCCATATTAGTGGGCTTTGACTTCCACTGAGTTAATCATATCACCAATTTCAAACGTCCCTAACAATGGGAGATTGAAATACACCCTACTTTGGTTTTCCTCAAAGGGCCTTACAACCTACATAAACAATCCATTTCATTTTGAATTGTAAAATAAAAAAAAGCGTTTAAAGAGAAAATATGGAAATTATTTACAATAATATTTAATTTGAAAGTTTTGTGCAAAAATATACATTACATACGCACGTGTTCTATGTGGAATCGCCTATTTGAATGAATGGTTTCACACTGTTTGCAAATGCAGCGCTTCGCGTCTTGTGATTTAACGATATTAGAATGAAAAATTCATACCACTATTTTGAGTAAACATACAGTACGAATCATTGTCAATCTTCGCGAGACAAAGGCATTTGACTGGCTTCTATGGCGGCGGTGCGTTATAGAAACCATATTTACCTGTTCCAAATTATTATGTACGATCGATAGCTAATTTTGATACAAAATTAGTAGTAGCAATCAATCCTACTGGACACACTTAACACCAGAGATAGAAATGACTAATTTCCTTAATGTCTTCCTACAAAAAGACAATGTCTATGACAGCTATTTAAAGCTTGTATTTACCGCTTATTACATAAGTTAGTTACATAATTAAGATACTTGCCCATAGACAGTATGACTCATATTTTTCCACAAAACTTTCAATACAAATCAAAACAAAATGAACCTAACTTACCACTATGACTGAACTAGCGTATCCTTTATTTGCTGAATATCTTCGAACATTGAAACATCCTTTTTAACACTCAAATTCTGTATAGGCTCCTCGCCATCTTTCATTAAATTCACACTTTCACTAAAATCATTCTCTTTGACGGCTTGCTCAACAAACTCGGCACTCTTCAGACCATCAGCTAAATCGTTATGTTTGAACATAATATGCTTCTCTAAACTAGCTTTCTGCACACATCTGTAGACACAGTGCGGACACTTGACTGTTTTCTGTCTAGGCCTATAAGGTTTCACCTGATTCTTAACATCGGCCGCTTCGCCTTCCTTTTCATTCAAGTGCCTCTGCTTATGTTTCGTCAAATTCGTTTTCTGCACACATCTGTAGTTGCAAATATCACAACTGAACGGTTTCTGATCCGTATGCAAATACATGTGCTTAACCAAATTTGGTTTTTGAACAGTTCTATAATCACAGTAAGGGCAGGCGAAAGGTTTGTACCCTGTGTGAGTCCTTTCGTGAACTACCAAGTTGTTCTTTTGCGCGCAACGGTAATCACAGTACTGACATCGAAACGGCTTCTGCTTCATATGAACTAGTATGTGTTTTGCTACGTTGTTTTTCTGTCCAGATTTGTAACTGCAAAAGTTGCAAGAATACGGTTTGATGCCGGAATGGATTCTTTCGTGAATTTTAAGTGTGGCAGGCGCCTGGCACTTGTACGAACACTGTGAACAGCTGAATTTGCCCAGTTTCTCGTTATTTTCTTCGCTGTCTTTGAAACACGTTCTTGAATGTTGTTTCAGCAGTCTCTTCGACGGAAATATAACGCTACATTTGAAGCACATATATTCCCCTCTTATGTCAAACTCTTTAGAAACTAGAGGCGCATCATCTTCTTTCTGACTTTTGACGTCGAAATTTTGATCAGGATATTCTTGGTAGAAAATCTTATTCTCGTTCGGTTTCAAATTCTCTTTGGGCTCTTCCAATTTCGGTTGACAGGTGTCAACTTTGACGGCGTCATTTGAGTTGTCTTTTTTGACATCCTCGTAAGGGCTATGATTATCGAATTGTCTATGCACGACTAGGTTTTGCGGGTTATCTCTGATTGGCGGCGTGTAATTCTGCGGATAACTTTGCTGTCTCTGATAAAGATCTATTGTGTTCAGAGCAGGTATTGAAGGCACATGATTGGAGTATACGTACATTTGGTCCTGTTGTAAGTTTTGACTCTGCGCTGGGTCGGGTATGTGACCTGAAAATAATAAATTAACTGTCGTTAGAACAATGAAGCAATATAGAAAACCTATAGATGTCGTTGT
Organism: Conogethes punctiferalis; assembly: GCA_031163375.1. Taxonomy (NCBI): domain Eukaryota; kingdom Metazoa; phylum Arthropoda; class Insecta; order Lepidoptera; family Crambidae; genus Conogethes; species Conogethes punctiferalis. The sequence continues at coordinate 3,267,523 of CM062077.1, read as the reverse complement.
ATTTTCACCGTCTATTTGAAAAAATCCTTTAGGGCATATTTTTTGTGTTGTTTAATATTCAATTTGAATGCTGTAACTCACACTTCTAGGAATATTATTTAATAGTAATTGATACTTTTCATCTTCATCTGCAAAGATGCTTGCATTCGAGGTATCATTTCCCATTACTTGGCATGGTCAATCAACCATCTAAGAAGCTTTTTTTCCTTCATACTTTAATACTATACCTATACTTTTTTATTAAAAATGTAGTAATAAATACAGTAATTGTGAAAAAAATTACGATGAAAAAGGGTAACTGTCGATTTTTTTTTGCCTTTTCTTATCGATACCGAAACCACTTACTGTCAGTCATTCAGTCATTTCATTACCAATACGAAATATATATATAGCATGAAGGCTTGTCTTTTGTGGGTATAACCTTTCTAAGCCGCGAAGTGAACAGATTCACTACCAAACACCAAAACGAGTCTATCGAAAAAAAAAAACATTATGTCATGAACTTTAGCTCCTAGGAAATTGCTATAGGATATAGTCACTAGTGATATTTAAACATAGAACCGTCCATGACCTTTCTATATTCAGATTAAATATTCATGAGGAAAAATGCCAAAAAATGCGGTATAATTAGATGCAAAAGGAGATGGTTCAAGCTTACTTCAGTGAATACTTAATCAGGACGATGCTGATATTCAAATTATATGAAACTTTTGTTTAGACAGAACAGAACTCGTAATATATTGGACGATGGAGCAGGAGGGTGTTGGCATGGACACCATTTTCTTGGTAAACGAAGTATGGGACGCCGTGCTACACGATGGGACGATGACTTGTAAAAGATGGCTGGCCGAGAATGGATACTATTGCCCAGGAACGGTATGGTTGGCGTTCTGTGGGAGAGGCCTACAGAGGTGTATCAGTGGATGGCAATAGGCTGATTAATGGGATAAAATATTTAAATACATCATACAAGCTGACCCGGAAAACTTGTATCGTCCCAGAAATCAATCGTAAGCCCATCATCATCATCATCAGCCTATTGCAGTCCACTGCTGGACATAGGCCTCACCAGTTGTTCGCCACTTAGGGCAAACATCTGGAGGATATACCCATAATCGCCACGCTGGGCAGGCGGGTTGGCGATCGCAGGGCGTAGCTTTTCGCGCCGGTGACGCTGCTGCCCGTCATCGGTCTGTGGTATTTAGCTACGCCTTCAAATGTGGTGGTTATACTGCCACCAGTCGGTTGCCAGCGCCTCGTTTGTTATTCGGCAGGATGCACCACGGGCAGGTGAGGTTGGCTTGGAGCGAACAGATGATAGGCTGCTCCCTTACATCGTAAGCCCAAATCTTTCCCAATTACAATCCCGCTCCCGGTCCTGTACGCGGCCTCTTATCCCGGTGATGTTCTCAGTCTCATTCCTAGTATTGTTTCCGTTCCTGTTTCCACGAGTTTTAAAAGTACTTCCTGTTCATGTTCCTGATATGTTTTTTATTTATTTAAGTACAACCACATGATACATATTATTATTACATTCACAAATATTATTTATAACGTAAACGTCTGATATGTACCACAATAACGGCGTACATAGCAAAGCACTCACGAAAAAATAAAAAACTCGAAACGGATAAACAGTAACATAAAATTTCGGTAGGTATTGATCGTGAGACCCAACCGGTGTGGTTGGGATCCCAAGCTAAGGAGAGCCTGATAGGTAGGACAACAATAACAATTTGAACCTAGGGAGAGAAGCTCCAAATAGGTCCAATTCTGGTATCTTAGCATTGAATGCGTTAAATTCGACAAGAATTCGTGCAAAAGGAGATTGGATTATTCCTAATAAGTTTCTGAGAAAACCGTTTTAGTTATGCAAGTCGCAGAATAAATAACTACGGTGCAAATTTAGACGCATAGGCTAACTAAATGATCAGTCATCTTAACTAATATTATAAAGCTGAAGAGTTTGTTTGTTTGTTTGAACGCGCTAATCTCAGGAACTACTGGTCCGAATTGAAAAATTCTTTATGTGTTGAATAGGCCATTTATCGAGGAAGGCTTAGCTAAGCTTTATAACGTCACGTTGCAACTATTAGAAGAGAAGAAATAATGGAAAATGTAAAAAAAAAACGAGGAAAAAATTACTATTCCACGCGGACGAAGTCGCGAGCACAGCTAGTACTTTATATTTACGTACTACGAAAATATTAGAATTTAGTAGGCCTAAAAAGGCTGGGGCACTACATGTCTCAATTATTCAATTAACAGCCCAGGTCCGCCTATTGCTGATCGTAGACCTCCTTTAATTCGCGCCGTATTGCTCCGTTCGGGGCTTCCCCAATCCAGCCAATACGAGCTTTTCTGAGGTCATCAGCACAACTACACCACGTCACCTCCATCATGTCTATCTTTAATTAATAATAACAAAAATAGCTAGTAATCTGATAGATAAAGCAACATTTAGTTGCTAAGTAGATAATAAAAAATCAATCACAATACATACAATTAGCAAATCGATTAGATAAAAAATGTCGTCTTTCTAATAAGTTTCTGTGCCGGACAATGCACACCAACTAACTGAACTCGAAAAGGTTTTCGTATATAGTTTGAGTACCAGAAGATGATGATGATGGACTGAGAAGACCAGAAAGACCACATTAGACGTCATAAGAACAACATGTCATTAAAAATTAAATTAAATCAATTATACTTTTTTTGACATTTGAAGCTGTATTAAATATGTTAATTTAGCTCAACACTTTATACGAATAAAATTCATATTCCAATTTAAACTATATAAATTCTAAATTTATCTTTATATTTAATAGATTCCTGGTTGACATTTGCACAATTACGCGATATATTCCAAACGAAATGAACAAAAAAAATAACGATTTCATACAATTTGCTGTTAGAAAACCGAAACAGACGATAAAATAGAGATGAGCTAGTGAGTTTTCCAATGTCCATCGACCACCGAAGGTATCCACGCAGGGTACAAGTGGTAAGACCTTGCTTAAAGATTTTTTTTATAGAAGCTCGACATAATATTTTTTATCAATTTTGGACGAGTTTAAATGAAATTACAAATTGTTGACATTTCTTTAAAATGAAATTACAATCTGCTGACATTTATTTATTTGTCATTTTTTTTACTTACTTGTGACATGTTTTATTATTAATTATTAGTATTACGGATTATTATTATTTTGTAACTTTGTAATTTATGTAATTAGACTGAAATAATTTTTATTTTTTGTATTATAACTTCTATATCGAATTTTAACTAATATTACGTATGGACTTTTCAAACTTATTTTATAAGCGCTTTGGATAAATCTGTAAGCTTATAAAATGTGTGGAATAAATAAATAATGGCTAACTGACGCATAAAGCGAAAGAGAAGCCCAAGTCGCTGTGACAACAGGCAAGTAACTGGTCAGTTACCTGTCAGTTGCCACCGCTATGCCGGCCCAACCCTAACCCCCCACGAGCACTGGAAACCCTACTCACCGGTTTCGACTGTTTATCGGACTTCTTCTTATTGTGTCACTCGATAGCAAAAACAATACATCAAACTTTCCGAGACCAAAACTCCGCCACACTGACAGCATTATAGGTCTCCTTGCGAACAACTATCAGGACAAACAGGGCAGTCCAAGAGATGAATACACCCCCATTTGCATAAGCCGTCCTTACAATGGCGAGCCTGAACCTGAATTCTATTCAAAGATTTCTTGGTGTATCACGTCACGCTTTCCCCCGTAGGAAGCTTTTCAGAGGGAGTATACAGAGAGGAGGGATATTGAGCGGTCCGCGACTATTTCGGACTCTCTACCCGTTCGTAGTTTTTGGTGTGAACCCCATAGTCGAAAACAACATGATGGAAGAATTGCCCATAATAGCCACGGGCAGGCGGGTTGGCGATCGCAGGGCGTAGCTTCTCATACCGATGGCGCTGCTGCCCGTCAATGGCCTGTTGTATTTAGCTACGTCTTAGATGATTATACCGCCATCAATAGGTCGCCGGAGCCCCGTCCTTTGTTCGGCAGGAAGCACCGCGTGCATGTGAGGTTGTCTCCCTGTTAAGCTCGCCATTATTCCACGTAATCTGTATGTATAGCTTCGTCTCTCGCGATCGGTTAAACTTTGGCCGTGACCCAACAAGGTAAAAGGATTTTTTCAACCTTGACTTTGTTTTATGCAAATATTATAATTATGTTTTGACTAATTCGCAAACCGGCGGCCAATCGAATAGCGATATGATAATTTATGTGCGTCAAGTATGAGGCATTTCGTGTAGGAAAAGTTAGTAATGTATATTATAGACTATTAGTCTAACGTTTATCCACGTCACTGTCATGATTTTTGGTTCTTCATATGACATGAAATGTTTTATTTTTTATTTTATTTTATTTATTAGGGACAACAAACAGTTATACATTGTGTGTTTACAGAGAAGGATATACTAGGTACAGAATTAGGTAAATGTAAAACCAACACCGTTATCCACATACATTCGGAAAAAGAATTAGGCTGCTACGAATAAATCTAATTAGATGATAGTGGTCTTGAAAACAATAAACAAATAATCGAAAAAATTAAATTGAAGTTGCATTTAGGGCTGGAGACTATCCAGGGCAAGTTTTTTAAATTTAGTAAAACTGAGACAAAATATATCAAGATGGTTGAAGTGATTGTTGTATATGCTACATAATCTTGTTATTGGGGCTCGGTTACCTGCAATGGTTTTGCACTTTTCAATGTGAAAAGTGCGAACCAGGCGCGAGCTTCTGTTGTGATAATTACGAGGAACAGAAAATTTTATTTGATTAGACAATTGCACACAATCGACCTTATCACACAGCGTATTATACAAAAACATGACAGAGAGAAGAAGACGTCTGGACTCAAGGCTTAACAAATTATTTCTGTTAAGAAGTTGGTCGTATGGTAACTTTGGACGATGGCACTTATAGTGCATAGTGCGTAAGAACTTTCGCTGGACACCTTCGATAATAGAGGTGTATTTCTTGAAGAAGGGATTCCAAACTTGGACGGCGTACTCTAACTGAGACCTGACAAGTGACGCATACAGGAGTAAGAATGTTTTAGTGCGACGAAAGTTATTCGAAGCCCGTATAATAAAGCCATACATTTTATATGCCTTATTAGTAATATTTTCAATGTGTGTATCCAGATGTAGTTTACTATCCAGAAATATTCCTAAGTCCCGAATACATGAGACTTTATCTAATTGAGTGGCATTCATTTGGCAAATGTTCGTGAAATAATGATTTAAAAACCCCACCCTTGATTATGATTATGATTGATGTTGACAAATATTGAATATTGGACATTGTGCGAACTGGACATTCTGCTAACTGGACATCCTGCGAAATTGGACATTTTGCGAACTGGACATTCTGCGAATTGGACATTCTGCGCATTGGACATTCTGCGAACTTCATACAACATCATGTCACCACTAAAAAGTATTAGATCCTTTCGGGGTGTTCTAAGAGACGCCTCCTGTCATCATCTAATACTCTGCTGCCAACTGGTGTCATAAATTTGAATGTTTTACCCTAGTTTACACTACGTAGTGCTGCCACCTATAGTTTGTGCACGGTCCCTGTAGGTACAAGCAAAGGCTTTACTTTGAAACTAAGTTGTGTGAATTGTGTAGCAGTTACCTATTTATTTATCTCCTGTACAATGAACTAACACCTACATTGCAGCTAATAACACTTTTCTACTTGGTGTTTCATATTTATTTATGCATACGATTAGACACTACGAACAGTGATGCACAATGCGATCTTGAACTTTAACAGAATGCATCGATAATTCGTTTCTAAATTTAACCGCGCGAAGCGGTAATAGCCTACGTAATGGCGTTTGGTGTGACATTATTGTCTCATTGAGTGCCATGTCAGTCACTGATGATGATCGACGAACAATTTTTTTTTACTCTGTTTACGCCAATGAATGATTGATCCAAACGAAAAAAAAAAAAGAAGTCTCGGTCGTGGTCGGATAGCCTAAAGGTACTTTAAATGCACAATGAAAGCGTCTCTTGTCCGCCACGCAGTGTATGGCAATAAAACGTCGTTTGGGCGCACACATTGCATAGGTACGATCGGAATTCCGAATGTGTGCGGCCCACCTTATGTGGCAAAAGTTTCTTAAACAGCCCCCTAACGGCCCCGAAATTAGGTGGCTTACACACAACCGATTTTGTGATGGAACGATAAAATCGAGCTAACGTCGATTTCCGGCCGATCTTTGTATGACGGTTTTGGATCAATTTTCCCTAATTGAAATGTTATAGATTTTGCGAACAAAATTAGTACATGGTATATAACTATTTAGGCTATTTTCCGCAACTCGACGTCAGACGCGCCTCTGTGTATTGTGTATTGTCCATAACGAACTCTAGCATAACGAACTTTATAATAATTATAATCAAGCATTTATAAAAAGTGGCGCGTTTTCCTGGGAATACACACACAAAATATAGCATGATTTTATTATGTAGTACATATGTATCACGTATCTATATGTATATTATTTTTATTTCATGAAATCATTTTTCACAAATAATTGTTGACACACTTCAGAAAATTACATTTCTTCTATCATAACAGTAGTTTGGAAGAGGTTTACTAGCAATAAGACCACTTAGCCACCTAGCCCCAAGCTAAGCCGAAGCTTGCACTATGGGTACTAGACAACTGATAAACTTACTTAGATACATTTCTTTTGGTAAATAAATACATAATTATTAAGAAAACACCCAGACCATTACAAACAGACATGTTCATGAACAAAAATGTTTGTACTGTGCGGAAATCGAACCCACGACAATTGGCTCAGAGGGGCAGAGGTCACTACCAAATGAGTCATCGAGCCAGTCTTAGAGATTAATATAAGGGATAAATCAAATATTTTTTATCTTACCGTTCATTGTGTTGACACTGGGCAAAGCCTGATTGATGTTCTCGTAGAAGTATCCATCATCCTCTTGCTCAGACTTTATATGAAATGGCATCAGATGCTCACTTTGGCTGTCGTGCATGATGTTCGGTGCAACCAGCCGTTGATCCAAACGCTGGCCCAACTGATCCAGCCTCTGCACCAACGGATCCAACCTTGGCCCCAAACTTTGCTCCAACATACCCTCTTGCAATTGCAACGGTGTTCTCCGATCCTGATTCAGGATCTCCTGTTCGATATTCCTATTAAGATGATGAGACAGATCCAATTCATGGTTCAAATCGTGCGGCAGGTCCGCTCTCAAATTCTGCGGCAAGTTAACATCCACCAAAGCCAAATTATCGTTCAAATTCTGCACTAAAGTCTGCGTTAGAACTGTATTGTTTTGTAACTCTAACTCTCGGGCTAAATTTAAATCGATTCCTCGACCCATGAGAATATCTTCATGCCTCAAGTTTGGTGGTAGCTCATTAGTTAAATTATGAACTAAATCTAGCTCAATGTTGCGTTTGTAATGAGCGGGTATATCGTTAAAATTTAGGTTCCGGCTGAGGTGGTTCGTCTTCAGCATCAAGGTGGACATCTGACCGTGGTGATAACGGTAGCTGAAGTTGTGCATGATTGTGCCCGCGTTGAGTGAGGACTGCATTGCTTGATGGAGCTGTTCCATTGATATGGGGGTGTGTTGGTAGTCATTGACTTCTGGTGGCTGCGTTTTTTGAATCTGGAACAAAATTATACCTATTAATAATTAAAAAATTTTGGCTATGGCATATCATACAAAACAACAGCAGTGAGTTTGCCTAGTTGGTCTAATGGTAGAAAGTCCCGCTTTAGGGCCCGAGAGGTCCATGGTTTGAATTTCAATCAAGAATTATTATAAGATTTATATTTTATTCAATTTGTTATAGGTACAAAATGTTATAAAAAAATTCTGAGTAGATGACAAGAAGGAGAATCCTATCAAAATCTCACTCACAAAACATACACCAAATATGAAATTGATTGCAGATACAATCTTTGACTTTTAAAAGAACTGGAAGTAAAGATATTAATTTAAGAACCTTCTAAGAATCACACTCACACCCAAGACTATGTCTGACCTTCTCCTAAAATCGGTCAGAGTGTAGGATTGGTACCTATCTACTAAAGTGACACTGGAATAAGCCATCTATAACACAAATATTATTAATTGGTATTTTTAGACCAATTTAATTGATTACTTTTGATTGACAAACATTTGATTACTTTTATTCTTCTAAAACTTATCAATCAACATCAAATTTAGAAAAAAAAAGGAAAATTAAATTTTGAACGATAGGACAAATGACCTTTCGTCCAATTTACGTTTTCATTGTAATAAATATTCTTCGATTGAATAAAATTTCTAGTGCAATACTATAGATCTTTTTCATATACTCACAGTCTCCCAATAAACTTTATAGTTCTCTTCGTCAATGACATTCTGATCCTCACGCTTCACACAAATCCATGATAAACACTTTCGCGTATAAATATTATCTCTCAATAAAGTATTAACTCATTTTTAATTAATTTTTATCACTCCCAACGTTTATAACCTAACAAACCATAATTTTTACAGAAGATAAATAAAACACTGAACTGCAAGGGTGCACTCTGACAAAGGCTTCAATTGAAATAAACATTTTTAATCGAATTTAATTTTAAGTAAAGAATTTGACTGTAAATTGGTGCCTTAAGTGAGCGACTTTTTATTTGCTTTGCTTGACGTTAAAAAATGAATGAAAGAAAGGAAGCGGGCATAGACTAAATAGAACGGTCTTCAACGAACATCTGTCGCGGGATACCATGTACTAGTTAAATAGTCCACGTTTATAAAACAAAGTATTATTGTAAACAAAAATAAATTATTGTAATGTTAAAATCTTAGTGTGCTATTTATACGCAAGAAAAACATTTTGGAACACTTGTTGAATACGTCATAATTTTTGATAGGGAAAAATAACCTTTACCTAATAAATCTCATCATCGTCATGCCAATTGACTTTCATATCGCCATGCTTATCGCAGTCTACTGCTTGACATAGGCCTCTCCAGTTGTTCGCCACTTTGGACAAGCATATGGAAGCTCTTTCATCTTTTAGTTCCAAGCCCTTACCTACCTGTGGTGCATCCAGCCGGATAACAAACGAGGCTCTGGCAACCGAATCATGACGGATGACGGTATAACCATCACGATGGAATTTGTAGCTAAATGCAACAGGTCGATGACGGGCAGCAGTGTCACCGATGCGAAAAGCTACGCCCTGCGATCGCCATTCTCTATGTCTTTTGATTGTAGGTAATGTTATTGTGTGTCTAAATAAATAAAAAAAAAAAAAATAAATAGATATACATACCTACTCATAAAATTAATAAAGAAGTCATTATATAGAATCGGCAGCAAGTGTTAGAGAAGAAATTAGAATTAACCCAGAAAGTTATACATATAGAGACATTACTTAACAGTATTGTTTTTATCTACAAGTGTACCTTGATGTAATGACATCAGTTGCATCAAGACGAGGTAAATTACTTAGAAAGTTGATTATGAAATAATTCGTTCTTGATTTGATTCGAATTCGTAATTGTTATTAATAAAAAGTTAATTATGATTACGTGTATTAGGATTTAATTTTAATGGAAACCAAGTAGGATAGAGGCCAAAGTTAGTTCAAATGATAATAAATTTTACCCACATTGACGGTGGTTTACATTTTTTTACTGGTAATACTATTAATGCAATAGACAATATTAAGTTCAGAAATCGAAAATACACATTTTAAAAATTTCGTTTTACTACAGCGGCTACCAACTGTGCTGTTACTGAACTAAACTGTCAATTGTCTGCCATCTGCCATTGCTCGAAAAAGGTTCCTTTTTCATGTTTGTGACGAGAAATATTTTTGCCAAAGCAAAATTACTATCGTCATCGTATAGAATAAACGAAATTTTAAGTGCAAGACACGTTTGCTTACAGAAACAGTAAGTTTTAATTAGTTTTATTACATACTTTTGAACAAATTATCTTCCGGTGGGTACTTCGAAGTTACGTCTGTAGGTTAAAAGGACGTATTTTTTTTAATCCGTAACTTTTTTTAGCATATGATAAGACTTATCTACCTCCTGACCTTAACTCGAAGATTAAAATGCATTGTTCTCGGAATACCCAACCTTTTCAAGTAGAAATCTTATAATTGGCTGTTATGTAGGTACTACTATATTTTCATTGCAGGTATTTTTCTACTTCAGCAAAAATGACGAAGACAGCTCTAGTCATCCTCGCCCAAGGAGCGGAGGAGATGGAAACGGTTATCACTGTGGACATGCTAAGACGCGGTGGTGTAAGAAAGCCAAAGACTTTATTTTCTTAGTCTGGTCATGCCTCCTCTGTAGGTAGGGTTGCCAACACCTAAATTGCCGGCGCCGGATAACACGGCAAAAAATTCCGGACATTTGGGCGAAATATAGTGTTTTCCCTGGACACTTCAGAATTTTTTCATTAATTATTTGTTATTGTGGTGTGCCTTATTGATTGTGGATTTATCACTTATTTATATTTATAAGAATTTGAGTTTCGATTTCAAAAGTGTTCGGATTTTACCCAAACATTTTTAAAAGCCCTGGCCAGATGGACCCCCGGACACCCTTCAAACAAGGACAATCCGGGGAAACCCAGATGATGGCAACCCTATCTCTATTCCCCCCCCCCCCCCCAGCTTACCCCCAATTCAAAGCATAAAAGGAGCCTGTCTAATAACAGATTATAAACCTGAGTTTCTAGTTGTTACAGCCACACTCACACAAGAAGCTTATTCGTGCTTTGTTTAACATATTATGAAACTGTGTTTAATATAGGAAGATGGAATCACATGTGCTGACCACTGATGCTATGACATAGATAAGACCAGTATGAAAAGTCTTCATTATTTCATTGTCAATGGGAATCACTTTTACTTTTTCTTTCCAATGATTTCACACATATTTCAAGGAGAAACTGACATAGTAGTGATGTGTGTATGTATAGCCATATTGTTTAGTGTATTAGATGTCTTTGATTTAAACGAGTCATCATCATCAGCCTATTGCAGTCCATTGCTGGACATAGGCCTCTCCAGTTGTTCGCTACTTAGAGCAAACATCTGGAGGATATACCCATAATCGCCACGCTGGGCAGGCGGGTTGGCGATCGCAGGGCTTAGCTTCTTGCTCCGGTGACGCTGCTGCCCGTCATCGGTCTTTAGTATTTAGCTACGCCTTCAATTGTGATGGTTATACCGCCACCAGTCGGTTGCCAGCGCCTCGTTTGTTATTCGGCAGGATGCACCACGGGCAGGTGAGGTTGGCTTGGAGCGAAAAGATGATAGGCCGCTCCCTTACATCCCTTAAACAAGTGCCTCAGGTCTATTCTGGTTATTCTTGGCTAAATGGTGGGGAATCCATGTCTTAGGAAACCAAATCAGATGGTACGGCTACCTTGTACGCATGGAGGATTATAGGTTTCCAAAGCTACTCAGAGCTTGGACTGGGTCAGCACAAGCCTGGAGGACAATTTTACTTACAAAGATTTTCTTTATTGCACAATTAAAACAGTGTACAAAAGGCGGACTTAATGCCGCAATGGTATTCTCTACCAGTCAACCATTGGGCTAAGCAGAAATAAAAGTGTAAAGGATGTCTTAAAGAGGCACCTGTCGGCTTGTAACATACCATATGATGCTTGGGAAGAACTTGTGCAGCATCGACCTGAGTGGTGTACTACCATGCATTAATTATGCACATGGCTTGAAACAAATCGCCTGGAACATTTAGATGCCAGGTGATGCAAAATACGGACATCTGGATAGATTTGTTTTTTTTTCTTTTTAATAAGAAGAAGAATAATCTTTCAAAATGACCTCACTCCACCTGTGAGCAGCCGTGAGGTCCAAAAGTTAGACCCACTGAGATGACATTTCATGCCCCACCTAAAGAACCCAGGATTGTAAGAGAAAAGAAACACATGAGCTGGAAGGGCATTCCATGACTTAATGCCACGGGGCAAGATCAAGGAACTAAACCTCTTGGTGCGCGCCACCATCGTCTGGATGGTATGCAGTCGACAGTTATGTTGTGGAGGCCATCATAGCCATATTATAACATACACATGCACATCGATTTTGTGGAACCAGCTCTCTGCATCAGTATTACCGAACAGCTACGACATGGGAGGCTTCAAGAAACGAGCGTCCTATTTAAAAGGCCGGTAGCGACCCCAGAACTCGATTTGAGTTGCGCGTGTCCATGGGCAGTGTCGACTGCTTACCATCACGCATCACATTTGCTCGTCTGCCGCCTCTTGCATTAAAAAAAAAATACACACACAACTCTGCCTGTGTTTACGTGTTCTGCGCGTAAATACTGCCGGTCCCAAGCCCGGATAAAAGAGGAGGGTTATGTCCTCTCCATGTAGTATATGTAAGTAGTAAAAAAATAAATACAACAATGTAAATGTATTTATCACAAATATAAACCCACACTTATATCAATAGTTTATCACCCTATCACAACCAGTAGGTGGGACTGTGATACCTATGACTATTTATCTTAAAACATAGTATATGTAAGACTATCTTATATCATCATTATATTTATGTGTACGGGCATACACCGACAATCTCCATAGCCCATGTATATGTGTAACTATTCTATCTTATTATATGTATAGAGTCATACGCACCTACCTGCGCTAGGGCCTGCGCAGTCGAGCGCCGTAGGCGGGGATGAAGGAGTCCTGGGGGGTTGAGTCGTGTCAGACCAACCGGCAACACGCCCCCTTTGGTCCGGATTTCAAGCCGAAACGGTAGCCCTCACGGCTAACCACTGTGAGGGAAACGGTCATCGCGCCCCGTCAGAGGGTCGCTGGTGAGGTGGTGTTGGGGAAGCGAAGCGGTCATGCTGAGGGTGTAAGGGTATGGGGAGCACCTGGAAGGCCTGAAATCCGGCCAACCAGCCCCGTATAGTGCTAGGCCGCAATACCTAGCACGTCTGAGCACCTGATGTCGCACCAGGACGCCAACCAGCATCACCTATACCCATGTGTAATCCTAGTGCCCTTCTTAAGGGCACTCCCATTTGCGGGCTCCATGGAGGGTGGGAAGCACACGGGTGAAACTTAAAATATCCCAAATATGGATAATAAAGGATTTCTTACTAGTAGTCAATATATAAAAAATGTTTCTCGAGTGAGGCCAGAAGGTAGACCTAATGGCCCCCGAGCTGATACACCAGCCGTCTCGGCTACAATAAACACTGGAGCCAGTGGTTCAGTTGCGAGTTCTCTCGCTTCCGGTCCCAGCTCCAGTTCAAACGCGTGGAAAAGAAGGGCGGCGGCCAGGAAGAAATTCAAGGCCCCTCCTCCCACCCAACGTAACCCTATTACCGATGCAAACACAAGTAAGATTGCACATTTCGCGAACCCTACGGCAACCCCCGGCGTGCCCTTCGCCGGAGCCAAGACGGCAAAGGCGGATGGCACTACGGCTGGGGCCGTGGGTGCAGTAACGACCGTTGTGGACACTCCACTCTCCACGGCTGAGACCAGCTCAGCAAGTCTGATGGTACTATCTACCAAACAAGACGGTCCTCGACTAGCAGACCAGGTTGAAACCGTGGCAGGCAGGTGTGCAGGGGAAGCAACGGCCACTTTGACTCCGAACTTGGCCTCCACAGGGGACTCCTGGATTCTGATGGAGCAGCGCAGCTCCAAACTAAAGCCCACAACAATGAAACAGGAACACCAAAAGCGGGGCAGGAAGCGGCCGAACGCTCAAACCCGCCAGCGCCACTTCGCACGGCAGGCCCTCGTTAGGGCTTCGGACCAGGCAGTGGGTGACCCCCAGCCTGGACCCAGCGGGCTCGGTGGCTCGTCGGAAAGGGCCCTGGCCCTCCCCGAGGAGATGGACACTGGACCGTTGGGGCAAGCGGGGGGAAAGTCCACGGAGCAGGGGCCGAATGCCAACAAGAGGTCTCTGGACAAGTCTCTTACTCCTAAGGGTGACCACAAAAAGCGGCGTACTGGTGTAGCCCCCAAAACTCACGCGGCGGCTTCGAAGGCCGAGATCATTGCGGCGATTACTACCACCAACAATCATCTAACACGGGAGCAGGCAGCAGAGGTCGAGACCACCCTGATGTCAAGAATCATGGCACACATCAGGCTGAGCAAGCTCCCGCCACCCGAAGAACGCCTAGGCTTCCAAGGCAAGCCCACCCACATCAACGGGTCTCTCCAGGTAGGCTGCTCCAACACCCTAACCTTGGAGTGGCTCATGAACACTGTAGGAGACATTACTCTCTCCACCGGAGACACCCTCAAGGTGTGCAAACCCTCGGAGGTCGAGAGGAGGACGAGGTGCGGCATCACGATCCCGGGAGGGGGCACGATCAGGGAGATTGTGCAGTGTCTCCGCTATTTTAACGAGTGGGCCGGCGTGGAACGATGGGTGATCTACTCTACATTTCCACAGAGCAACGGCACCTTCGTGATCGTAGGTATACCAGACGACGTCATCCCTCTGATAGTCGAGAGGGAGCGTAAGATGGGCTACATCATGGGGACCGTGTATGTTCGCTTTGAGGTGCGCAGGGGTAAGTTCTCCGACGCGCCCTTACCACCACCTACAGACCTGACTGACACAGGCACCGCTGAACAGCCACTCGCACCACAACAGCAGATGCAGATGGAGGCAACTGACTGCTACGATGACCTACCCAGCGACGCCCTAGTCGCCGATACCGAAGTAGCACCCGAAGACAGTCTACCGACGGCCGACGGGAGGGAATCGGAGTATTCTGACGGATGGGCGACGGGGTCGGAAGAATGGGACTTCAGTGCAGGGGAGGAGACCGCAGATGGAAATCCATTTGCGGGCTAGCCTAGCCCTGCAAATAAACCTCCACCACAGTCTTACTGCTACGGCCCAACTCAGTAAGTGGTTGGAGGTTAACGACAAGGCCGTAGCATTTTTCCAAGAACCCTGGCTATCAAGATCTGGATACAGGGTCTGGCAAATCTCAACGGTAAGTTGATGATGATTAACACAGGGCAGCCATTTACATAACAAATAACATCTGTGCAAACATCTTAACAGATTTCTGTTTCAGAGACATAACAAACATAAGAACTGAAACAGGCGAGGCAAACTTAATACTTGCCTCGGTATACATGCCCGAGGGTGAATACCCACCGCGCCACGAACTGGCACGTCTGATCCAGTACTGTGAGACGGAGGGGCATCATAGTGGCAACAGACTCAAATTGCCATCACACCATCTGGGGCAGTAAGGACACAACAATAGGGGTAAGATTTTTGACTACCTCACCACAACCAATTTCGACATTCGACACAGGTAAAAAACTCACCTTTGTGACCAAACGCTCCGAAACTATTATAGATCTAACTCTAGCTAACAGCAGGGGTGCCGAAATTATCAAGAACTGGCACGTATCTGATGAGGCATTCCGTTCAGATCATAGATGGATTCGCTTCAGCATTGATCTGCAAACAACTAACACTGAATCAACCCTTTAGAAATCCACGTAAAACTAATGAGGTGTTGTTTGGCAAACTTTTAAGCGCAAAATTCCGCAACCTGAAAACATCGGGATAGATTAGACAGCACGGAGAGCTTGGAGGATCACGTAAGTTTGATAACCACCTCTACTGTAGAATGCTACGAATCTTCTTGCCCTCTGACCAACCAGCAACGCAAAGAAGCAATCATGGTGGGACCCGGAACAAGATAGGGTTAGAAAAAGAGTACAGCAAACACTCAACAGAGCTTTGAACACCTGCAACACAGAGACTGAAACCAGTACTACGCAAAGTCGAAATACAAGAAACTGATAAGATACAAACGCCACCAATGGTGGAAAACTTTCTGCGCCAACATAGAAAGCGCACAACAAGCTAACAGAGTCGGCAAGATCCTTAGCAAAGGACCGTTACAGGAGGCAGGTTACCTCAGGAAACAGGACAACACTTTTTCTATAACTCCAGAAGAAACCAAAGAAATTCTTCTAACCACGCACTTCCCGGACTGCAAAATCTACACAGGAAAGATCTGGACTTACACAAACCATGTCTCCAGACAGCTGGAAGATAGCTGAGGAAATCGTAACCCCGGATAGGGTGGTATAGGCACTGAGCACCAACCATTCAAATTCGTGCCTTTCTCCAAAAACTGGCTAAAATACCAGATACGGGCTAGAACTGGTTCTGGAAACATCCAAGACCAAATATGGACTGTTGAAAAAGACTGACGAGAATGGCCCTCCCGGCCATTAACAAAAAACTATCACAACGGCTTCTCTCTAAGCAGAAACAAACTGTGGCAGGTCGTGGCGGCCATGACAGGCCACGGCCCCTTCAACAAACACCTCCTAAACTTAGGCATCACGAATAGTCCTTTGTGCAGAGCATGTCTAGAAGCGGAGGAAACAGCCGCCCATATGCTAATGGAATGACCTGGTGTGGCAGCGTACCGATCGAAATAACTTCGTGAGCCTCACGCACTCCGGGACGTCTTCAGCAGGCTGAAAGGTCTGATAAGATTTCTGGATGAGCTAGGCTGGCATAAATAACGTCTTTAAGTTCCTACTTTCTTTAAGTTACCTGGTATAGACAGACCACCTTACGCAAAATAGGCGCTTAGACGTCGAGTTGCGGAAAACGACCCGTTCAAATTAACTACATACACACATAACATCATCTCCCAGAGGGATAGGCAGAGACCACGTCCTTCCATTTGCGACGATCCTGGCACACAACTTTTGCTACCTCTACATTCATCAATATCTTCATACATGCTCGTCAGTTTAGGGTTAGTATTTTACCTTTTTCTAGGACACCTTCTATTTGGTCATGGAATGTCCTTCTAGGTCTTCCCCTTCCAACAGAGCCATTCACGCTCTCGCTGTATATTTTCTTGGTTAATCTACTTTTATCCATCCTCTACATGACCAAACCATTTAAGCTTTCTCAATCCTAGTCACTACATCTTATTGCAAACCACAAAGTTCTCTTATCGTTTCATTCCTAATCCTATGACTTAATTTCACACCCTAGCATGCTTCTAAGTGGTCGCATTTCCACTGCATTAATTCTTGTGCTTCTTCTGCCATACCTAACTCTCACTACCATATATTAGTGTCTGTGCTAACTAAGACTCCCCTGCGAACTGCCAGGCATACCCTATTGGAGACCTTCTGGCTATTCACAAAGGTGTGCAGTGCACCATTTACTCATATTATTATAATGTATAAAAAAAATTATGTCTACTGTACAGTCTTTTTTGATCTTTTCCAGGTAACTGTAACTCTGGCAGGTCTAGACGGGGATGCGCCAGTTCTCTGCTCGCGACAAGTCACGCTTATACCGAACAAGTCTTTGGCAGACGCTTTGGCGGAATCACCGCAGTATGATGCTGTGAGTATGAAGTCTGACTTCCTTTTTTGTTGAAATACTCCTGCAGGGATAGCCCTGAATAGTCTCGAATCTGTTTGGAAAGATCTTGGTGGGAACGGAAATCAATCATTGAAATATTTGTTCGAATTGTTAAAGTTTCTGCCAGCAGCCCAAGATTCTGTAATGGAATGATCAAGAATGTTTTAGACTGCTTTGCTTGTCTAGTGAACACCAGTGACCAGTGCTTCTTAAAGACTGTCCTGGCTTTGAATCCCGTGTAGGTTTAAAAGTCATTCATCATTGGCCTATAGCGGTTCATTGCTGGACACAGGCCTCTCCAGGTGTTCACCACTTTGAGTGAACATCTGGAGGATTTACCCATAAACGCCACGCTGGGCAGGCGGGTTGGCGATCGCAGGGCGCAGCTCCTCGCTACGGTGACGCTGCTGCCCGTCAACAGCTTGTGGTATTAAGCTACGCGTTCAATCGGTTGCCAGAGCCTCGTTTGTTGTTCGACAGTATGTACCACGCACGGGCAGGTGAGGGTGGCTTAGAGCGAAATGATAAGTCGCTCCCTTACATCCTTACAAAAATCACTAGGTTTTAATCATCAAGAAAATACTCAGTAACTCAGTAGCAGCCTGTGGAAATCAACTTTTGCAGTCCATTTAAAGTTTCATGAAATTAACCTCAAAATAAATGTAAAAATAATGTTCCAGGTGATCTTACCAGGAGGACTGGAAGGCTCGGAGCGTCTGAGCAAGTCCAGTGTGGTCGGGACAGTTCTGAAGGAACATGAGAAAGCAGGGAAGATTGTCGCTGCTATATGCGCTGGTAAATACCTTATAATAGTAAATTGAAAAAAGCTGCTCAACTTGTGCAGTAGCACAAGTTCATTATGTTTATTAAAAATCTCTTCCACTGTTTTCACACTCAATAGAGACTTCGTCCTTCAAAAAAAAATTCCTGTCTAATTGGACTGAATATTTTTTTTGTTTTATGTTTGTTTGTTATATACCTATTTCTGAGAGTTGTGAACCGATTTGAAAAACTTTTTTTTTTGTCCGAAAGGGTTTTTTTTACTTCCTTGTTTTGGTAAAAAAAGAATCATTTTTTTCTTTTTCATTTGTTTTCTAGCTCCAACAGCCTTTGTGGCCCACGGCGTGGCCGCTGGCAAGCGGGTGACGTCATACCCGACCACCAAGGAGCAGATAGCCGGTGGCGACTACAAATACGTGGAGGGGGAGCGTGTGGTGGTCGACGGTAACATCGTCACTAGCCGGGTGAGTGGTCGAGGAAACTTGATATGTATTACATTCAGTGTCAAACGTGTATTTGTCCACCAGTGATGGACATCGGGAAAAAAAGTTGCTATATGGGGGGCGGAGGGACCAAAAAGTTATACAGATATTTTACTTAAATCTTGCACTAATAATAATTAAAATTTTAAAGCATTTTTATTATAATTTAAAATAATCCTTAATTTATATTATAATAAAAATGATACTCGATAGAAACTGTTTTGGTTTCGATGTCCACCACTAGGGCCCAACGGGAAGATTTCAGTAGCGTTGTCCCCCACTGGGTCATAAAGCAACTTTTATTTTTCGATGTCCACTTCGAGTTCGCACTATGAAGGTAGAGGCGAAACGCACTGCGGATATATTTTAGCATAGCTCTTTTATCAGCCAGCCTGGCGGCGTACGGTCACCGCAGAAGCGAAGTCGATAATAATGACCTGGAGCGAAGTAAAGCGCGAAGCTCAAGATCGTGCGGGATGGCGACGTACTGTACGCCCTTTGCCCCATCCAGGCGACATAGGACAATAAGTCAAGTTCATCAGCCAGTCCACTGCTGAACATCAGCCTCTTTTTTTATATATTATAGTAGCACACGACATAATAGCTTCCTGATGGAAAGCGAAAGAGGACCCCAAGATGCTGCGACAACGGGCGCCTGTCAGCTGCCACCACCCAACCCCTAACCCTCTGCTGCCGGACCTCCAGAGACCCTACTCACCGGCAGAAACACGACCCGGAGGTCATTTAGCTGCAGTATTCTATAGGGTGGAGGTCCTTCCCCGGACGAGCCTTTCAATTCGAGCGAAGATTCGCTATGCTCTGCCCCTCCAGTTCATCTCCACTTTGACCCAAAATCTGGAGGAATTCCGCTGGGCAGGCGGGTTGGCGATCGCAGTGACAAGCTGCAATAAAAATATTGGTCTTCTATTCTCAGGGTCCCGGCACTGCATACTGGTTCGGCCTGACTTTGATCGAGATGCTGGTTAGCAAGGAGGTAGCTGCCAATGTGGAAAAGGGCATGCTTATGTCCAACTATTAACGTGGAGATTAAGTCCAGATTGTACGGTTTATATGTCTTCATCGTCATTATCAGTCTGAGGTCTTTTATACACAACAGAAGGGTTGAAAATAGAAAGTAAATTTGGGACTCGATAGATGGGAATGGTATCGGAAACACAAAGTTAATAAGAGTTACAAATTTTCTTTTGAATTTGAGTTATTTTAAAAGTAAAGCTTTACCTCTTAGTTTTCAGTAAGTGGCTAACTGTTTGTCTTCACTTAAGTAAGAAAGGCCTAAGTTTGTGAGTTACATACTGTTTGCGTTTCGCAGTAAGCGGCTAAGTTAATTAACAACCGGTCCGCCGCTCAGTCAGTCAGCCGCTCACTGTAAGCTTAATGAGAAAAAGGCAATAAGTTAAGCATTTGGTTCATTTAATTAATTAACGAGTTAATGCATTCGTAATATTTTTTTATGTTCATTGTGTATACAGTATAGTTCGTAAGTGTATTGAAAAGTGTTATGTTGGATGATCTGTTATGTTATAAAACTATAAATAAATTTTAAAATGTACTCTACAACTGTTTTATTTTTGCCTAAAATGGCGGTGAAAAGTGAAACATAGTTGGCACAAATCAATCTACCCCCTTCTGTTAAATTCCCAAACAATTTTCAACTAAATGTGTCATTTGTCCAATAATTGAATTAACTTATCATTGCGACCCCAAAATTATGGTTTTGTTAGGATTTTTAAGGTGAAAATATAAACAGAAATACATCAATACTCGTTATATTTATTAACGTTAAATATTACAGGGGAGTCTCCGCTATTTACAATAATTAAATCTACTATAAAAATTAAACAATAACTAACAAAAACAATGGATATGAAAGATATTTTACACCCGACAAAGACAAAGTAATTCTACACATACAAATTATGTTATAGTAAAATTTAGACCAAGAAAAATTTAGTTAGGTACCAATTGGTTGATCGTTAGAAATTGACATAAGTTTTTCATCAAGAAGGAACCTATGTCATGTGAAAAATCGTGAGCCCTCACAGAGGATCCAAAATCTTAACAAACTATCTGTTAAATTTCAGTCATGCCTGGATTTTCAGCAACCAATATCATTCATTTGACATAATGTCAAATAAAATTCTTTGATAGGTACTTACTAAAACTTTTAAAGTCTTTTGAAAGTCTTAATTGAAAACTCTTGCAACAAAATAAATAAATAAATGTAGTTAGCTTCATAATCGTACTATCCGGTCCTTATGCAGTGTGCAGTGTTAATCAATTCAATGACCGATACTAAATGCGGTTTTGTGGTAGATAACAATATAAAATCACCAATTTTTACTTCATTCTCCTAAATGTTTCTTGGTCATAAGGTTGAAAATATCCTTACACCTAATTTACAACAATAATTAAATGTCTTATATTTGCGACCCCGTAATTAAACCATAGAAATACCATCAATAACCCTTAAAATTTAGTACTAAATGGAAAGTAATTTAATTATTTATTTCGTATGATGGCTTTGTTTTTTATAACGAGTGTCCCAAAGGACTTGCAGAAATGAGACACTCATAAAATATAAATAAATGAACGCCCAACTTCAATATAAAGTCTATGTTTTGTTTTGTAACATAATTAAATAATGTGTATACATATAGAATTCAACATAAAAATAATTCTATCCCTTTCTGTCATAGTTTAATTCAAAGTTTAAAATACGGGTTAATATAATGTATTTTTTCATCTTGTCTGTAGTTATGTCACAGCCATAAACCGTTACCGTTTTTAAAAAATAGTAACTGGTTTGATATTGTAGTCAAATAGTCGTAAAAAGTGTATTTTGTTCATGTAAGGCAAGGAGACGATGTTCTCAATTACAACAGTGAGGGATAGACCGTTAAATTATTTGTGAGAAAAACTATTTCGTTACAAAACATTATCTTCACCAAATTTACTCCTTACAATCTACCGTTCAAAATTTCCAAACGTTTATTTGCTAATTACAATAATTTATGTACACAACCTACGTTAATTTGTGTTACTATTTTGTGTAAAATCCGACTAAAATGGCTGTGTATAAAAATGTATCATACCTATTCGTAAATTCTCAACAATGAAAATGGTGTTCATATAAAGGGGTCCCATTTTAACTATTGTGAAATAAAATTGAGATTCACATCGAAATTATACTAACATTTTTGTATAAGTGATTTTTTTATTACATTCTCATACGCCTGATCCTCTTCAATAGAACGAAAAATAGGGGTCAAACGTTTCATTAATGCGTTTTCAAGGTACAAATTTGAGCCCTGAATTTTTTTACTATAATATTTAATAGCATGAAAGTAATATTTGGAAGATTCAGCGTCGCCGTAAATATGTGGAACACCATACACGCCCCATGTCTCCTTAATCGAGCCAGCCCTTATTAGGCTTTTAATTGCCGAGAAACTTGACTTAATAGAACATTACGTGCTCCGTCTCGACTAAAGAGATGCGCCATGTTTTTATTAAAAAATAATTGAATTTAGTTACGTATCCTAATTACGAAATTACCATTTCCCTTTAACTAACTACGGTAAATAAAATTTTAATGAAAACAGACAGCGTCTGTGCAGACTAGTTTCGAAGATTCGTAAATACTATTTTCCTCTAGTACCTTTAAACTGCACGCCTTCACGGCTGCCCGTCACCTGTTGCTGAAATTATCAATACATGTGGAATAGTAAGATGCTTGGTAAGCATAAGACAGAGTGTGACTGAAAGGAAAAGTATGTGAGAGAGGGAGAGGGAAGACGAATGGACGAGTAGAAGGAGGTGAGGACGTGCAGTGTAGGAACGAAGGTAAAATTGTATATGAAGGTTCACAAGCGTTTTCTTGGGCTGCCCTTTGCTCCCTACATAATCCCTTACATAACAACTGTTTGGGAGTCTGGATTCCGACCACTTACAATACGTACGTAGTACGACGTAGTGGGTCAATTTTCTTTGAAAAGGGTAAGGGTATATCTTGGCTATCAAGGCATAAAATGCATCATTGAGATATTTATTTAGATTCAGATAACTGGGTGTGTGCACTACTCATGATATTTTAACATAATCGAATCGTAAATATCAAAGACTTGTAAATGCATAGTTTCCAATCTTCATACTAAAAAGTTTTGTGACTTTCAACAAAATTTTCGCAGACTTATGACTTCGGATTATGGCCGGGTTCAGGGGAATAGAGCTACGACGGCTCTTTTGACTTTAATAAGAGACTAGCTTTTGCTTGCAGCTTCGGTCACATATTGATTTCAATTCACTTGTCTGACACAGGTTCTGTCTTTCTCACAAGGCTTAACCCTTATCTTATTACACATTGCACGCATTATTACAAAAAATTAGGAGCTTTCATTTAAAAAAAAAGTTCATTTTCACCTCCTGTGGTAATTATTAAAACGATAGCCCATGACCTTCCTCTGTGTCTCACAATTAGTAAAAGGGTTATAAACAGACTGAATTATTTCCGAAATTGTAACATCTGTACAAATGACTCGCAAACATAATACTTATTTGAAATGACAAATATGTCTACAATTTACCCTATATCAATTCGTACAGTCACACAATCAGAGAAAAAATTACATAAGTAATACTTTAGAACAATTGACATTTATAGTAACTAAAGCCGTTTAGAAAATGCAGGATCACCTTGAAGAGGTCTGGTTGCAATCTATACTTATAATAAATCTGTAGAGAGGTCAATTCTGTACATAAAATATTTTTTCAAAATAACTATCAGGGGGTGATAAGTGATCGATACTGATACCAAAAATGCAATCAGTAAAATTTTTGTCTGTCTGTCTGTCTGTATGTTCGTTATAGAAAAAAAAACTACTGAACAGATTTTGACGAAACTTGGTACAATTATTCTTCATACTCCTGGGCAGGTTATAGGATACTTTTCATCACGCTACAATCAATAGGAGCGGAGCAGTGACGGGAAGTGTTGGGAAAACGCGAGAAATTTAAACCTGTATGTTTGAACGCGCATTACGCGAAAACTACTGCATAGAATTGAATGCGGTTTTCACCAATGTATTGCTAGAGGTCTAACTTAAAACTTAGGCACAAGGTATAGATGGGTATTATATGAAAGTCCGTTATTTTTGAAACCCGATATCCACGCGAGCGACGCCGCTGGCACAGCTAGTCACAAATATAACTTTCGTTTGACATTTCTTCGCTTTGACAGAAGTTGTCACAGTTAATCATTCTGTCAATATTCAGTCACTAATTTTCATGTTATTAGGTTAATTAAAAGTTGTTTGAAGTACGCTTCGACATAAACTTATGGATTCTAAAATACACGTAATAACAAGATATTATAAGCAGTAATTTTAAGTCTCTAATTAGACGACTGTATGAATTAATCATTCTTCCGACACACCTATGATAAATTTTCTCAACTACAATAAATTTTTGACTCTAATAATATCTTAATAGTTTAATAACTTACGTTTTTAAAGACAGAAAAAAATAGGATTTGATTTGTTTTTGTAGCGCCTCCATTATCGTTCCATGGTGTACGGAAGATACCAAGCTATGGTAACAAGACAGACAATATAAAGGTTTGCAGCCAATTGGCTGAAAAGTTGTTCAATTGTATGACTAGCCCTTTCATTAAACATGGCAGTCATGTCAAGCCGTATGTCTCTATGTGGATCGTTTTTCTTTAACGTACCTTTGTTACTAGTAAACTTGTATTTATATTGTAATTCCACAACATGACTTTATTTTTACCAGAGGTACTTATTAAAGTTTAATTGACTTTACAGAAAAATAGCACAATGTTTGATGACTTAAAGGTGCGACTTTCGGACGTGTCAATTTTTAAAAATTTCTGTCACATGAAAATAGTCATTTATATGTTTGTATTTTTTAAATTATTCGGCCGCGATAGAATAGATTTATCACATTTTTTTTCATAAATTCCCTTTGCACTTATTTAATTTTCATTGTTGACAGTATAAATAAAAAAAAAATAAGTTACATAATTTTCTCCGGGTTATTATAAAGTCACGTTATAGGTACAGTGTCAAGTATACTGCCACCAGCAGACCAGCCGCCATCAACGCTAAATGTGTCAAATTGTCTCACATCGTCAAAACGAAGCGACATTTCATTTCGCTGCTTTTTCCACCTTTGGTTTTGGATGCATTTTGTATGTGTGTTTTCGAAGATCCACTTGTTTCAAGTACCTGGAAAGATATTAAAAGTTTACTCGCATGTCCCACATATGGAACTTGGAAATACGCGTGTACCACATGTGGGTCACTGACAACGGCGAGTCCCATATATGGGTCACAAAAAAAAAGTTTGACGTGCAAAAGTATTACTAGTGAATCTATTTGCAGAAATAAACTATTTTATTTTATTTTTATTTAACACTCGTGTATTATTTTATTGATAAGGTACACCAAAAAACATTACATGATACATTTACAAGCGTTCCAAATTTTGAATGCAATTGGTTTGTCAAATTTCATACAAATTTGGAGTGCATAATTAGCTTACTTACAGGTCAACATACAAGAAATTATATGAATATTAGACTTAATTTATTAATTAAGATGCTGATCTTTCCAAAGCCAGAAAAAAATTAAACATACAATAAAGAGTGGCATGAATGTACCTCCGCCATATAAGCCACTAAAAATTAGTGTCCCACATATGGGTCACATTTTGTACCATATATGGGTCACTAAAAAACAAGTGGCCCACATAGGGCTTTTGTGTTCCACAAATGGGTCATGTTTTTTGCTTACCTGCTCGGGCAAAGCTTGCAGGTATACTTGAACTGATTGGGGTCACCGTGGAGTCTCATCTCGTGCCTGTCCCTGATGAGGGCCGTCGCAAAGGACCGGTTGCATGTGGAACATACGTGCGGTTTCGCAGCGCTGTGGGACTGTTCAATAAAGATACAAGTTTAAGAGCGTTTTCACATTATCCGATCCGATATCGGTGTCGGACGCCGATCCGATATCGGGGTAAGTAAAATGTATGAAATATGTACCTGTCTTTCATATTGTCCGGCCCGATATCGGATATCGGGGCCGACACATTCATACATTTTACTTACCCCGATATCGGATCGGCGTCCGACACCGATATCGGATCGGATAATGTGAAAACGCTCTAAGTATACAAGAATTTTTATAGTTGCACAGTATAGTCGCTTGATGGAAAGCGAAAGAGATGACCAAGTCGTTGCGGCAACGGGCAAGTAGCCAAATCAATCGCATGTCAGTTGCCACCGCCCGCGCCATGCCGGGATGTATGTGACATATCGTATTTTACTTTTTTACAATTTCTTTTTGTAATCTTACCAAAAAGAAAACGGAAACTATAACTAAACTTAGGGGAGGCCTTTGCCCAGCAGTGGGACAAAGCGTTAAAAAACTACTTAGAATTTAAAGTTTAGTAGGAAGAAAATGTTACTATTTGCTCAATCAGATTCGTAATAGATACCTAACAAAGTTTTAACCTAACAGTATTTTTAAAAAATCCATGAACTTAAAAGGTTATGATTTTTTTTATAATAGCTCGACATAATGGCTTCCCTACGCCTGATGGAAAGCGAAAGAGAAGCCCAAGTCGCTGTGACAACTGGCAAGTAACTGGTTAGTTACCTGTCAGTTGCCACTGCCATGCCGGCCCAAGGCTAACCCCCATGAGCTCCGGAGACCCTACTCACCAGCAGAAACACGACCCGGAGGTCATTTGGCTGCGGTATTCTACTATAGGGTGGAGGTCCTTCCCCGGACGGGCAGCTCAATTCGAGCGAAGATTCGCTATGCCCTACCTCTCTTAAATATGACTGGTCAGGTGGATCATTTGGTAGTGACCTCTGCCTTTTGAGCCAAGGGTCGTGGGTTCGATCTCTGCACAGTACAAACATTTGTGTGCATGAAAACATGTCTGCTTGTATCGGTCTGGGTTTACTGTACCTATTCATTTACAAAAAAAAGTATCTAAGTAAGTTCATCAGTTGTCTAGCACCCATAGTACAAGCTTCGGCATAGTTTGAGACTAGATGGCGATGTGTGGCATGGCATGTCTTGGGTTATTTATTTATAAGTATAGAAACTTACCACTTTTAGATGTCTGCTCAGATTCGAATTGCAGCCGAATGTAGCGTTGCATATTTCACAAACGAAAGGTCTCTCGTTCGTGTGTGTTCGCTCGTGTATCTACAGACAGAAGAAACAATATTTACAGCCTGACCAGACTGGCGTTTTTTCCGGCATTATCGCGTTTTTGCGTCCGACTGGCGTTAGACACCGGGCTCAAAACACGCCAGTATACTTCATTCTATTAAAAAATATTATTTAAATTGTTCGTGATAAGCTCAACTAAATTGCCATTGCGTTTGTAAAGACCTAGCGGTTTTCACAAACAATACTTAGCTATGTAAACTAGGAACACTATGCGAAGTAAGGTATTTACAACGGCAACCGTCACTCAGGTGTTGTCTATGAATAGGTTTTTGCGTCCTGTCTTCTTCTTCTTATCGTGTCGATGGCAATCTAAACGAGTTCCGCCCAATATTCAGCCACACGAACCGCCCTCCTGTGCGTCCGCAAGTCGCATAGTAAAGTTTGAGTATGAGTGGCACCCTGCCTCAGGATGGTAGGTGGCAAGGAATACCCACTAAAAACCCCGGCCCCTCCGTCAAGCACCTTTAGGGTGGTGTCACGGGGCCCGGAATGGTCTAGAACTGCCGCAACACCACTAGCGCTGCCCTAGGCTGGCCAGACAAACCCCGGAGCAAGCGGAAACAGGGAGCGACGGGAGCAGCCCGGAAGGCCAGTCCGCTCCCGTCCGACATAGACGAGGCCCGATGGGATTGGATGGAGGTGCCCCCGCACCAACCATCCGCCGGGCCCCGTCAGGAGGCTGCAGGCGGTCGAACATTGGGCAAACACCTGGAAGCTATATCCATAATAGCCACGCCTTCAAGCTGCAGAGCGTAGCTACGCCTTCAATCTTGATGGTTGTACCGCCACCAGCCGGTTGCCAGAGCCTCGTCTGTTATTCGGCAGGATGCACCGCGGTCGGATGAGGGTGGTTTGGAGCTAAAAGATAATGGGTTGCTTCCTTACATCCCAAGTATACGGGTGTCGAATTTCCTTCTTTAAAGCTAGGACGGAGGGGGGATAGAAAGTTCGCCCAGGGCTCTGGTAGTTCTAAAAGAAGGCAATGCACAATACCGTCTTCACCATAAGGGCACACGGGGCCCGTGCCCAGGGCCCCCATTCTCAGGGGGGCCCCGAAGGATCCATAATTTCTCTCACACATTTATTCTCAAAACATTTTTGTCAGCACATTACACATTTTTCACATTTTACCACTTTGGAAGAGTCTCTCGCGCAAACTATTAAGTTTAGAAAAAAAAATATGTTAGAAAATTCAACATAATTTTAAAATACCTGTCCATAATTACACCACACGAATGGGTTTGATGAAAAAAAAATTTTTGAGTTGTATGTATGGGGAACCCCAAAAATTTTGGTTTTTTTTTCTGGTTTTATTTTAAAATCATAATGCGGCTAACAGAATACATCGACGCACCAAATTTCAATAATGTAGCTCTTATAGTTTCGGGATAAACTGGCTGTGACATACGAACGGACAGACAGACAGACATGACGAATCTATGAGGGTTCCGTTTTTGCCATTTGGCTACGGAACCCTAAAAAGGGCCCCAAATTCTTGTGTGCCCAAGGGCCCCAGCCTAGTTTAAGACGGCACTGGCAATGCATGTTATCAACTCACCTGCAGGTTAAACTTGTCGTAGAAAGATTTCCCGCAATAAGTGCAGTGGAACGACGCCCCCTGTCTCGCTCTCTCGTGGCTCTTGAGGTGCACTTTGAGGAGATTCTGCGAGCCGAATTTCTTTGGGCATTCTGGACATTCGTGGGTTTTTTCCTGATAAAGAAAAAATAAGTTTCCATTTCAATCATTCAAAAGTAAACGAGAGAAAATGTGTTGTTTGGAAAAAACCTTTTGTTTCCACATATTTTTTATTAATGCTAATGAAATAACTTTTTCACCAATATTTCTTTCATGAAGTCGATGGCATTTATTTTACATTTAGGACCTCGACACATCCGCTTTTAGTCATGCGAACGAGAGCAAATCGGCTCAACAAAAAAAACCTGATGTGATATTGACGCCTACGATGGAACCTGCCAATCCCTAAAAATACAGATTTATTTATTTATTTATTTATTTATTTAAACTTTATTGCACTATAAAAAGAGTGTACAAAAGGCGGACTTAATGCCGCATAGGCATTCTCTACCAGTCAACTATTGGGCTAAGCAGATTTACTCTCGCTTTGAACACCTGAAGATCGTATGTCTCGGGGAAGGCTCCGGAAAAATAGTCAAATAGCTCATAGCGGCAGGGCCGTCTTTAAACTATTTGAGGCCATGGGCACATTAGAATCATGGGGCCCCTGGGACCTAAATATCGATTATCATTTGGTAATCTGGCAGGAACTAGGGGGCCCCCTTTCGATCGCGGGGCCCTGGGCACAAGAGAGGTAGGGCATAGCGAATCTTCGCTGAAATTGAGCCGCCTGTCCGGGGAAGGACCTCCACCCTATAGAATACCGCAGTCAAATGGCCTCTGGGTCGTGTTTCTGCCGGTGAGTAGGGTTTCCGGAGCTCGTGGGGGGTTAGGGTTGGGCCGGCATGGCGGTGGCAACTGACAAGTAACACGTTACTTGCCCGTTGTCACAGCGACTTGGGCTTCTCTTTCGCTTTCCATCAGGCGTAGGGAAGCCATTATGTCAAGACACTATAAAAAAAAAAAAAAAAAAACGTGCCCATAGTGCCCAGTGGGGAAGAGGGGTCTGCATAGCGGACGTTCTCACCAAGTGCGTATCCCTGTGCTTGGACAGCGAGTGCGCGTATTTGAACCTCTTGGGGCACTCCGTGCACTGGAAGCCCGACTCCGTGTTGTGCGTCGACTGGTGGGCCTTCCACGTCGCCCACCCGGAACACTTCTTGCCGCATATCTTACACTCGCGCAGCCGGGTCGTGTGGTATCTGAGAGTAATTCCAATCCAAATTCCAAAAATATACTAAATTTGTTAATACATAATATTACTTTAAGTACTTAGCTGCATATATTTTATTACGTAGTCCTAGAAACAAACCTGTGGATAGAGCGAGGCACTCCCATCACAAGTGTCTACCGACTACTTACCGGGAGGCCCCGTCAACTAATAATAATGTATGGATTTTTTGGAAATAAAGTACTTTTTATTTTATTTATTATATTATTATAATTCCAAATAACTATCAGGGGGATCGATACTGATGCCAAAAATGGTATCGGTAAATTTTTTGTCAGTCAGTCAAATCAGTCTGTCTGTCTATATAATAATAATAACCCAAGACATGCCACGCTGGGCCACACAGCGTCGTCTAGCCCCAAACTAAGCCGAAGCTTGTACTATGGGTACCAGACAACTGATAAACTTACTTAAATACTTTTTTTATTTGTAAATAAATACATATTATAGATAGAAAACACCCAGACCAATATGAACAGACATGTACATGAACAAAAATGTTTGTACTGTGTGGAGATCGAACCCACGACCATCACTACCAAATGAGCCAACAAGCCAGTCAGTATGTCGTTATAGAAACAAAAACTACTCAATGGATTTAAACGAAACATGGTACAATTATTCTTCATACTCCTGGGCAGGTTATAGTGTACTTTTCATCACGCTCCAATCAATAGGAGCAGAGCAGTGAAGGGAAGTGTTCGGAAAACGGGAGAAATGTTTATCTGTATGTTTGATCACTCGCCACGCGAAAACCACTGCATGGAATTGAATGCGGTTTTCACCAATGTATTGGCTAGAGGTCTAACTTAAAATTTAGGCACCATTTTATGGAAGTTATTTATGAAACCCGATCGATATCCACGCGTGCGACGCCGCCGGCTCAGCTAGTGTGGAATATATCTAAAGAGCAATATTTAAAACCCACATTTAAATTTTATTCTTCTGGCCACCGAGCAGTCTGACGGCGGTAAGCTCGCCGACAGCTAGCTGTTTGCTAATTTATGATGGCAATGTAAAATATGTCTTAAAGAGCATTATTTAAAGCCTATATTTGAACTTTATTGTTTTTGCCGGAAGGGAGCAGGGTGTTATTCAAGTGACCTTAAGTCATATCGATCCAGCAGGGTTCACCGAAAACCAGCGCCGTGGTTCGCTACGCGGGCCACGGTTCCATGCTGAGTGAAGCCCTTTTACATTGGACGTCACAATCCTGCGTCCGGTCTATTGGTTAACTTTGTTTTGTTTATGTATTTTTAATTCTTGTTTTGTTCCTTATAAAAGTTAATGTATTGTTGTATTTTTTTTTTTTGTATGTTTTTTCCTGTCTTATGTTTGTGTTGTGATTTAAAAATGTTTATACCTATGTGTCTATTTTTTTTTATTGCTGTGTTGTGATGTCCAAATTGTAATAAAAATTTCTTATTTCTTATCATTATTTATCCAGAAAAGTCGCAGCAGCAATATGACAAGAACACTTACTTATCCTCTTTTTCTTTCGCAATTTCCAATTTCCGTTCCGTGATAAATCCGTATGAATGCCACTTTGTGTGAATCAGTAACCGCTTTGGATGTTTGAACAGGAGACAACAGTTAGGGCATTCATAGTAACAATTTGAATCGGTACCTGAGGAAAGAAATCAAATAAATAAATAGCAGACGATATCACAAATACTAATAGTACATAATCAGTTTTCATGACATACTGGCTAAAGTTGGAATTTTTTAAAAAGCATATTTAACTGGTAACAATTGGTAGTGACCCCTGCCCTTTGAACCAATGGTTCAAACGAAATTTCCAACTGAGACACACATTCATGTCGTAAACACTTGTGTTTGTTCCGTAGTAGATACAAACCTATATATTTATGGTACCTTCATTGTTCTGATACCCATAACACAAGTGCTTAAGGGAGCGTTCAATTATTACGTAACACAATTTTTTAAGTATTTTGATGAAAATGTTACGTCATGTGTTGTACCCCTGTCCCTGTAACGCATCGTAACGTTTTATAAGACCACACTCATTCACCTCAATTTGCGTTACGTAATACTTGAACAGTCCCTAAGCTACTTTGCAATTGGAGTAATGTCATATGACATTTTTATCAAATATTAAACCACGACTGCACTAAATGTATGTTTATTTATGTATATGTATATTCTTCCAATTAGTAGAGTCAAGGCAGAAAAGTATAACCTCAGTTTACCGGCCAACTGCGTTTTGACGTGTCTCTCTAAACACTTGACATTGGCGAATTATCCGCGTAAACTCTACACGCGTGATAGAGTCCATTCCACAAAAAAAGACTGCACTAAACGGGTTTGAACTGCCATACACACTCTGCCATGCCATAACTTGACACACTATATAAAATAATTACTAATACACACCATTTTTAAGAGCTTCCAACGCCTTAGCAACACTCTCATCGCTATCTACAATGTCACCACTTTTTACGTCCTCTCTCGATACACCGTTCATGTCCCGAGGGAATGGGGTCATGTTTTCTGTGTCCGTCCAACTGTTGATCTGCTCTATTTTCACGACAACCTATATAGAATAAAAAACCTATTGTATGAAAACATCTAAATCGCGTAAGATAGATGATTGAAATTTGGCATGCAGGTACCTTAATGTAGGTAAAAATTACTTGTAACGCGATATTGCAAAATTCCAACGGGAATGGGAGTTATTGGGAAAAAACTTTTGAATGTAAAAATCTAAACACGCGGACGAAGTCGCGGGCAAAAGCTAGTATAGAATAAACATGAAGATGCATGGTCAGTCGCTTCAATGTAATAACCAGACTCGCTAAATCTAGGATCATGGTCAAAGCGGACCCTGCCCCTAGAGGCACAAACCGGCACAACGCTAAGAGGATGATGATGATGCATGGTCAGGGGTGGAACCAAATAAGTGATTTGTGCTTGACTGGGCACAAATAAAACCTACTGCAGTCACCAACCCGCCTGCCAAGTGTGGTGACTTACGCATATCGCCCCAAATGACAATTGTCATTGGAGGCTACCCATAGGCGTAGCTACCCAGGGGCTAAGCGGGGTAGTACCCGGTACCCTCAAGCCTAGAGGCCCTCGAATCCTTATCCCAAAAATTTACCAAACTGCATCGCAGCAGTATTTGTACATATTTAGTATTTTTACTTGGTCAAGCTAATCAGTTTAGACAGCAGCGGAGCCCCATTTTATTATTTGCCCCAGGGCCCTTGGTTACCTAGCAACGTCACTGGCTGGAGGTTTATGTCTAACAGTAGATGTTTTGCAGGTTGATGATAATGGGCTGAAGTAAAACAGTAAGTTGAGTTTTAGATATGACTATAACTAGTCTAGCTGCCAGTAATTCTTCTAGGATCTAACAATCTGGAACCAGTTGATATTGTTTTTCCTATTGGAATGGCTAAATATTCAAAATACTTTGTTTTATAACTATCAGTACCACAGGAGGCTGGGTGCATCTCCTAGACCACCCAGACCTGAGACGATTTTGAAAGGTCCATTTCCTACATTGACTCGGCCAGAAATCAGGACCTTGGGATAGTTGAGCTTTGGTAATCCCAAGGTTCCAATTTCTGGTTGGGCACACGCAGCCATTGCAACCCAAGGTTATCCATTTATTTCTTTACGAATGACCTAAGAACAAACAGTACAAAACAATTTTATTTACCTGTTTCTCCACTTCAATTGGCTCTTGCTTTATCACAGGTACAATTTCTACTTCTACATTATTTTCCATCCTTTTCTCCATTATCTGTTTGTCTGCCTTGTCTACCTCCATTTCTTCTGGTTCTATCACAGGTGTTGGCCTACAAACATCAACTTTTGCAACATCTTTACTAATATTCTCTGTTACTTTCTCAATTCTACTTTCAGGTTCAGAATTCAGATCCTCAATATCATCATTGCCATCAGAATCGTCAGGATCATCACCTGTCTCATCATCACAGTCAGAATTATTTTGATCATCACCTATTGGTGATGACACCTTAGACACATAATTATTTCTGGATGTACTACTTTCATTACTTTTCTTATCATTTATCATATAATGGCAGTTTTTCTCACTCTTATTACTATTTTGTTCCATGTCACGATTTTTCGTTGTATTTATTAGTATGTTTTCTATTAACCTGACCGTGTTTTCAAGGTTTTTACGTCTTGTGTTGTCACTAAGTAAACTTTCTGGTGATTTCAAATTGAAATCAGAGTTGTGTGCTTCTTTATATGAATTATATGGTTTGAAATCATCATTGTACACAGTTTGTGCACTTGAGATTGGTTCAGTAAGCCTTTGAAATAATTTATTTGGTACCTGAGGTATGTTTATTGGTGTTTTTGTTATGTATTGTTGTTCTTTGTTGCTACTTGATGGCTCTAACATTCTCTTCTCCAAATGTCCGTAGTTGAGCATATTGTGACTGTGATCTTCGTGCATATTCAAGCTCATAGGCAGCATCGGGTTTTGCCAACTAGTGTTCTGCATTACAGACGAATTCTGATGCATGTAACTAGGCTGAAAGCCCAGCGGATGATAGTTTTGGAATGGATGCATTTGAGAGCCTAGATTCGCTGCAGGATTACCGTAGGGCGGATAGTTGGGCAGACTGAAGTGCCCACTAGCCGCTGGAGACGGC
Source organism: Conogethes punctiferalis (assembly GCA_031163375.1). NCBI lineage: Eukaryota > Metazoa > Arthropoda > Insecta > Lepidoptera > Crambidae > Conogethes > Conogethes punctiferalis. The sequence continues at coordinate 3,232,953 of CM062077.1, read as the reverse complement.
TGCGGAGGCATTTTGCTCAAATTATTCAAGTTTTGCACCATATTCATCGGAGTAGATAGTTGCGAAATGTTTAATGGGGCTCCCATGTTGACTGGCGTCTCATTGGGGCCATAAGGTCCAGTATTGTGCAACATAATTAACTTTACCACACTTTAAACAGTTTATGTTGTCTAAAAACTACATTTCTGTTTTGAAAAACGATTTATAAACAAGGGCGAGGATAGCCATTTTGACACTTTTACGTTCACCCAATAACCGATAATCGGAAATCGCGCCACAGATAGGACAATCATAATAACCGATAAACTTAGGCGTCGTGTACATAGCCAGAGTTGAAACGCGTTTTAATATTTGACGTTCGAGCAGCAAAAACAGGGTTAACTTCGTTGCTAAATATGCCAATAGATGGCGCTGTACTAAACGTGTTAAACAAATTAGACTCTAAATCATTGTGATTAAGTCTATTTTACAGTGAATGTGTTCCTTAAGGAATAATCTTCATCTAATTCTAGTTTTTCTAAAATCGACTTTATCGTGAACACATTAGAACAAAATTCTAATGCACCCAATCGAGTGTGTGATTTGACGTTTTCTTTCCGCAATTTATTTATTTATTTTCTGTCGTCCATTCATCGCTAATGGACGTGTGTTGAGTCATGTGTGAACTATTAATTGTTTCACTCATGAATCTCATTCAATTAACTAATTATAACAATTAGAAAATACTTCGTGCAGTGTTTAGATTGCAGCATTAGTCTGAAAAATGGCGTTGACCGCCGCGGCCGAGGAGTATTTTCGCACAATAAATCCTATTGCAGGAAAAATACACGAGGATATTGTTGAAACGAGAAGCGCTTACGAAAATATATGGGAAACATTGACTGAAAAGGAAAAGGTAAGCTCTTACGAAACATTGTTCACATAACAACAATTCGATATTAGATATTGCCTGGCTGTGTAAGAATATGATTTCCGCTTTCAACTTCATGGTTGATTTGAAGTCTGCTGCATCATGGTATATTGCTGATGAAAAGACCGAATTTACTTTGAAACTACATTGGTTTTGCTAGTTCAAATTATTATATGTATGTACCTCCGAAAAAATATTCCTTCATAACTTTGTGTTTATAAAATGAATCAGATAGGTAGATCTGATAATTTTGGTCAGAGTGTAGTCTTTTTCGTTTGTTAATCAGCCTGACTATTAGTCCAAAATCCATGCCAATATAGAAAAATTTGTTTCTTTTGAACGAACTGGGAATCATTTTAATCCATCAGCCTCTGACCCCAAGCCTTACTAAAGACCTTCTTGGTTCACCTAAAGTGCCAAAAACTTTGTGTTTTTATTTAGGTTTTCAAAAATAAAACAAATAAATGTTTTTGTTGTGAGCCTGGGTGTAAATGAAACTTATAATAATATGTCCTTAGACAGTACACAGAGTACAAGGGAACACCTTAGATTTTTATTTATTTCAATTTTCTTTCACAAAATGGTATAAAAGGCGAACTTAATGCTAGGAGCAATCTCTACCAGACAACCTTTAGGTAGAAGCAAATACCTTATTCATATAAAATAAACTTTAATGAATTCCTTATTTATGTATAATCTTTCCAAACCAGTGGTAGTTTGTTGTTTTCTGTTGTTTTGTTTTTTTAAAATCCCATACAAATAAAGATCATTTTGACTTTGATATCTTCATAGTTAAATTCAATAAAAGATGAGTAAATGATTTATATACAGATGTTTGTCTTTAAAAGATCCAATTTTTAATTAATGGATTCTATGTGACAGCAGGAATACAATAATAGGCTAAAAATTGTAATTAGTCCGTCTTTTGGCTTATTTAAAAATAAAAGACATACATATTTTTTTATTTGTATATTAGACTAAAAATCACAATGTTACAGCCCGTTGAAATTACGTGTGACGTCACTCGGTGAGGCATTTTTACGTGAGTGAGTGACGTCAAAGACTCCCACTCCGAACTTTTGATGCCTTGTATCTTTGCTATTGTTTATTTGAATGAAAAAAGGAAAAATAGGTGTCTTTTACTTTTGAATGAAAGGCACATATTTTTAAGATGGATTAATTACAATTTTTAGCCATAATGGCTTAATAGAAGAAATAATACTGTTCACAAATGTTCACAGCTTACAATAAAATTATTCAAATAGGTCTTGTCTTTGAATGAATTGTACAAAGAAATAAAATGTAAATTGTTAACTAAAAAATGTGTTATCCATTTACTACATACATATTTATTCTTTAATGTGTTTCTTTGATATTAAATTATATGTCAATCAAATCATTTATTTATTACTTATAAAAGTGTGTTAATTGGCGTTGAATTATTAATCCTAATCAACATCAGCCTATTGAAGTCCACTGCCGACATAGGCCTCTCCAGTTATTCGCCACACTCATAATCGCCCAGCTGGGTAGGCAGGTTGGCGATCGCAGGGCGAAGCTTCTCGCTCCGGTGACGCTGCCGCCCGTCATCGGTCTGTGGTATTTAGCTACGCCTTCAATTTGATGGTTATGCTAGGTTTACACGCGTGCCAAGCAGCTCGGCGAGCAGCCCTGCCCTACACACTGCGCACGCACGTGCACATTCAAACAGACGAACAGCCCGTTCACATGCTTGTGCTTGTGTTTGTGCCCGTTGAATGTCGTGTCGGTATAATGCCGCGTTTACACGCTCGCGTTCAGCGTGTAAACGCGGCATTATACCGCCACCAGTCTTGACGGTCTAATACTAGAAAATGATTGGTTTTTAGCAGATTACAAAAGCAAAGGCAAATATTGTGAAGAAGTGTGTGTGTGTTATTGTGATGTCCATTGTAATAAAGATATCTTATTTCTTACATTTTGGAATGATTTCTAGTCAGCTGTTGTTTTCAGAATGAAATCATCAACGAATCGATAATAAAACCGGATATATCTCTGAAGTATGCCTTGCTGGACTCCCTCGAGTTCGACCTGGACGACCCGCCGGTCCGGAAGGATGACCTCATGTCATTCTTTGGCAGGGACCACGGCCAGAGAGTTATACAGGATGAAAACACATCTTACAAGTGAGTTTGTCGACGACCATTTGTCACTTTATGCAGGGTGTTACGTAAAGTTTAGAACATTGGACAGATTCGTGTTTGATTTCCTGTCGGGGTCTATTTCAGGTCACCAGCTAGGCTGTCCACCACCGTACACTTGAAACGAAACTTGCCTTTAAAAGCCTGTGAAGTGAAAAATACGTGTCTAATATATTTTTATAATCTAAAATACGGACTAAATAAAATATAATTATTTTGACCCTGGAAACATCCCCATTGCAGGGATGAGCACTCCGCCCCATTCCTGTACCAGACGAAGAGCCAGCTGAACCTGTGCATCCTCGCGGAGCACCGGGCGCCGAAGGAGGTCGCGCCGGCCTCCCCCCTCCCCGTCATGTCGGAGCTGGCCATCTCCCACTCGAAGGTGGTCTCCGAGCTGAAGAACGCGCTCAAGTCTCACGACATACTGAAGAGTACGAAGGAGGAGCCGGTGACGTCGCCAGGGTTCATCAGCAAGTTTATTAGCAATTTTAAGAGTAAGGTAAGGACGAGGTCGGTTTAGGGTCTATAAGGCATTTCAATAAATGCGGTGGGGTTGACTTCTGTCCACTACGAACATACTCGATTTCGATATTACATAATATATTAACCCTTTAATGGTCACAATCAATTAAAAAACTCCGTAATTTACAATTCTTTTTCGATTGGAAAGATTCAAAATATAATAGCAAATAAATTAATAGTTTAAAAAGTTACGATATTCCATGATGGAATGCCTATGTTCCGGCTTCATAAACTGACCTTGAAACCTAGTCGTGGTCAGAGTTCATTACAAGACTTTTCTAACAAATCCAAACAGCTATGATATGATGTTCCAACATGAGGCTACATCATCAGATCAGTTCGACAGTACCACATTATTGTATTCATATGTATTGTCATCAGAACTACATACAGCCGCCAATTTTCATGTCACTACGATTCTTAGAAGATGGTGAAATGGTTTTTGTATACATTTCTCTGTTCCAGGATGAGGAGAGAGAGTGTTTAGTAGGAGGGATGCCCACTCAGATAGTCGCCTCCTCGGACAACTTCTTCAGAACCAATTTCAAGAGTCCTCAGAACGACCGAGATTATAGGAATAGTATGGCGAAGTCGAATAGTGGTAAGTTTTTGATTTTTGCTTTGAAAATTGAACACAACTAGATACATCACCACATATTTACATAACAGTTACATGAAATGTCATGTAATTAATTGATATTTTAAGATTAATTTACATCCACCTAACAGAAAATCTCGAAATAGGCCTGTTGCTATAAAAAATGTTATTAGTCCATCTTTTATATTGTTCAAGAATAAAAGGCACGTATGAGACCAAAAATTACAAAGATATAGCCCGTTAAAATTACGCGTGACGTCAAAGTGTTGGGAGCTTTTTCGCCACTGAGTGACGTCAATGACCCCCACTCCTACATTTTGATGTCTTGTATCTTTGTTATTTTTGGTTTAAATGAAAAAAGAGAAAATACGTGTCCAATATATTTTTATAATCTTAAATACGGACTAATTACATTTGTTTCGGCAACAAATCTTAACTAATATTATAAAGCTGAAGAGTTTGTTTGTTTGTTTGAACGCGCTAATCTCAGGAACTAGGTGGTCCAAATTGGAAAATTCTTTTTGTAGACCATTTATCGAGGAAGGCTTTAGGCTATATAACGCTGCAACTATTAGGAGCGAAGAAATAATGGAAAATGTAAAAAAAAAAGGGAAAAAATAACTATTCCACGCGGACGAAGTCGCGAACACAGCTAGTCTATTATATAGATGGAAATCCACATCCGAAGGGATTTTAAGCCATGTAATTAGCGAATCGCGGCGCAGCTCGTCTCCGCTCCACTCCACCTCAGTAGAACCGCGGCATTACTCCATAAGGTTACCAGAATAATAAGTTACGTGTCACATTACACATTGTCTGAATCAAACCGTAAACATTTTAGACTGCACTAGCTTCTAATAATATTTTGTCTAAGCTCGCCTCAGTCATTGTTGAAACAGATTGTATCACCGTCACCGGCCCTTGAATCATACGGACAATTTAATTAGACAATAGATAAGACACGTCGTTTAGATTACACAGTGACTAATTAGATAGCCGTTGCGTTGCTGGATTGTTATTTAGGTTTCTAGACCGTGGACATATGTCTTAGTACATTCAGTATACTACATATTGATAAACAAACGTCCTAATAAGTATGTTTCTAGGGTCAAAACAATTTCATTTTATTCAGTCCGTATTTTAGATTATAAAAATATATTGGACACGTATTTTTCCTATTTTCATTTAAACAAAGATACAATGCATCAAAATGTAGGAGTGGGGGTCTTTGACGTCACACAGTGGTGAAAAAACTCCCACTCGTTGCCCTCACGCGTAATTTTAAGGGGCTATATCTTTTGTCATTTTTGGTCTAATTTACAAATGAAAAAATACGTGTCTTTTATTTTTGAACAATTTAAAAGACGGACTAATTACATTTTTTACGGCCTATTGGAACAAAGTTTAAATCATCATTTCGGGAACGGTCTATCATCATTTTGCTCCAAGCCAACTATGTAGTTAGAATAAAATATAATCTCTTTGGAAATTATCGTCAATTTATTTATCAGTCCTCCAAATGGAACCTGAAGTTCGACCTTATCACCAGGATAACTTTAATACAAGGCTCTATTTTAATGTGTACAGTATAATCTTTTTATTATGTAGCGCCAGTACGTGCCTATTCACTATAGTAACTTCTCAGTGAACCGGAAGATGCGTGTCTAGAATATAAATTTCACAATGAATATTTACAAAATATTAGCAGCGTACAGATAATACATTTAGTTACTTCTATGTATGGGGATTAGAACGTGACTGTATTTTGTAATATTTGGTACCTATGCCCACTAGGTTTTGTTCAAGTTTTTTAGTCTGCTTTCCACCCTTTATTTCCCACACTTCCACGTGATTTTTCAAAACGTAACGTAAACGAAATGGCTTTGAAGGATTGTATTGTAGATTCAGATATTGCCAGTTTTTGAGGGTTCCGTACAAGATGTTCAATATTTCTATTGAAATCAAAATGTTTGATGGACGAAGTGACAACAAGGTTTATTCCTGATAGAAAATTTACTCCTTACTTAACACCCTATAACACGTGACTATCACGACAACAAATAGCAGTCTTATTTCGAAGCTTGAATTAGCTTTGTTATTACGTACATGAAAGTTTATTTTTTATTTTTAACCGACTTCAAAAAAAGAGGAAGGTTTCTCAATTCGACCGTATGTTTTTTTTTGTGTATTAAAATTCGGTCAGATGAGTATTAACTAGGTAGGTAGTACTTCTGCAAAATATTTTATTTAAATATGTTGCAAAAGTACTACCTAAATATTGTATTACAATGAGAAGTGTCATTGTCCCCAGATCTATCGGAAGAGAATAGAGGTCTGCTGTCGTCGAGTCAAGCTTCATCGGGAACAGACTTCCAGTCTACTGAGACACTGACCGAGTCCACCACTCTACCAAAAACGGGATACGACTTCTTAGACAATTGGTAAAGTTTGGATAAGCCTGTAGTTAATACATAGTTTGTGTCGTAAACTAACTGATTTACCTATGTACTACGATTGTCGTTTACAACTAATGCAATTTTTTTTTAAATGTTGCATTCTAATGTTAAATGTGACACATGGATTGTGATGCTCCAAACTACATTTTATCTTTTAACATTAACTTTTCTTTCGTTGTTAAATCTTGACTTTAACATCATTAAGGTCGGCAGAGGTGACGCTGAAGCTTCGGAAGCAACTAAACGTACCCCACCACCCTCCACATAACTAACTCTTGATTATGATGAGAGTGAGATAAATAACGATTGGATAATAAAATACCACTAATCGTTTTACTCATTATGATATTATCTTATCATTAGGTTATTTATGTCAGATAAAAGTCAAGGAATGGAAAATGGGAACTGTAAAAGCTAAAAAATTTTATATTTCGAATCCTCTGCGAAAATAAATTAATCATGTTTAGATATCAGACAGGTACTTGCTCGTTATCACAGTGATTTGGGCTTCTCTTTCGCTTTCTATCAGGCGTAGGGACCATTATGACGAGTTAGTATAAAAAAAATGTGTGAAATGAGGCTTGTTTTTACATCATAATCTATGGAGACGAAGCCACCGTCAAAATAATAATAAATATCAGACGGACAAACTGAGCTGTATTTACTTATGTGGGTCAGACGAAAATTACGTAGACTGGGAATCTATACTCTTCATCTATTTCATAACACAGTTAACAATTTTTATTACACTCTATACATATATAAAACCTGTTTATTTTATTGTGGCGTGCAATGGAGTTATTATTGCGTTTTTATAGCGTTATAAGTTTATCTGTGTTAGGAAATTATTGTCACTTGTATAGAAGATCCGAATTTTGCTGAAAGACTTGTCAGATATTGGCAATAACTGTAGGAAACAGCTACCAGTTATAGTAATTATCTGATAAATTATAGAATAAGGAAAACCTTGCATCTTACGGACTGGCATCACTGGCATGCCAGTGGCAACTGGCAATAAACTTGTTTAAGTGATTAGTTACATGTCCGTTGCCACAGTGAAAGATATCCCAAAATAAGTATAACCATAGACAAGCCTAGATATTGTCATAGATGTGATGTATGATATTTATTGTTAAGATTAAACATTTAAAATAATTCTATTTTGTGTAATTAAATGTGTTCTCATTAAAATTCTACTCTCCAGCCAGTATTTGTATGGGACTGATAAACTTACTTGTGTTTGTGATGCAACTGTAACCACTAGATGGGGCTGGTTGGAATACGGATGTTCACAACACTTCGGAAACAAATTCGATTCGGCAACTACGCTTTGTCTCTTTCTATGATTCGACTGTGACAAAGAACTACTTTCCCTAACGGAAGCATTTCTGAGTTGCTGTTAGAAGGAAGGTGGATGAAGTGGAAACCCTAAGCTTATTAATTATTATAGTATAAATTATTATTTGCCAAATATACGTATGAAATGCTTCGTAATCTCATTTGTAAGACTGCAATACATTTGTAATTAGTTTTAGTACTTTTGTATCCATGTTTAGTAATTGTAATAATAATACGAATAATAAAAACTATTACGTACGAATTTCTACTGTATACTATCATATTTTAACATGTGCCTGTAATTTATTTTTTCATTGATATAAGAGTGAGTGATTTTTGTTATCATAGTGAACAGACTTTTTATTATATTTACCGCGACACTTACAGTTACCAAAATCTGTCAAATTATCATAATCTTCTCTAAGCATAGAACATTCATTCAAAGCCTTAGCTGTTGTCGGTGGGGCAGTTACCACCATACCCTGCAGGACTATTCACATTATGTTCGCTCTCGGATTCGGAAACATTGAATGAACACGACATTAGTTATCTAGGGTTGCCATCCGTCCGGGTTTCCCCGGATTTGTCCTAGTTTGTAGGGCGTCCGGGGTCGGTCCGGCCGGGGTTTTTAAAAGTGTCCGGGTAAAATCCGGACACTTTAGATTATAGATTAGCGATAAATCCACAATCAAGAACGCACGGAAAATAATAAAAAATTCTGAAGTGTCCGGGGAAAAAACCATATTTCGCCCAAATGTCCGGAATTTTTGGCGTGTTATCCGGCGCCGGCAATTTAGGTGATGGCAACCCTAGTTATACCTACTAGACTCTAAAATAGTAACAGAGTACCTAGGTAATGTCAATTATGAATTGGTAAGTCTCGCTGGACTCTGCACACCTTCAACTCTGTACCTCATCAAGATATTAAACTTTTTCCTTAGTTAGTTGAATAGTGTTTTGGAGTTTGACATAGGGTTATGTTGATGTGTAATCGTCTGTACTATTGCTGCAATGTATATCAGATAGATTATGTGTTACGCAAGTAATATTTAAACATATTAAAAGTTGATAGAAATTCTTACGGCGCGGTGTGTCTAAAAATTCTCATGTTGGTTGTTAAAATAATTGATTTTATTATTAATTCGAATTTATATCAAAATTATTGTTCTCTCAAATGCATTTACTTTTGTATAATTTATTTTACTTCATAGAGTGCACTTTGCCTCAGTTCAAACTTTCCTCTCTTTGCTATGTGAAGCAAAGGCTTGCATATGTCACCGGAAAATAGCAAGAATCGTAAGTTGATCAATTTCCTAGGTAGTTGATTAACTTCCGGAAAATAATAAACGGCAGTTGAAATGTATTATTTAACGTATGTATTTTAGTAAATTGATCATTTTACGGGGTCTTGCCGTAAAATCATCCGACGAAGGTGAGGTGAACGTTGATTAGTTCAATGGCTCACGTGGCGTTATCCCGGCAACCAATCAGGGAAGAGTGTATTAATTTACGGGTAATAGTGCACCGTTAAATAGTACATTGAGCAACGATTGGGCCATTTGAGGACGATTTTACTTGTGTCAAAATCGTAAATTATTAAATGACTGCCAGGCTACCGTAAGATGATCAACTACCTAGGAAATTGATCAACTTACGATTCTTGCTATTTTCCGGTGACGCATACAAAATTTCTCATTTGAAGTTCAAGGCAAAGTGCGCTTTATAAAGCTTAGCCTAACATTGTGAATAGTGTATAAGTATTTGTAATTACTTTGTGTAATTTACACCTAATATAGCGATTGCCTAATAAAGCTTCTTTTATTTTCAGTTTAATTAAAGGTACACACGTAACCTAAGTAATTCAGTAAGCAAATGCTGCATTGTTGTAGTTGAAAATACACATCAACACCTGAAAAAATGTTAGCTTCATATAATTATCGTCTTGTGATCTACAAGACGATATTATATGAAGCTAACATTTCTTCTGTTTAAATAGTTAGGTAGTAGAGAAAACACATGATTACATATTTTAAGGTTTATTCTTACACTTACATACTTAAACTATCTTATAGTAACATTTTAACAAAAATAAAGCAGGTAAACATAAAAAGAAACACTTTGAACTCCCAAAGTTTGAAATCAAATATTAATTTTGAATTTACAATTTTCACAAAACTTCTGAGATAATTAGAATACAAGATAGTTTGTTCCCTATTGGAAACATGATAAGGCATACATTTGTTTACTTCAAGGTAAACAGCAGATGAAGACATATAATAAGTTGGTCTTGCTAGCTTTGATTGAAAATAGCTAGTCTAGCAAACATCAATTGAATCCGTGAAAACAAATTAGTTTGATCTGATACCTCTACTCCACATGAAGATTTACTTAGCACAAATTAATTTCTTTCGTATCCAGGCATTCATCATAATTTGAAATGTTTAGTAAACTGTGGTCCTGAGACTAAGTCTTAAGACTTATTGCAAACCAATTTATTCCTTGTACAAACATTTTGGTTTTTGCTAATTTAACTATAGGAAGGATAGACGAATTATCTATGGATTGTAGTTTATACAGAATAGTAAATCAAAATATAAGTTGCCATTTAAATTTTTCTGAATGCTTATTACATTTTGTAAGAAAATTAGGTAGGAAGTAATAAAAATTAAAGATTTTCTGTTTACAAAATCATTTTGTACTAGCACAGATAAGGAATTGGCAGTGATACACTCATGAGGATCAAAAACAACTTGAATTTTATATGTGATCCATTTCTTTAAGTCTGATGAACTTTTGTCGCACCACACACTGAGACTGAAGGGAGAATCATATTTGCTCACACTTGTGCACTATGATATCTTATAGATACTAGGTTACAGAAGCCAGATTACAAGAAGACTAACCAAGAACATAGCTGATAGATGTTTTAGTGCAGAAGTGTGAACACATATAAGCCTTCACACTATATTTATGTCGTGGACACACAGAGTATTAATATATAAGTCATAGAATAAAAACACACTTCTGTTACAGTTAAATAAGACACTGTGTAATGGGACGGTGATGTGGTGATACACTGAACTCCATAAATAACAGACAAGAGTAATTTTTATTCCATGGAGTGTATTATTTTATCTCAGATATTGCAAAATGTTAGCATCTCACTACGCGTCGAATTCAGCCATTAGGCTGCCTGTCTACCGAAGCGTACCTAGGCAGAGGGGTGAATAGTGGGCTAGGTAAGAATCCACCAATAGAATTGTGACGTGTGAGTTGCTCAGCCAGAAGGTTTTATGCAATTCTATCGATTGATTTTAACCTCACTCATTGCTCTGCACCCTCACTCTGCGTCTGAGGATAGGCAGCATTATAAGGATGTTACCAGACCAATTGAATGGTCAATGACATCAATCAACCAATTGGTCTGATAACTCCCTAAGTAATGGCTGAATTGGCAGGACAATGCAGGGTCATGCTATTGCATCCACTTTTTCTACTGATATAGCAATAGCTGATCTAATGTAGCACACATCCATCACATATTGTCCAATTTTCATAATTACAGTAGTGACTAATTGAGTGAAAAGTACCAATAGTGCATGGATATGTAGGAAGTCTATAGGTTATGTTAACATAATGTTCGTAACAGAAATTAACAGCCATATTGACAAAAGTTACTATGCGTCTTGCGAACTCTCAGGAACCAAAAACCAATACGATTTTGGGCACTGTGCATCCTCCAACTTCTCACACATCTAATTGCTCCTAGTGCTTTTTGCTCAATAAGTCACTGATCTTTTTACGATGAAAATTGGACATGGAACATGGACATCCTGCAACTAAATGCCATCTGCCATATGAAATGCTATATGACTTAACAGCTTATATGAACATAGAATCTGACACAATTATAACATTAATTTGACATAGGTGAAATCTCAGAGAAATAATCGAAAAACATCTCCAGATCATAATTTAAGTTAGGAAAACAGTGTCCTATTAATTAATTTGTCATAAATGGTGACTCCTGAATGTGATACTGGATTTGTAATTTAACTATTTGGACCAAGAGAAGATGGTGTGGTCTGATCAATCAGAGGATTGGCAGGCTCTGGCTTTAGATAGAACTGTGGGAATAGTTTCAAAGATACCTTTGCCCAGCAGTGGGACAGCATAGGTAAGAAAGAAGTATTTTGTTTTTCTCCTATCTTCAATCGGCTCACAAGCCACAATCAGATGTGTTCCCAGATTTTATGCGTGTGGGGGACATTCCATTAAATGTCACCATATATGTCAGTTTAGTTTAGGTTCTGTGATCCAAGTCAAGTATGTGCCATCTTTTTAGGCGTAAGAAAGAAGTACCTAAGTAAAATTTTTGAAAACTCGTAACTAATGATTTTGATTTGAATTTTACCAGATCTGAACTTACAGAATAGCTGATGATTACCACTACATCCGGCGTTGATGTTTCTTTGCATACATCAAAAACCTGCAAACTAGTCTGCAAGTTTAGGATGTACCACAATAACTTTGGTGGGTGGCCCCTGCACCCAGATTCGGAGTACCAGTTTACGCCATTCTGAAGCTACATTTTTACGCTGTTGACTCAATGGCCAATAATTTCTGCATTACAATTCCAGAACACTATCAAAGAGACACCGTAACTAATAAACTTAAGTCTAAACTAATCGCTTTGTCCCGCTGCTTGGCGGAGTAGTACATAAATCTTCTCCTTGATCCAATCTTTGTTGTATGGTGCGTATGTGTTTGTTGACTTCTGGTATACGAGACAACTTAGATCTGCTAACTGAAATATGAGAGAGAAGTAGCTTTAGTCCAAAATATTCAAATTGCCACTAAGTGGGATGTAAGGAAGCGACCCATCACCTTTTCGCTCCAAGCCATCCTCACCTGCCCATGGTGCATCCTGCCGAACAACAAACGAGGCTCTGGCTAACCGACTGGTGGCGGTAAAACCATCACTTTCGAAGGCGTACCTAAATACCCCAGGCCGATGACGGGCAGCAGCGTCACTGGAGCAAGAAGCTACGCCCTGCGATCGCCAAGCCGCCTGCCCAGCGTGGCGATTTTGAGTATATCCTCCAGAAGTTTGCACTAGGTGGCGAACAGCTGGAGAGGCCTATTGTCCAGCAGTGGACTGCAATAGGCTGATGATGATGTACATGTAACTTAGTACTGACAATCATCATCAGCTTGCAAACATAAACACAGATTTGCCTTAGTTCCCAAGCTTGGTGATCGCAATAGGTTTTATTTATACCCACTATTATATTCTAAGTCTGGAAACCACATGGACACTAAACTACATGTCGTACTTGCTGTGCCAGCGGCGTCGCACGCATGGATATGGATTTACAAATAAAATAAATAACCCAAGACATGCCATGCTGGGCCACACATCGCCATCTAGCCCCAAACTAAGCCGAAGCTTGTACTATGGGTACTCGACAACTGATAAACTTACTTAGATATATTTTTTTTTAATAGATAAATATTATACATAGAAAACACCCAGACCAATACAAACAGATATGATGTTGACAGACACACGTTCATGAACACAAATGTTTGTACTGTGTGGAAATCGAACCCACAACCCTTGGCTCAGAGGGCAGAAGTCACTACCAAATGTGCCATCGGGCCAGTTAAAAATAAAAGAATGCTATTTAATGTGCCTAAATTTTAAGTTAGACCTCTAGCATTACATTGGTGAAAAGCGCATTCAATTCCATGCAGTAGTTTTTGCGTGATGCACACTCAAACATACATATAAAAATTTCTTGCGTTTTCCCAACATTTCCTTTCACTGCTCTGTTTTTATTGATCATAGTTTACTATAACCTGCCCAGGAGTATAAAGAATAATTGTACCAAGTTTCATTGAACTGATTGCATTTTTGGCATCAGTATCGATTACTTATCACCCCGTGATATTTATTTTAAAAATATATTTCATGTACAGAATTGACCTCTCTACAAATTTATTAAGATACATTGTAAAACTCAAATCAATCTTGGAAGAAAATTTTCAGGTAATGAAGTCACACAGACTGCACTCTTGAAAGGACATGATTATCAGCAATCCTTGATGTTCTTGTGTGTTCGTGGGATACATCCTCAGTCAAGCATCTTCTGCTGGTACTCACAGTGCCAAGAAATACCATGGTTTCTAGGGCAGGAAATGCTCTCTCCTGTCTGTCTAAAGACCACTTGCAGAAAATCGCAGGCTCCAAAGAAAGAATATGAATGCCACCAAAAAATGTTGGGATTAACATGTTATATTTGTTTGTCAACGATGTTGGCTTAAGGATATTTTACAAAGTATATTGCAATAAGTTTGAGCCCAAAACATTTAAATTAATTTGTCAAGACATTTAAATGAGGTTGACTAAGTTTTAAGAAGCCAAGTCAGGTCAGGTAGTCGATTTGTGGATACAAATGTGCCATTTTTAAATACAGCTAAAGTTACCTGATCAACAAAATCAAACAGTTGTGAAATATCATAGGTGATTGTGGGAGTATTTGGGTTTCGCCTCTTCAAATGCTCTTCGTAAATCTTACAAACACCCTCCATGCAGTCGTTGACGCTTTCGTAGTCTGAATACGTCCTGGTTTCAGGCCTAGGCCCCGGCTGGACGAGAAGAATTGTGTGAGACTGAAAATTGAGACATAACCTTTAATGCCGCCATATTTTTGAAGTTAAATTGCACGAATAATGAATTAAATTATGAACTACTGACCATTTCGAACTGAAAATTTGTTTAACACGGTGTTAACAGTAAAGTATTACTGTTTCCAGCTGTAACAATAACTGAAACTCAATATTTTCGAGAATTGTCCGCCGTTTGCTTGCTGTTGAATGCTGAAAATGAAGCTTCCGATTTGCGTTCAGAAATAGTAAGACGGCATTTCTATTTTTATTGTTTCTTTAATTTAAAGAAATCATTTTATCTAGAGTCCAGCCTGTCGTGAAACCTCTAAAATATAACTAAAATACAACTTGAGCTTTGGAAATTATTTAATTGAGAGATACATTCATCAAGACACATTGAAAACGAATGGAACTAAATATTAGCAAAAAATGCAGCACATACTTTTGAACGAAATTGTTTCCAATTCACGCAGCTCATATTTCAGAATTTTATTGCCATAAAGCCTCTCAAAAACTTCATGTTATCATAACACAGGTACATACGTGGAAGTATACTTCCATGCACAGGTGCAATGAATTCTATTTTTATTGAAAATCGAACAGGCAGATAAAATGGAACACTTTAGTCATTATAGAATACACAGACGGCAAGATTTATTTTTGAACTGCGTGAGATGAACTACGTACTATAAAATGACATCATTTTTAAAAAGTAAATTGTCAATCATCTCGCGTCACAAGTTGAAAATAAATATTTCGCGCTGATATTATAACTCTATAATTTTTCTCTCAAACACATAAAAAAGTGCGGATGCACAAGTGGTTATAAACTTAATTTAGTTTACGTAAAACCTCTTAATTTTGCAACACGTCTATGCAACTACACTATGGAGGACAGCTCACAAAATGTACTCAAGGACTTCGAACAAATTTTAAGGAATACCGCTAAAAGGGCGACTTTAGGACTGTATAGAACCCCTAACAATACAAACACTCGTCGTTTAGAATCTCAAAAGTCGTGCACTGCTCGAGATGTAATAACAAATGTAAATAAACAAATTGAAGCTTTACAGAGGGCTGATAAGGTCATTCCTTGTAAGCACGACAGGGACAAGCTTATTAAGTGCAAGAAATCTTCTCTTCTTTCTGTAAATATGTTGCCAAGAGAAGTGGAGGTTTGTTTTGTGTTTTTATTATTAGTCTTATCTATTGTTAGTCAAAGATTTCCTTCACCCAACCTCAGATGTACTGCAAAAAGCTACCAAGCCACTAAATTTGTGTACTTTTTATAATATTGAATTACTATTTCGTTATCTTAACCTTGTAAGGTCCTTATGTGATCCAATTCCTACTGTATTATCTACCTATTAGGTCTGGAGGTCTGTGCATTACAACTTTAAACTATAATCCCATTAAAACATACATGTAGATTAAATAAATAAATTAAATGTTAATGGTGTTTCCTCCATGTGTTGTAATCCTCATTACTGAGGGTCGTGATGTTCCCCTTGGATGAGCTTCCTTTTGATGATGTCTCACCATCTGTTCTGGTTTCTGGCATCATGCAGTGCGACATGTAGCCGTGTGTCCAGGGTGGATGATAGTGTTTAAACTTAGTTAATATTCTGATTTCCTAAGCAAAAGATAGTTTTATATGATTTCATCATATTATCTTTTTTATTTAAGGTACCTAAAAACAAGACAGCGAGTAGATTTGAAACACAGTGTGTGTCAGACACACAGCTGATAGACTTTATGGACAAAGCCGAAGCCATCGCCAATTCAAATAATGGTATCACACAGGAATTTGACCATTCTTTCTGTGATATTGAGCATAGTGATGAAGGAAACAAAGATAAACATACATCACCAGATAGTGATACAGTACAGATGAAAAGCTTAAGAATAGATAATGAAAAAGGCAGTGATAACTCATCAGAACACAGAAAAGTTATTAGTAAACCTGTTGAAGATAATGCTACAACTGACAACAGTCAAAATGATGAATGTAATCATATTGAAAAAGATAACTTGAACAAGTTTACTGAAACTGACTGTTTTGGACAAATAGATAATACCAATTTCAATGAAAATAGTACAGAAGTTATTGTTCAAAATAATAAAGCTGGACCAAGTTATTCAAATACAAACGAAAAAATACATAGAGAAATGATAGATGATGATGATATTATTACACCTAGCCCCATTTTTCAAGTCCGTAAATCTAAGAGCCCATCACCATTAGTGTTTGATTTAGGATCTTTTGAGAATTTTGAAAAAATTGCTCTTCCTATTGTTAAGGAAGATCTGGATTTATCTAAAATGAAAACTTTGATAAATTCACAAATCATTGGTAGAGAACTACAAATAGGTACAAACATGAAAGCAATTAATACTATAGTTGACAAACAAACAAGTCCCATATTGAAGATGAGTACAGATAAGATAAAATTAACGAAAACACAACCAAACGGCGATTTGAATTCACTCAATAATAATGATATGATTGCAATAAATACAGAAAATAATGAAACATTTCTCAAAGATGAAATTTTATTCAGCAGTGATGAGGAAGAGGAACATATTCAAAAGGAACTGGAAGATATTCCACTTACATGTGCTTTAGAAACTTCATTTTATGACCAACCACATGTTTTAGATAAAACTATGTATGTAGGTTTTCAAACTGCAAGTAACAGGTCGATACAAATTACTACAGACTCTTTTATTAAGGCGAAGAGTTTATTAGATGAAATTGACATAGGTGTTGCAACCAGTACATGTTTGACAGGGCTGGTTGATCATTTAAGCTCTAAATATGATAACCTTAGTCACAGCTGTAACACTCAAGAAATGCCAAAATGTACTGATGCGAGATTGGAACATCAAAACAATAACATTGTAAGTGATGAAAAGCATAATGTGAACAGTTTAATGAAAAATGAAAATACTGTATCTTTAGAAAAAGAAACTGGAACTCGGCAAAGACCAGATAAACGTAAATTCGATGGTTTCATGACTGCTAGCAAAAAGATGATTAAACTTTCCGAAGCGGCGTTAGTCCGTTGTAAAGAAATATTCCAAGATATCGATTTGGAGGAAGATTTTGAAGTCTCAAGTAAAATCAATGCTGAGTATCGAGATAACAAAAGTGAGACTGTACAGTCTCATTTAGACGACGATATCTTACAAGAGTTTTCACATGATATGTCTTTGGTAGATGAGCAAAAGAAAGAGACAGCTGATTTTATAGGCTTTAAGACTGCAAATCAAAAAGAAATCAGGATATCAGAAGCAGCTTTGGCTAGAACGAAAAAATTGTTTGAAGATATTGATGACGGAGACGATTGTTATAAAGATTTTAGCAAGCCATCGACAAGTACAGATGTTTGTGGCTTTACAACAGCTAGTCGTAAAGACAAAATTTCCGGCGCAGCTCTAACAAAGAGTAAGCAAATTTTTCAAGATATTATTTCAAATGAAACAGAACATGAAATAGGACATTCTGTAGATAAAGATTTCAACACAATTGTGGCTTTTGACAATATAAACAGTAAACAAATAAAACAGTCTAAAGAAGCCGTATTAAAAACAAAACCTACTCAAAATAAATGTGTAGCATATTCAAAGGATACCAAAGCGTTTAATGAAGAGATATGTCAAGATTTAAATGAAGTATTTGAAAATGAAACTTTGGACTTTGAAACCGAAAAAGCTCTCCTAAATAACAGTCAGAATCAGAATGTAGATATTCAATTAGTTGATAACAATAAAGTATCAGTCAAATGTAACCCGGTAATCCTGAAGGAATCTCAAACAAAATGTGGTCTAGTCGATGACACTAAGTTATCAGAAAATAAAACAATTAATATTTTAACCAGCCATAGAGATATTTCAAGTATTTCGTTCAAAACAGCAAATAACAAGCCCATTAATATTTCTAAACATGCTTTGGAAAAAAGCAAGAAGTTATTTGATGATGTGAAAATCGATGACATTAATGTGGTAGACAAAGAACCTATACCGTTTAGAGGTTTTAAAACAGTCTGTAAACCTATGCCTGAAAATAAAACTTTATTGAAGAATGTAGACAAACATTATATTGGCGATGACATGGATATGAATTCGGTACGTTTTCAAGGTTTTCAGTTAGCCAGTAAAAAACCTATAGCAATAAATTACGACGCTTTAGCTAAAAGTAAGGCGTTGTTTAAAGACATAGACAATGAATATAGTATTTCAAAAAGGAATACTGAAAATGTTGACCAAAACCTTAGCAAAGTTAGTACAGGATTCAAAGGATTTCAGACAGCGGATAACAAACCTATTAGTGTAAGTGCAGACGCATTAGCAAAAAGCAAAGCCTTATTTGAAAACCTGGATAGTGATTTTGATAATATATGTAAGCCAAGTGAGGACGTCTCTTTCAATCACTACATTAATGTACCTACATTTAAAGGTTTCCAGACTGCAAATAATAAACCTATCAATGTGTCAGCAGAGGCTCTTGCGAAGAGTAAGTCAGTTTTCAAAGATCTTGATTGTAAAGATATCAGTGGTTTTGCTAATAGCGTACTAAATACAAAAGTGACTTTAGGCGTATTTCAAACAGCCAGTAATAAGAAGATAAACGTTTCTTCTGAAGCTTTAGTCCAAAGTAAATTGTTATTCAAAGATGACAACAATGGTGTAGAATATAAAAGGAACGATGAATCAACTAGAAATGATTGTATGTTTAAAGGCTTTCAGACAGCTAATAACAAACCGGTGTCTGTGTCTTCCGATGCGTTAGCCAAAAGCAAAGCAATGTTTAACGATATTGAAAAAAACACTTGTGAAAATATTAATATGGAAATTGTAAAAAGTATGCCTAAATTCGAAGGATTTAAAACCGCTAATCAAAAAGATATCAAAATTTCTGCTGATGCTTTAGCTAAATCTAAAGCGGCGCTTAGTGACATAGACAAAGAAAATAGCGTTGATTGCGGTCTTAGTAAATATAGAGGATTTCAGACAGCAAGCAATAAAAGTGTTAAAATATCTGAAGAAGCTATTGAAAAAGTAAAGAACATATTTAATGATATCGACGGGCTTAAGGAAAATAAAATGAACTTAAATCAGCTTAGAGGATTGCAAACGGCAAGTTCTAAAAAAGTTGACATTTCTGATCAAGCTCTAAAAAAAGCTCGTCACATATTTCAAGACATTAATCCTAGTGAGAACAAAGTGGTAAATGATATAATTGAAGAATCTTGTAATGTAGAAGAGGATATTAAGAAAAGCCAAACATTTCGAATAAAAACTGCAAAAAGTGGTGGAAATGTAATAAAAAAGTCTTTAAATGTTACCAAACTAAAATTAATTGATACTCAGGCACATAATAATAAAATAGAAGAAAAGTCAAAATCAGGCATTCCATCGAAAGATAGTAATATAGAAAAACTAATAGACACCCAAATCATCAATGACTTTGAAGTAACTTTGCATACTGAAGATTTCTGCAAAAACACTACGCCTAAACAATCTAAGAGATCTGGTAGTCCAATCCTATCTTGTCCTAAAGCTAAAAAACGAAAAAAATTTGAAACACCATACAGAAATGATGGAAAGAACTCCTTCATCAACGAATTAATAACTGTAAATAGTAATAAACTAGAAAATATTATGATATTCAACAAAGACTACAAGAAAAATAAGAGGTTCAAACTCAAAGATTTATCCAAGGTCGAAGAAAGAAGTAAAATAGATAGAAGTAGAATAGATCCCTATGTACTGGAATTTGATTTAGATAATTTTCTCAAATTCGAATTTACTGGTAAAAGAAATGATATCACTGATGGAAAACTAACTACAGAACATTTGAAAGATATTTTTCAGAAATCTGTTGATAAAAAACTTATACCAATCGGTTGGGCAGAGAATCACCTGAAATTAATAATTTGGAAACTTATATCTTATGAAATTAAATTTCCCACGACTTTATCGTTCGTTTGCAAAGCAAAAAATGTTTTAGAGCAGTTAAAATATAGGTTTGATAAAGAACTGTATAATGCTGAAAGGCCTGCTCTGAGGAAAATTTTTGAGAAAGATGATGTCGCTTCTAAGACTATAGTCCTGTGTGTTGCTGGGATATATGTAGATGGAATGAATGTCAAAAGGTAAGGATCACATACATACCAATATAAATATCACAAGTAAAATAATAAATTCTAGATTCTCCAAGTGACATAATAATATATGGACTACTTAAACAATATTTATTAATATAACAGTTACCTCACAAATAGTTACAATTCAAAAACAAATATTCTCTTATTATGAAGTACCCCAAGGACCCAGGTTAATTTCTCCTTTAATAGTTAAATGACTTACAAAATGAAACCTTCTAAAAATTACAGTGTAACGAACAACACATCAAATGTGGAACTCTTAGTGACTGACGGCTGGTACTTCATAAAGGCGTGCATAGACAAAATGTTGGTTAAACTGTTGTTTGATGACAAGATTACTGTTGGATGCAAGATTGTCACTACTGGCGCTGATTTGGTGAACTGTGAACAAGGAGTTTCTCCATGGGAGGTGAGGATTTTGATAGTTTTTACTTTGTTAAGTCATCGCGTCGCACGCGGGGATATCGGGTTTCAAAAATAATTGACTTGTATAGTGCTTAAATTTTAAGATAGACCTTTAGCAATACATTGATGAAGACCACATTCAATTCCATGCAGTAGTTTTCGCGTACATACACACAAAATACAGATAAAAGTTTGTCCCGTTTACCCAATACTTCCTTTCACTGCTCTGCTCCTATTGATTGTAGCGTAATGAAAAGTATACTATACTATAACCTGCCTGCTTAAGGTTTTATCTCTTTTATTCTTATTTTGAAAGATAAAAAAAGAGATATACTACTAAGTAGACTAGACTTCACTGATTCGTAGGATCATCTAATACTGATTTATGCCTTCTGTACGGGCATACTGTTGCCATAATAATGTCATGTTTGTTCTTCAGGACACATCGTCAGTTCGTCTGAAGATCTATGGGAACTCAACGCGCCGAGCGCGCTGGGACGCGCAACTTGGTTACCATGGCAACGGCGCCATCTTGTCGCGGCTGTCATCTGTCAAACCCGAGGGCGGGAAAGTGTCGAAGTTACGTCTGTTCGTAACTAGGGCGTATCCCATGTTGTATGTTGAGAAGTTTGAAGATGGAAGCACCGGTGAGTATAGAAATTCAGTCGAATTGAGAACCTCCTCTTTTTATGAAGTCGGTTAGTAAAATATTAGGTTTTTTGAAAGAATTTAGGCCGTATGGTTCAACGTTTCAATGAATTGTGTAACCAAACACAAGGGTATTTTGTGCTAATTCACTTTCAACATTTTTCTTTCATTGATTATTTATTTTCTTTTCAATGCAGTTACGCGTTCAGAAAGATTGGAGCATATTCATCAAGCAAAGTACGAGACGGACAGACAGACAGCTATGGAGAAGCTGTACGAAGAAGTGGAGAAGGAAGTATCGGACCAGGTAATTCAGACCTTAAGGTCGCGGTTCCACTAATCCATGTGGATGTGGATTTTAAGCCATGTGTTTGAAAGAGAAGCCCAAGTCGCCGTGACGACGGGCATGTAACTGATCAGTTACTTGTCAGTTGCCACCGCCTTGCCGGCCCAACCCTAACCCCCGACGAGCTCCGGAAACTACTCACTGGCAGAAACACGACCCGGAGGTCATTTGGCTGCGGTATTCTATAGGGTGGAGGTCCTTTCCTAGATGGGATGGGAGAAAATATTTTGATAGTAATTATGTATTAGTTTTCTAAAAATACATTTTAGATTTACAATGTTGCTTTATCAACTTTTAGGAGTCTCAAGATTCCCTGGGATCTCAAGGAGTTGGAAGAAAAGCGTTATCCGATACTAGGGTAAGTAACATGAGGTTTTTATACCCACCCAGGTTTTGTACCCCTGACCTGTCCCTCTATATGTTGTTACGGTTCGAGCGTTAAGTCTAAAGCGCGAATAATCCGAAGGTTCCGGGTGCGATTCTCGGTCGGATCAATTAATAGGAAATTGACTTTTCTACATTGTCTCGGGTCTGGGTGCTCTGGGATTTGTTGATTTCTAAACGAGTTATAGCATTACACACGAATCTCTTTACAGATAACAGAATCGCAAGTGAAATCTCTAGAAGACAGGTCGAAGAGAAAGCGAGACAGACTGCTGCAGAACATGGAAGAGAGAGTGAGAAAGAAGATGCAGGAGAGGGGGTTGAGTGTCGGTAGGAATGTGGTTGTTCTGTGGAAGGTCCGCGTGGCCGGGGTCGACGCGAAAGACGGGAATGCCGTTGTTACTAAAGGTAATTTTGGCTTTGAAACTTCATTCAATATTGTGGCAACATTATTAATTCATTAGTTTCAAATATTAGCAACAGATGGCGTAAGAACCCCAAATTAGTTGCCATTAGTGGCTCGATGGCTCACTTGGGACTGGCTCGATGGCTCATTTGATAGTGACCTCTGCCTTCTGAGCTAATGGTCGTGGGTTAAATTCCCGCACAGTATAAACATTTGTGTTCTTGAACATGTCTGTTTGTATTGGTCTGGGTGTTTACTATGTATAATATGTATCTATTTACAAAAAAAACGTATCTAAGTAAGTTTAGCAGTTCTCTAGTACCCATAGTACAAGCTTTGGCTTACTTTTGGGCTAGGTGGCGATGTGTGGCCCAGCGTGGCATGTCTTAGGTTATTTATTTACCTGACCAGTTACTTGCACGTTGTCACAGCGACTTGGGCTTCTATTTTTTTTAGTTATTTATTTAGCACTAGCTGTGCCAGCGGCGTCGCACGCGTGGATATCGGGTTTCAAAACTAACGGACTTCCATAAAATGATGCCCAAATCGTAAGTTAGACCTCTAGCAATACATTGGTGAAAACCACATTCAATTCCATGCAGTACTTTTTGCGTGATGCTCAATCAAACATTCAGATAAAAAATTCTCCCGTTTTCCCAACACTTCCCTTCACTGCTCTGCTCCTATTGATTGTAGCGTGATGAAACGTATCATATAACCTGCACAGGAGTATGATGAATAATTGTACCAAGTTTCGTTAAAACCCGTTGAGAAGTTAATTTTTGTTTCTATAACGAACATACAGACAGACAGAAAGACAGACGGACAGACAGTCAGATAAAAATTTTACTGATTGCATTTTTGGCATCAGTATCGATCACTAATCACCCCCTGATACTTTTTTTGTAAATATATTTTTGAAGCTGAAACGCCTGTGCAAAACTATCTACCTATACCTACTTCACTTAAAAATAAATACTTATAACTACTTTAATTAATAAAAGTACCTACGCTTAATAATTTTTAATTTGAACGAATATTTTACAATATAACAACAAAAGAAATTCAAATAAACTATTTAAAAACTAAAAGTCGCGCTGGCACGGTTTCTCAATATCAATTATTGTCTGTCAATAAGTTCGATCGCTCTGAACGCATCAACAGCCAAATATTGAATGAAGCTAGCTCTCGGACCTCCCGCCTTTTTATACCCTACCGCCGCCGCGACCCGTGTCGAGCGCGGCAACCGTTACACAAAAATAATCCTTATAGCATGATTCAGTATTCACGTGCGACGGCGCGATGGCTTATTTCATGTATAAGTTTGGTGTTTCTATACCGATTTCTATGATTCTTTTTTTATTGAATAGGTAATAATGATAACTTTTTTAAATTAGGGATGAATGAGAGTATTATAAACGTAAGAGTAAACAAATATAATCAGAATGCTCCGAACTGCTAAGCTATCAGGAGTTACACGTGTTATTGTGAGTCAACCATAAAAGATAGACATATGCTGTTGCGGGATATTTTTTAGTCAATTTTATGTAAAATATTTCTGTCATACATAATTTCTATGTAACTTTAACCATTAAGGCTGCACACGCGACGGAAGCTTAAAAAATGGAGTAACTTCTCCCGTTTTCCCAACATTTCCCTTCACTACTCTGCTCCTATTGATAGTAGCGTGATGAAAAGTACCCTATAACCTGCCCAGGAGTATGAAGAATAATTGTACCAAGTTTCGTTAAAATCCGTCCAGTAGTTTTTGTTTCTATAAGGAACATACAGACAGACAGACAGACAGACAGACAGACAGACAGACAGACAAAAATTTTACTGATTGCATTTTTGGCATCAGTATCGATCACTAATCACCCCCTGATAGTTATTTTGAAAATATATTTCATGTACAGAATTGACCTCTCTACAGATTTATTATAAGTATAGATTACACATTTTGTTACATAATAAAATGACCGAACACAAGCAATTGCGCTGATACTAAAAAGGCATCTCGCTCAGCGTGTGCCGAGGCGTGTCTGGGACGCCGCGACGCTGGCTTTGCGCTTTCCATCAGGCGTAGGGAAGCAATTATGTGGGCCCAAGCTCTTCGAGATCGTTATTAACATATTTTAATTCGAGTATAACAAATTGAACATTAATTTTAGGCCTGATGTCGATATGGAGACCGAATGATTTGCTGACGGAGATCATAAGGGAAGGCGCGTGGATTGAAGTTACGAATGTAGTGCCAACGGCAGTAAGGTAATTTTCACACTTATTTACATGGTTAAAAGGCTTCGTTTAAGGAGTTACTGCATAAACAGGAAAGATGTTCCCATACTTCAATACACTAGCAAAGGTTAAACCTTTTATATGGGGTCTTTTTTATATATTAGCACATCGAAATGACTGCTCCCTGCCTGATGCTAAGTAGATGACGAAGTCCAACAAAATGTAAGCGATCCGCAACACGCCTAGTTGTTGCAACATGGATCTATCACAATATGACGGCCTACATAAGTGCCTGTTCGCGCCCCGTTTAAAAGTAATAAAAATAAAAAGAAGGGAACACGTCTGTGTAAGTTCGTCATCATCATCATCATCAGCTTATTACAGTCCACTGCTGGACATAGGCCTCTCCAGTTGTTCGCCACTTAGGGCAAACATCTGGAGGATATACCCATAATCGCCACGCTGGGCAGGCGGGTTGGCGATCGCAGGGCGTAGCTTCTCGCTCCAGTGACGCTGCTGCCCGTCATCAGCCTGTGGTATTTAGCTACGCCATCAATTATGATGGTTATACCGCCACCAGCCGGTTGCCAGCGCCTCGTTTGCAGTTCGGCAGGATGCACCACGGGCAGGTGAGGTTGGCTTGGAGCGAAAAGATGATAGGCCGCTCCCTTACATCCCTCAGTGTAAGTGTAAGTTCAGATATAAGCTAAATGGGTATTAAGCCTGGTCTGTGTAAAAATCTGTCTACTAGTGCTTGAGACTTATTTTTTCTTTTCAGATACTCAGAAATCCAAATTTCAGCTGGAAGGCAGTCCACATTCAGCCAGTACCAGAAACAAGTAGATGAACTCACAAATACTTGCACGCAATCTTTAAAACGTATCTGTTACCCACTAAAGGACCTAGCCCAAAATCCCACCATGACCACAGATTACAACGAAGTGGACACCATTGGCCTCATATTTCATGTAGACCAAGAGTCCAATCAGCCATTTCAAAATGTCTATCTGACAGATTCTGAAAAAAATATAATCTGTATCAATTTTTGGGGTGGTCTGAAAAAGTTCGGTTTTCAAAATATTCTAGAAGTGGGTCAGATAGTTTATGGTACGAATTTGCAGAAACGTGCCGGCAACACCAGGAAATGTATACCGCATTTTAGGGTTACCGAGTTCAGTTATTTCACTAAAACTCCCAAAAATGCTGTAGCCAGAACATTGATTGGAGATTTGGAAATGAAATTGTCTGGCCTTGATAAGAGGAAATATTGTATAGAATGTGTTGTTTTGAAGAATAATTACTCTAGCAAATATGTCACAGATATGTCTCCATATAGGCTCAATAATGACCATAACTTGTCCAAAAACAAACCTTTTATAGATTCCCCACTTGCAGCCAAATCAGAAGACAATTTCAACCTTACCGGATTGGACTTTGAATCTACTTTCAAGCAATTAGATTCACAGGAACTTTCGCCTAAAACATTGCAAAGGAAAAAACTGGTGAGACAAAAAATTGCAAAGTTAAAAATGATAGGAGAACCGCCTCCTTTGTGCCCGTTAAATATTATAAATAAGTCTAATAGTGCGTTGAATTCGTATAAAAGCCCACTGGCTCAAAACAGTGTTGCCAACATGAAATCCTACCAAAGTAGTAGTACACGTCACCAATCAAATCCGATAATTCAAACCGACGCAAATATATCCCACAACTGCAATAGAACGATTGAAGAAATTCAATCAAGCCCTTTGATTACAATGAAAAGATTGCACCAGAAAGATAACGTTGAAATTCACTCAAGTCCATTGCTTCAAAATGTTACCAGTAAAAAGAAAACTTACCAAAATAGTAGAATTATTAGTGACGATATTCAATCGAGCCCCATATTTTCAATGAATCGTACTTACGTGAAAAACGTAAATCCAGTAAAATTAAACTTCTCTAAACCTCAGGATAACAGCACAGATGACATAGGCGATCAATTTGGTGAAGATTTTGACGGCAGTCCTCCTTTAAGCTTTGATTAATATTTTCATATTCAGATTTAAAGTAGAATAGACAGTAAGAACAAGTAAAAGTACTGAGAAATTTATATTTTTCTGCTAGTCGCTAGAATGTAAACAGTGCGGACCAATCGCACTATTTTAGAATACCAAGTCTGACGCACTTGAGTTGTAGTTCCTAATTAATAGAGATAGTATACATCGCTTCCATAGCTGTCAAAATCGGTGTCATCCTACGTCTTCTGATTGGGATAACGATAGATTTATATGTTACCATACCTACTTGTAGGTGCCCTAGTTTGTTAAGAGCATACCAGTTCTCCAAAAATTAGGCATAGCTTAGTGTATAAGGATGTCGAATATTTTTTAAAGATATTAATAGTTATTTGTAATTATGTAAATTGTATAATAAATGTATTGTTTTCTTGAATATGTACAAAAGTTTATCGTCCAGATAAATACAATTGTTGAAATATTACTAACTTTCTTTTTTATTTAAGCTCCTTGCGTAAGTTACGTATTTAATATCCATCCTCTATTATGCCTTGAGGGAATGCAAATTGTCATTATGTTCCAGAAATCTAATACGACTTCAATTTTTCGTTGTCTCAACTGGTGGACAATTAAATAGAAAGCAGTTTGGTCCAAACTAATTTTGCTTTCCACATCCATGTGTGTTATCTTTTCCCAAACATATTTTAACTATTATTTGCACAAAATGATTTTGTGAAGTGACACTGTCCTACGGAAAAAGTAATCTATGATAAGCATAATATATACCCTAAGTTTGATGAGATAAATTAATAATAAATAACCCAAGGCATGGCACAATTGGACCCACATCCATCTAGCCCCAAACTAAACCGAATCCTATACTATGGGTACTAGATAACTGTTTTTTGTAAATAAATAAATACATATTATACATAGTACTCGTAATACTCAAACGTGTCCATTCACACAAATGTTTGTACTGTGCTGGGATCGAACTCACGACCCTTGCTTGGCTCAGAATGTAGAGGTGAGCCATCGGGCCAGTTTAATGTTTCAGGTCAAATTTATAAAAAAATATATTCGAAACCAAAAATCATTGAACTAATAAGTTCCACACTGGAAACATGCTATTCAAGCGCATTTATTCCACTAAAAATTAAAACCGTACCAAATAGTATACAATTTTTACGCAGCAACCCTATACCCAGCTGGTCTGTCAAGCCAAGGTGACCTTCAAATAGGACGAGTTTGACGTCTTAACCTCCAAAACTATTTTCATTTGAAATTCCTACCCGCGAAGACATGTATTTTGCGTCGGAGATACGTAAATAACTTGTTATTCGTATAATTGTGAATTAAACAACATATAAACACGTGGCTTGTGAATTTTTAAGTGATTAATCAGTGTATTCTCGTCGGCCAGTCGTCGTAGTTCCCAGTGTTCATTTTTTGAATCGGTGAGTTACTTTTCTAAAACTACATTTTTTATGTACAAGACGTGTCGCTCATTCATCCGGCGTGGTTATAAATAGCTGAAATTACTTAACGTTTGTTGTTGCGTTCGTGTTGTAAATACGACGTAGGATGGCAAAGATAATTCCGATAGTTTTACGAGAATTTTTATTGCTCTAGGAAGTCTGACTTTCTTAGTGGAAGGTATTGCATTCGATGTGTGTTTTATCATTTAAATGCTAATATGAGGATGTACGTACACATAATAATGCTTTAATTAGTATATTTATTTATTATAGAATCCAAAACACAATTTACCACTTGCAGCCTGTATAAAAAAATTTAGTTTGTAATATTTAAACAGCTTACTTTTAAGTAGGTAAATATAATATAACAATTACTTTATTTCAACTTTAAGCTATACTTTCTAATGATTAAGTCTCCTTAATTTTTAAATAATGCTATCAAGTGGATTTTGGTACACATATTTTATGAACACATTTGGGTTTGTCAACCTCCCTGCTTGACTCCAGATAAATTATAAAAACTGAACATAAACATTTTTTTACTATAATTTCATGTTCCCAGGATGGCTCCTAATAGACAGACTTTATGTTATGTGTGTGTTACACACACATAACATAAAGTCTGTCCTAATAATTAATTTATCCTTACTGCAAAATATTGTTAAAAACAAAAATCAATAACCAAAAAAGAAACATTGCCATCTACTATTTTTTAGTGCTGCATAAATTGCAATCAATATTACTACAGTTCAGTACTTAGTACTACCAGAAAGAGGCTTAGGATCAACATATAAAGATGCTTCCTGACTGTGGGCTGCTAAGTGACAAAAATGGCTTCTTAAATGAACAAAAAAATATATTTTTAGCAGCTTGATGGTTATAGCATTAAACCTCAAGTGCAGACAATTGAATGTTTCCAGGTTTGATTTCTAGTCAGGTGAGGGAGACACACACCCAGTCATCATTTAGTACTCTTATTGCAATGGAAGACTTACTTTTTGACCTAGTGGTTGATGTGAAGGTGCATTTATGACCAAGACTACAGAATGGGGTCCTTCAATAACAGAATTTTTAGCAAAAAAAAGCTTTCTTCAATGGTGACTTCCTAGTTGGTCCCACCAACTAAGAAGTCCAACCAAGTACATCCTTTCAAACAAAAGAAGGATTTAAATAAATAAATAACCCAAGACATGCCACACTGGGCCACACAGCGTCACCTAGCCCCAAATTAAGCCGAAGCTTGTACTATGGGTACTAGACAATTGATAAACTTACTTAGATACATTTTTTTTTGTAAATAAATACATATTTTACTTATAAAACACCCAGACCAATACAAACAGACATGTTCATGAACATAAATGTTTGTACTGTGTGGGAATCAAACCCTTGGGCAGAGGGCAGAGGTCACTACCAAATGGGCCATCGAGCCAGTAATTTTCCAAATCGCTTCACAATACGGATGATGACAAGGTATGAAAATGAAGAAAATAATTAGTCCGTCTCTTAGATAATAAAAAAATATAAGACCCGTATTTTTGTTTTGTCGAAATAACTAGAAAATACTTAGATATAGCGCATTAAAGTTACGGAGTGGGGGCTAACTACGTCACGTTAGAGTATATTTTGTACTCTAACGTGACATCATGTGACATTTAAAATCAATGTATCTTCATAAGTTTTTGAACAAGAGGCAAAATAAAAAATACGTATCCAATATTTTTCATTAATCTATCTGATGAACATTAAATTATTTTTTAGTCATCATCCCTATTCATAGAACTATGTGGTAACAAACATACAATAAAAAAAATCAGTTCGTCAGCAACACATGTAATACCCCTGGTGTAGCAGGCGTCCATAGGCTGTGGTGACTGCTTAACATCAGGTGGGCCATAGGCTTGTTTGCCATCTTACTTGTATAAAAAAAGTATTCAATGACCTACAGCTCAACTTATTAAGCTTCTAAACTTCTTGATGTAAACAACATTTGTTATCAGTATCACCCCATCTTGGCACTGTGTGAACTCTTTGTTGTCATGCATGATTAAGTATGGCTAAGTGAAGCTCATGTACTCTCAATGAGTATTTCATTTATAATCATCATCAGCCTATATCAGTCCACTGCTGGACATCATCAACCATAGGCCTCTCCCAATAAATCATGTATGTCATAAATGAACATTTGATTCATGCTTATATATACTGACTTTCTCAATGGCTCATTTGGTAGTGACCTCTTCCCCTGGTGAGAGCCTTCCGCTCCCCCAACAGTCCGGTGATGATGACAAGGCCGGCCTGGCCATCATCGTAGTCATTTAGAGGAAAAAAAAAAATCCCCTTTGAGCCAAGGGTCGTTGTTTCGATTCCCGCACAGTACAAATATTTGTTTTCATGAACATGTCTGTTTGTATTGGTCTGGGTGTTTTCTATGTATAAAATGTATTTCATCATCATCATGTATTTCATCAGCCTATTGCAGTCCACTGCTGGACATAGGCCTCTCCAGTTGTTCGTCACTTAGGGCAAACATCTGGAGGATATACTCATAGTCGCCACGCTGAGTAGGCGGTATGGCGATCGCAGGGCGTATCTTCTCGCTCCGGTGACGCTGCTGCCCGTCATCGGCCTGTGGTATTTAGCAATGCCTTCAATTGTGATGGTTATACCGTCACCAGTCGGTTGCCAGCGCCTCGTTTGTTATTCGGCTGGATGACCACAGGTGCAGCAGCAGGTGAGGATGGAGGGTTGATTGGGGCGTCCACCACAACATTCTAATCACATCGGAAATACAGCATTCGATGGAATTACTCAGTATTTTGAGTTCATTTTCTTACTCGCGGAATAAAGTCCAATAAAAAATGTTTACGTAAATATCGCTTCAAATATTCAAGATATTCAAGACCTCCTAAGTTCGTCTTGATAAAGATACTTACCTAATACAAGATAATGAATATTGTACGATAAGTGTATGTAGTAAACACGGCAATCAATGGACAGTTTTCTTTTTTTATTATAAAACGTCTTTACAATACTTTGATAACGATATCGGAGAACTAAATTTACGTCTGTCACTCATATTTATTAGTAATTTGCTAATGTTTAACAATTTGGGTATATTTTTAATACGTGTTTGGTACCTATGCATTTGCCTGATTTTGGTATTCTATGCATTTACCATCAGGCGCAAAATCCTGGACTTCTCGCATCCAGCTCTTGCCAACCAAAGCTTTTTTTTTATAGTAGCTCGACATAATGGCTTCCCTACGCCTGATGGAAAGCCAAAGAGAAGCCCAAGTCGCTGTGACAACTGGCAAGTAACTGGTTAGTTACCTGTCAGTTGCCACTGCCATGCCGGCCCAACTCTAACCCCCCCCCACGAGCTCCGGAGACCCTACTCACCAGCAGAAACACGACCCGGAGGTCATTTGGCTGCGGTATTCTATAGGGTGGAGGTCCTTCCCCGGACGGGCAGCTCAATACGAGCGAAGATTCGCTATGCCCTACCTCTCTTGATTTTTCTTCACTTGGGTGAACCTATGTACCACATAACATTATAACTACCTACGTAGTTCGTTAATCCGTTCTTTGTTAAATGAACCCAATTGAGAATTGGCGTTCGGTGCAAAAAAAAGCTGGGCTGAAGGACCATTTATACGATCTCATTGTCGCATAAATAAAGGGCGTATGATATGTACCGACGCATATTGCCACGCACACTCGGGCTATAAAATAAACTGCCCGCTGAGGATCACTCCCGAGACTACAGTATGAGTCCTTCAAAAAGATAGTGAAGAGGTGTTTAAAGGGTCGGCAATGCGCGTGAGATACTGGTAGATAGGCTGCGGTAACCGCTCAACATCAGGTGGGCCGTAGGCTTGTTTGTGATCATAGTGGTATAGAAAAATGTGTGTCGTCTCGTCTACAATGCCTTATACGGATTAGAAATACTACTCGTAGTTTGGTGGTCCACTCCATCGAATAACCTTCACCTGTCTGCGGAACCTACTACTGTATAATCTGCAAGTCTTATTTTGATTCCTTCAATATCAAAGATAACGTGAGTATACACATGTTTTCCTTCTACACACTACATAACATAACTGTCGCCGACAAATATCATTATCAACCCTTCTATGAATAGTCTAGCTTTTGTATTGAAGAATCAAGGATCTATCTAAGTAATAATCACATAATTTTATACATTGTTTTATATCACTACTGCTAATTAGAGCCATATTACCACTTTTTTTTATAGATTGCGTGGGCCTCAATTGATAAGCGTTCGGCACTTCTAGTCCAAGATAGTAAATGCTCCTACCCCCAACTCCCGGGGAGTAATGATGTGCTCCCCGGGCGGGCCACCCTTTATCCTTTACCACATGTGTCGTCGATCGTCACTTATACAATCCTTCGGTCAGTCTAATACATAAATAAGTCTGAGAGAACAGAGATTGCAGCTTTTTTGCCCAACTTCTGCTCTTGCCAATGTGGGCCAAATTCGTATATGGATCCAGGTATTTCTGTGACCGGGGTATAAATACTAAACTGTTGACAGAAAGTCCGATTTAGCTGGCAGACTGCGACATAACTACAATAACTACGCTTATCTTATCAGCTCGGTCGTTGCGTAGAGTTCAAGATTACCGTGTCACCACACGACTGGTGTAATGTCGAATTAGGTTACCTCTATCAAATATTTTTAACTGCTTATCTCTAACATTTACATAACACTCACTTCGCCTATTTGTTCTAGTTAGAATAGGCTCCACCTAAAAATTGCGCCATGCGGTATGGGGCGTAGAACGCTACCGCGTGGGGGGTTGTGTCGAATCCCTCCGGGCATCCCGTCCCCCTCAGACAGAGTGCTCGTAGCGGACCACCATTGGGTTTAGTGGGTATTCTCCGCTAAATAGGAGTGAGCCCCACATAACCCAGGTGTCCCGTATCAAGGGCTCTGGTGTATGCGTAAAGAATGCCTTGCCCTAAATTCCAAGCCAAGAGATTCCAGATCGAGCCAAAAATGTTCTTAAATTGGATAACTCAGTAAAAGTCTGAAGTCGGAAAGTTCGTTTATTCTCAACGAGTCACACTGGATCGTGTCACATTGTGACTGGTTGAGAAAAATATTCGCATCGGGTAATAACAGTGTGACTCCAGTGTGAGTGATTCGTTGCCAATATTTATTCTCATCTAGTAACACTAGTTTCAAAATTGTGTTACTCGATCGGCAAAGCAAAATCAACAGAGTAAATATTCGCAACAAGTCACACTATTACTCAATGTGAATATTTTTCTCAAGCAGTCACAGCGTGACAGGTTTCGGTGTGACTCGTTGAGAATAAACGGGAAAGTTGGCTTCGATACCGGAAAGCCATTGGCAACTGACAAGTGATTTGGTTACTTCTCTGTTTACGCAGCAACTTGATCTTCTCTTTAGCTTTCTATCAGGCGAGGGCATGGGCGTACCCAGGTAGGGGCAGGACCTGCCCCCCTGGAAATGTAGACGTACCTACTTTTGTCAATAAAAATTAAGAAAATACTGAAAAATAAACATAAGTACTTCTAGATAAACAAAACATATCGCTGTTGAAAGTAATAGCAAACATTACATGTGTTCCTATTCATAGTCTGATTTTGTAAAGTATTCTTTTAAAATGCTATTTGCATTAGAGTGTATGAATGGGGTTGGATGACAGCCAATGACATGCATATTGACGTCCGTTAAATGTCAAACATCCTAAAATGGGTAGTTTTTGTAAAGAATAGATTTTGATAATGTCGCAAATGTATGCGATTTAGGCTAGAACGAATGTGTTGATAACCATGTTTTTAAATATTTAAGCGTATAGGTAGGGTACTAAGGGTCCGGTCTTGAAATAATTGAATTTGTGAAGCAAGTTAGAACGAAAAGCGTTCCTAGCTTTAATCTACATTACTACTACTAATTACAATCCGGTTAACAGCCCCGAGGAAGACGACGACACGTGCCTTTGGGCATGGTGGTCAGTGGCGTCGTGCATCGCAAGATGCAGGGAGGACACCACACCGTCCTCCCGAGGTGTGCCGTTCACGCTGGGCGGCGCAGCGCGCCCGGGCATCCCGACCCCCCTCAGACAGAGTGCTCGTAGCGGACCACCGTCGGGTTTAGTGGGTATTCTCCGCTAAACCTGCTTTCAGGCGGCGCAGCGCTACTGAGCTGAGGAGGGGTTGAGACGAAACGAAAAAGGGGTTATGAATC
Organism: Conogethes punctiferalis; assembly: GCA_031163375.1. Lineage (NCBI taxonomy): Eukaryota > Metazoa > Arthropoda > Insecta > Lepidoptera > Crambidae > Conogethes > Conogethes punctiferalis. The sequence continues at coordinate 3,197,961 of CM062077.1, read as the reverse complement.
CTTGCTAGCCCAACTCTAGCCCAGCCAAACCTTCAGTGAACAGAAGTTTTCCAGGAACGTTATCCTCAATGTAAAACACTTTTATGTTATGTTCACAGGTCACAATGTCACGCGACAGGTCCTCGAGGCGGTTCTACCGCGCTGAGTCCACGCACGACCTGCTTTCCTTCATGGATAGGGGTCAGGCGGCCAGCGACGAGAACAGGTGGACCTTCGAGACCGCTTGGGAGGCTGCCAATAAAGGTAAAGGGTCTTACTGCTAGAGATCCTAGAACCTCTTCATTTGCGAAGAGATGTTGCGTCCTTGAGTGTGTTTTGTCGCCTGTACCATGGTGAGTGCTCGGAAGAGTTGTTTCCCCTTGTCTTACCTCATGAGGGACGCCTCATCCACTACAGATCCACACTTGCTGGCCTCTGTATTCACAGGTTAACTGTAGAAAACATTCCTCCGCGTACAAAAAAGGTCGGCAATTCCTTTGCCACGCGGCTAGTGCATTTACTGGTTTTAATATTAGGACACCTAACAGCTGTCCTCATGTGTAGTGTTAAAAGTTACCAGGATTGTTAAACGAATGTGTTCCATCTAAGCTTCAATTTTGCCATTAGCAACCAGCGAGAAAGGTAGGGCATTGCTAATCTACGCTCGTAATGAGTCGCCCGCTCGCCCGGGGGTAAGTACGTAAGGATTTCGGAGCCCGTGGGATAAGTGCTGCATTGGCAGCCTGAGTTGGAGTGGGCAACGCCCGTGCGATACCTGTGATGTAGTAGGAGTCCATAGGTTGCGGCAGCCACTTGACATTAGGCGGGCCGTAGGATTGTTAATAAAAAACTTGTTGTATAAACTGCGCCCCGAGTTTGCCACCCGCAGTTTCCCGTTCCCTTGGGAGTTTTGGGGAAAAATAGTAGCCTATGTCTTATTCCGGACTATACACTATCCTCCTGTCAAATTTCATTCAAATACGTCCAGTCGTTTAGATATGAAGAAGTAACAAATATACACGTACACACACTTTCGCCTTTAAATTAGATTGGAAATATGGATAAAACCTATGCTATATGCTTTCATAATCTTCAAGTAGAAGGCAATTCGGCAATGTTTTTCGCCTTCCGGCCATTACCCAACCGCCAGCTGACCCAGTATCCGACCGCAAGGCGAGCGGGACACGCGACACCCTTTGTGCGCGCGCGCCGCCCGTGTCCGCGAGACGGACCTGTTGCGATCTGCTCCGCCACCCTGGCGTGCACTGATGATGTACTTGCCGTTTTGATGTATGCTTAGCCACTTATCTATACTATACTTATAATAAATCTGTAGAGAGGTCAATTCTGTACATGAAATATATTTTCAAAATAACTATCAGGAGGTGATTAGTGATCATACTGATTACTGATTTTTAGTGATGCCAAAAATGCAATGAGTAAAATTTTTGTATGTTCGTTATATAAACAAAAACTATTCGATGGATTTTAACGAAACTTGGTACTATTTTTCTTCATACTCCTGGGCAGGTTATAGTATACTTTTCGTCACGTAAATCACATCATCATCGTGCGCGATCGTACATACACATGTACGATCGCGCGTCACGCAAAAACTACTATATGGAATTGAATGCGGTTTTCACCAATATATTGCTAGAGGTCTAACTTAAAATTTGGACACCGTTTTAAGGAAGTCTGTTATTTTTGAAACCTGACATCCACGCGTGCGACGACGCTGGCACAGCTAGTTACATAATATAAAATGGGACATCTTTGCCTTTTCAGTTGGCGGTTATCTACACCGTGATCAGATCGAAGGCCTATGTATCGACCGAAGAAATGGGTGATAATTATTGTCTCCTTGGTAAGTAACAGCAAGGGTTTACGATTTAAGGACAAGTTTAGATAATTCTATGGAAAAGATCACAGTTCAGCTTACTTACTTTGGCGTTTCAGGTCCTTACAAGGAGGCGTGTGCGAGGACGGAGGTGGAAGAGGCTGAGTTTCCCCCGAACTCCCCCCTAGCTGTCGCCGTAAACGCTATGAGGAACCAAGGCTACAAGGTATAAATAAATAAAATATATATTAGACAACATCACATACATTGCTCCGATCCCAAAGTAAGTAGCTTAAGCACTTGTGTTATGGGCAAGGGTATCAAAGAAGGTACCACAAATAAATAATTAAATACAATAATATAAACACCCAGATACGGAACAAACATAAGTATTCATCACACGAATGTTTGTCCCGGGTGAGAATCGAACCCACGACCCTTGGTTCAAATGGCAGGGGTCACTACCAATTGAGCCACCGAGCCAGTCATAATACCCTAGGCTCTATGTATACCTATTAGGAAAATACCTTTAGGAGATTTCTTATTCATTGGAGCATGTTTGATATCTTTTTTTCATTTGATGGAAACCGTCTATGCTTGACAAATCTCACTATAGTATTATAAATGCGAATTTTTTTTGAATGAATATTTATTACTCTTTTACGCAGAACAGAATTTAATGAAACTTTAGCGGACTTATTTGGGAACAGGCCAATGTATGTAATCTTCTTAATTCTTTCAATTATCCTTACTTAACTAGTCCAAGGGTGGCCTGGAAGAGATCGCTTTAAGCGATATGGCCGCCTAATTTGTACTACGATATGTCTTTGTATCTAGTTTATCTATCTATCTTATAAAAAACCAACAGGAAAAGATGTAGATGTAGGTATTTCAACAACAGAAAATATATATTAATTCATGAAACTGTATTTATACTAGTTATGTACTGTCTATTTATACAATAGATACACTCTAACTGTAATAATAGATTTCTGACGATATAGATTTATAGATAACGTAGAAGTTAATTTTTTTGTTATTTGTTTGATTGTTTTGTGTTTATTTTTATTAACAATATTTAAAAATTCTGTAACTTTTGTATGTTGTCGCTGCGCCCAGCCGACCTCTTGGTGTCTGCGGAAGACCAGTGTCGAGGGTTCTTACAGGATACCTCGGCTTATACTGAGTGGACACCCTTTAGTGTCACACTGTATTTTTATTGTACATTTTAATGTTATTTGTAATATTGTAATAAGTGATACTAATAAACTTTTTTCTTTCTTTCTTTCTTTCCTTTCTAGTTTAAAGTCGAGAATTTCGTGTGCAATAAAGAATATCTGTCTATCTATCTTGTCTGATACCGATATCTGATTTTCTCTCTCTGCAGCTCCACACCGGCACGTGGCTAGTGGACGGCAACCCGCAGATCATCCTGTTCGACATCGGCTCCGGCGCGTGGCAACTGGACGGTTACAAGCAGGAGCTGTGGGACACCACCTCCATCGGGATCCCGCATCTGGACGTCGAGGCTAACGATGCGGTCATATTGGGCTTCATGGTGGCACAGTTTATTACTGAGGTGGGTGAACATTCATTATCATCATCATCATCAGCCTATCGCAGTCCACTGCTGGACATGGGCCTCTCCAGTTGTTCGCCACTTAGGGCAAACATCTGGAGGATATAACCATATTCGCTGCGTTGTGCTCTCTCTATCGCTTCAAACACTTTTTGCCTATTAACACTAAGGCAACATTGATCCAGTCCCTGATCCTTCCCATAATTGATTATGCCGATGTGGTGCTACCCTGACCTTAATCAATGTCTCCTTCGCAAGCTGGATCGTCTTCAGAATAATTGCATTCGATTTATCTTTGGCCTACGGAAATACGACCATGTCTCCTCTCATCGTACACAACTTAGCTGGCTCCCTATAGCGACACGTCGTAATATCCGGATGCTATGTACCCTCTATTCAATTCTTTACGATCCTAACTCTCTATTCTCAAATCTCAGTTCCTACTATCTCAAATCTCAGTTCCCATTGCTTAGTTCGACTCACACTCGGCAGCTTCGCTCTTCAAGCAGCTCCCTTTTAGCTACTCCCTTGCACCACTCGAGTTTCGTCTCCAATTCTTTCTGCGTGCATCCGACTTTGGAACCGACTGCCTGAAAACATCCGGAGTGCCCCGAGTAAAGCAGCTTTTAAGTTTAGAGTCCAGAAACATTTTCGTATCCAACATTAACGAAGTCGTCTCACTACTCTGTTGTCGTCCTTACTTTTATTTATATATATGTATATTATTTTATATGTATATGTGTATATTATATTAATATGAGCTATATTGTATTATATTTACTTTATAATATGTATGTATTTATTTAAGTATTTTTTGTTTATTTTCAATTTGTAATTTTTATCGAACTCTGCAGCACACTACCTACATTTATTTTTGCTTAGCCCAATGGTTGACTAGTAGAGAATGCCTATGCGGCATTAAGTCCGCATTTTGTACACTCTTTTTATTGTGCAATAAAGTTTAAATAAATAAATAAAATAAATTCGCCACGCTCCCTGGGCAGGCGTGTTCGCGATCGCAGGGCGTAGCTCCTTCCTTCGGTAACGCTGCTGCCCGTCATCCGTCTGTGGTTTTTAGCTACGCCTTCAATTGTAACGGTTATTCCACCACCAGTCGGTTGCCAGCGCCTGTTTCTAGATTACTTCAAAGCGAAAAAAGGGTTGTTGTTTACGCGGACGAAGCGCGAGCGCAGCTAGTAGTATATGTACATTATGCTAGTGTTATGCCTAAACTCATTTATGCATATTTAACAATGGTAGGCGGCGGCGCGGCGCGAACGAACGAGAACAATATAATAGATGAACGATGTAATAAAACAATAAAATATTTACAAATAAACAAAATGAATAACAGAAAAACTAAAAACCAACATGCCATATTTACATTTCGTGACGTTGTTAATACGTTGCCATAGCAACTGTCTATATAGAAATTTAATTTTTATATTTTTACAAATGAACCTGTAACGATGTTTTGTTACACATAGAAAATAATTTTCCTTTTTTGTTCCAGTTCCGCAAAGCTGCTGAAGATTACAGCGATACTCCCCCTAGGGTGGTCGCGCACTTCCACGAATGGCAGGCTGGCATCGGCCTTATAATGCTCAGGTAACTTTAAATGTATGTTACTGAGGGTTTTCTGAAAAAAAATATCTACAGGCGTTTCTTGAGGTCCTGTGCTCCCTTCATGTATAGTAAAATGTTAATTAGTACTAGACTTATATATATTATACAGGAAGACTTTTTAATCACTATCCAAATTTTTATATTATAATCTATGGCGAAAATCACTAAATACGTATTTTTTCTTTTAATACCGGTCAGTACTAAAATATTGAGAAAATAGCATTCCAAGTTGTCTAAAAAAAGACGAAATAAATAAACACTGCGCGCCGCGGGCGCCGCCCACCGCCGGGCACGTCCGTCCCCGCTCCTTTCATTCATTCATAAAAAGCCGCCATTTGCAGAACAGCAAAACACATAGGTACTCGTACCTACATAAGTTGCAAATTTTCCCTTCATATTTTTACGGGCTTAGGACCGTCAGATTGCAAAAATGCCTACCTACCTAATTTTCACCTTATTACTTTGACGCAATCGCCTATCGACAATTGACGAACCGCCGAACACGTTCTCAGCCGAAAACTGTCCAATTTAAACGCATTTATCAATGGGTATTTTATTGGGTGACCCAATAGGTGAATACAATATTTTTCAAAGTTGACTTTATGCTCTTGAAATTAAACTAAGACGGCAATAAGTAGGTAGTACATTGTTGCAATGGGACGTATTTAAAAAAATTGAATCAACTATGTACAAATTAATTAAAATTAAAATCAACTTACACTAAAACTGATCAATAATTATTGGTAATTTAATATGTAACTGTTCAAAATGCATACCATTTCTCTCCAAACAGTCTCGCACGTTTTTCCACATTGCCTTTTAATTTGTTAAGGACTAAAGTCTCACTTTTCACTTTATCAAATGCTCTAATAATCTGTTGTTTAAGGGCGTCCAGGCTCTGGATCCCATCCACATACACACGTCTTTTGATTTCCCCCCACAAAAAAGTCACACTTTTGGAAATGATACGGGTGCCAGCAGCGGTGTTAAGCAGTTTCCATATGGCGTATTGGCTAACCTCAAAAAGCCTCGCCGCGTCTCGAGTACTTGCACGAGGGTTTCTTTGGAAAAAGTCGAAGATCTCTTTTTCGATTTCCACTGGCCCTTCTGCATGTGAAGGTGTAGTAAATTGGCCGTAATCTAAGAGCTTTTGGTCAGCAGCTAAAATCGTTGCATGGTTCGGAACTTGACACACCCTGGTTGCGAAGGCGAGGAAGGCTATCCGCTTCGTACAGTCTTTGAGCTCCGTTCAAACTCTCTCCACTTAACAAATGACACCGCACCATTTCATAAAACTCACGATTGGAAATGTTTGGAATACATCGCGACGGAGGGGTTTCTACTGCGACACGTGCGAAACACGGAAATAACGCGCACTATCGCTGCGCGGGATGCGCGGGCGACTGCTCTTGACCTTTGCCATTTTGTTTTGGGTCGCTCGCTCGCTACCCTCCCGCCCGCTCCGCCCCGCACCCCATCTCTACCCCGCGCGGGCGCGGGATATCTTTCATTGATGTTTATCGCTTTGCGTAGTAAATTTTTACGCTAGAAATGGTAACCATGCGATATTTATAATTGGTTCGGTACAATGAATTTGTTGTGAAAATATGATCTATATTTTTTATTGCAGAAATGGGCTCTATTAACGATACCTAATGCCCAGAAAAAATTTGGATAGTGATTAAAAAAGTCACCTTGTATATATATATATTTAACCCTGGGCCACACTTCGCCGTCTAGCCCCAAACTAAGCCGAAGCTTGTAAGATGGGTACTAGACAACTGAAAAACTTACATAGATTCTTTTTTTTGTAAATAAATACATATTATACCTACATAGCACACACCCAGACCGATACAAACAGAAATGTTTGTACTGTGCGGGGATCGAACCCACGACCCTTGGCTCTGAAGGCAGAGGTCACTACCAAATGAGCCACCGAGCCAGTCAATAATATTTATCTGTCCCACCACCCAGGGTCCGCCATGTGGGACGTGGCTACCGTGTTCACGACGCACGCGACGCTGCTCGGCAGATATCTGTGTGCTGGCAACACTGATTTCTACAACAATCTTGATAAAGTAAGTTTTTTTTTGTTACTAGATGTAGAGATTTACGCGCACAAGCAAATTACAAAGATAAACGCAATAGGGAACGGGCACATCGATGGTGCTGCCAACTGGTGTCATAAATTTGAATGTTTTATCCTAGTTTACACTACGTAGTGCTGCCACCTATAGTTTGTGCACGGTCCCTATTCATATAAAAACATGCGGTTGTAAGGCTAGGCGCTCGTGGTGATTTTTGTCACCGTGACAGTCGTTTCATCTCTTTTGCACTTTTAAAATGAGAAGACAAGAGATAGAATATAGAGCGCCTAGCCTAACATCTAAAGATATTATCATTTTATATTTCACTAGCAGCCCGTCCGGCTTTTCACGGGAGACTCATTTTTCTACACCTTCGGTTACATTGTTCAAATTTTACCAAGGATCACTATTTTTTCAAAATGAAATGTAGTCTATGTCAAATTGGAAGAATGTAGCATTCTATTGGTGAAAGAATTTTTTAAATCGGCCCAGTACTTTTTGAGCCTATTCATTACAAACATACAAAAACAGGTACAAATCTTTCCTCTTTATAATATTAGTGTAGATATCACTGCTATTCACATTGTGAATAGTACATTCATCTTAACTAAATTTATCCTACTAATATTATAAACGCGAAAGTTTGTTTGGATAGATGGATGGATGTTTGTTCCACTTTCACGCAAAAACTACTGAACGGATTTTAATGAAAATTTACAGGAATATAGTTTGTACATCAGATTAACACATAGGCTATGTTTTATACGAATATTCACGCGGGTAGAGCCGCGAGCAGCAGCTAGTAACTAATATTATAAAGCTGAAGAGTTTGTTTGTTTGTTTGAACGCGCTAATCTCAGGAACTACTGGTCCGAATTGAAAAATTATTTTTGTGTTGAATAGACCATTTATCGAGGAAGGCTTTAGGCTATATAACGTCACGCTGCAACTATCAGAAGCGAAAAAATAATGGAAAATGTAAAAAAAAACGGGGAAAAAATAACTATTCCACGCGGACGAAGTCGCGAGCACAGCTAGTGATTGTATATATTTGTCTCGTTCAGTTCGCAGTGGACGAGGAGGCGGGAAAGAGACAGATATACCACAGATACTGCATGGAGAGGGCCGCCGCTCATATGACGCACATATTCACTACTGTTTCGGATATTACCGGTGAGTTGTTTTAACCGTAACCGACGTTAGGCCTCTGTTATGTCGACTATTGGAGCGGGCACATTCATTCCTTTGAAGGATTCCCTCCGTTTACAGTTTACAGTCACATTGTATGATAAGATACCTTTCCCCAGGCTACGAAGCGGAGCATCTGCTGAAGCGCAAGCCGGACATCATCACGCCGAACGGGCTCAACGTGAAGAAGTTCTCGGCGCTGCACGAGTTCCAGAACCTGCATGCGCTGGCCAAGGAGAAGATCAACGAGTTCACCAGGGGACATTTCTACGGGTAACTTTTGAAATAGGGATGTTTCCAGGGTCAGAATAATTACAGAATAATTAGAAGAGAGGTAGGGCATAGCGAATCTTCGCTCGAATTGAGCCGCCCGTCCGGGGGAAAGACCTCCACCCTATAGAATACCGCAGTCAAATGACCTCTGGGTCGTGTTTCTGCCGGTGAGTAGGGTTTCCGGAGCTCGTGGGGGGTTAGGGTTGGGCCGGCATGGCGGTGGCAACTGACAGGTAACTGACCAGTTACTTGCCCGTTGTCACAGCGACTTGGGCTTCTCTTTCGCTTTCCATCAGGTGTAGGGAAGCCATTATGTCGAGCCACTATAAAAAAAAATTACATTTTATTTAGTCCGTATTTTAGATTATAAAAATATATTAGACACGTATTTTTCCTTTTTTCATTTGGACAAAAAATAACAAAGATACAAAGCATTAAAATTTAGGAGCGGGGGTGTTTGATGTCATGTCATGAGGAGCTCGGTGGCGCCGCGGTCTTGTTCACTTAACAATGATCGCAAAAGTTGTGCAACCATTGGCGCGGTCAATCCGATGATGGGTGACCAAAATTTGACACCGATTTCCTCCGTGCTTCGGAAGGCACGTTAAGCTGTTGGTCCCGGGTGCTATCTTTACCAACTCAGATAGCAGTCGTTACATCATATCAGAGATGATGATAACTCTGACGCCTAAACTGGGAATGGGTATAGCTTACCCTAAGTGTTGCGGAGGTCTGATGGCAGTCGCTCTGTGTACAAGCTTAGCCCTCGCCAAATCTCTCAGTTTGGGAAGCCGACCCTGAGACAATCGGGAATAAGGCTAGGATGATGATGGTGTTTGATGTCACGTCGTGCGACAAAATGCCCCACGGCGTGACGTCACGCACAATTTTAAGTGGCTATATCTTTGTAATCTTTGGGTCTAATTTACAAATGAAAAAATACGTATCTTTTAACGTAATCTAGAAGACGGCGGAAGATGGATTTACGGCCGTATTCAGAAACGTTATTTTGCGGCACGCGGACGCACAGTGCCCATAATCCTATAGGTTTTTGGGTACCTGTGCTTTCGCGCGACGCATAGTAACGTTTGTCAATACGCTCGCTACTTTCTTACGTGAGTGGCGCTGGCCGTTGACCCCACCAAGACCCCACCAAGACCCCAATAAGACAACTATCGATCGTCGTCGACCAATTCATTCTTCTATCGATATATGTCGTCGATCGATTGGTCTATAAAGTGTAGCTGCTGATCAAGCAGTTTGGTGCCGTGATAGAGGCCTACATCGTACGTAGACTGCCACAGGCTGCTAATGATGATGATGATGATGATGGAATGTTCATGTTGCATACTTCGTTTGTTCACAGGCACTTCAACTTCGACTTGGACAAGACGCTGTACTTCTTCATCGCCGGCCGCTACGAGTACGGCAACAAAGGAGCCGATATCTTCATCGAGGCTTTGGCCCGGCTCAACCATTATTTGAAGGTGAGAATGTACTGTGGCTCTTTTTTTATTTATGTTACTACTAAAATTTTCATGTCGTCGCAATAGTAACTTAAAGAGAGGTAGGACATAGCGAATGTGTGAGAGACGGTAGTTTTAGATGCCTAGTACAAAAAGCTGTCCATAATAAAATAAAATACCTAATAATAAATTTTACAATTTTTTTTATAATAGCTCGACATAATGGTCTCCCTACGCCTGATGGAAAGCGAAAGAGAAGCCCAAGTGTGACAGCGGGCAAGTAACTGGTCAGTTACCTGTCAGTTGCCACCGCCATGCCGGAAACGAGCTCCGGAAACCCTACTCACCGGCAGAAACACGACCCAGAGGTCATTTGACTGCGGTACTCTATAGGGCGGAGGTCCTTCCCCGGACGGGCGGCTCAATTCGAGCGAAGATTCGCTATGCCCTACCTCTCTTTCTTTTTTCTCATTTTCTTTTATTAGACCTGAAAGTGAGCTCTTAAGTTTTATAAGTTGGGAACCGAACTTGGAACCTGTAGGCCTACTCTTGAAACCAATCTCGATTTCAATCCTAACAAATTAAGTAATATTTAATCATAAATGAACGTATATTTAAATTTTCCTGTATTTGGTAGTTTACATTTTGTTACATTATGACCACCCCAAGTCATAGTTCATTCATTCTCTGTATATTATCTGTACTATAGTTCATTCGCGTTATGATTCGCGTTATAGAAATTATAATTCTAGCGTTTTAATTGGCTAGGTGGCCGGCAGTCGGTGATGAGTCACTATTTTCTTAACGCGAATGAAATATAGATCCTGCAGAAGATTTCGATCCCAATCCCATTTGGTTCAAGAGTACCTACCCTGGTTGTGTGAATTTCTATTAAACAAAATGAATGTACTCAGTCGTCAGGCTCCGACATGACAGTGATCGCGTTCCTGATCTTCCCGGCGAAGACGAACAACTTCAACGTGGAGAGCCTGCGCGGCCACGCGGTCACCAAGTCGCTCAGGGACACCATACACGACATACAGCAGAAGGTCGGCAGCCGCATGTACGACATCTGCCTGAGGTGAGAACTAACGCTTGGTACAAACTTGTTGCAAAAATTACACTTACACTAGGCGCGTATCGGTGTTCGTGCCCCGAGTGGTGAGTGCGGGGGCGCGATCCACTCATAGGGGCGTAACGGTGTGGTGGGTGCAGCCACACCGTTGCACGAGGTCCGCCCGGGGAGCACTCTATTGCTCCCCGGATCCGGGGGCAGGGGTATTTGCCCTCTCCGGACCAGGAGTGCCGGCCGCTTATCATCTGCGGCTGGCCAGGGCAGGCAGGGATATGGCCGTATGCTTCGGCGCTACCCGTGTCCCTGCAACTTGCTGCCCACTGGCGACACAGGGGGGTTTAGTGGGTATGCCCTCCCTTTTGGGAGGTGTGAGTCCCACACACCATGCCGCCTCCCCCCGGAGACGGCATGAAGGTGCCTAATGCATTCCCCTCTTAAAAAAAAAAAAAAAAAAAGGCGCGTATCGGTGACATTTTGTCACCGTGACAGTCGTTTCATCTAGAATAGAATAGAATAGTTATTTATTTAGCATCACACGTTTTGTTACATAATAAAGTGACAAGAAACAATCAATTGCGCTGATACTAAAAAGGCATCTCGCTCAGCATGTGCCGAGGCGTGTCAGGGACGCCGCATCTCTTTTGCACTTTTAAATTGAGAGGAAGAGAGATATCTGTCACGGTGACAAAAAGTCACCAGAGCGCGCCTATCCTTAAATTCAGTGGAGTGAATGACACTTTCTCAGTAAATTACATTCTTAATATCTTAAATAACACTATCAATGTTTAATTTCAATGTCTCAAAAGACTCTTTCATTGTCCCAAATGACGCTTTCAATATTTCAAATGACACTTTCATTTGGCTCAAATGACGCTTTCAGTGTTTCAAATGACACGTTAAATGTGTCAAATGAAATTTTGATGTCACAAATGCCTCCGCCTAAACTTAACTAATGTAACTTTTTGTTTCACTAAGAAACAAAATGATCATTTCCATTGGACCTAGATGACACTTCCACTTATTTGTAAATTTCTTAACACACTTACAGAGCATTGAATGAAGTATTCAGATTTCTGAACTCACGGAGATTTGAATGAAATATTCAGTTGCATAATTAAACATTTAGTGGGTCAAATGACACTTTGAGTAGCGGTACACACATTTAAAGTGTACTACTAACTTGTATTTTGTAATTTTTACTAAAATCAAAAAGAAGACTAAATTACAAATTTGGTGGACTGATAACTTTCCGTTTATACACTTTTAATGACGCATTGATACTATAGTGTATTAACTGTCAATTTGCAGTGCACTTAAGTTCAAATGACACTTTCAGTTGTTCAAATGACATTGACAGAGAATAAACATTAATAAATGAGAATGAATGTTTTGATTCTCGAAAAATAACGTTTAAAATACTCATTAACATAATAATTAACATTTAATTGCAGAGGCCACTTGCCGGACACATCGGACCTCCTCCAGAAGGAGGACACGGTTAGGCTCAAGCGCTGTATCTACGCGCTGCAACGGGATGGGTTACCGCCCGTCACCACGCACAATATAGTGAGTGGCTTTTTTAATTCATCGGCCACACGACTACTTACCTCAGTGGCGTGGCTACCTAGGGGCTAGGCGGGGCAGTGTCCCGGGGCCCTCAAGCTCAGGGGCCCTCGAATCTTTACCAAAACTCTCGATCGCTCTGAAATGTCAAAATAAATATACTGGCTGCAAACCAACTTTAATTTTGTACATATGGCTACCTCCTTGGTAGTTAAACCTATTTACTGCAGCCGTCAACTGTTTAGAAAAACAATACTTTTCTCTTCGTCTGTCCTAGTGTGGTAATGCGAAAATCTTTTCATTTGTATTTTGATATAATTATATTTTTACCGAGTGCGGATTCAATCTTAGTGTTTTAATTGCTCACCCATCCGCCTCATACATTTCATATTGTTACTTGATAAAATTTAATCAATTTAGATACATAGTAGTGGGGCCCCATTTTTTGGTTTGCCCCAGAGCCCTTTGGTTACCTAGCTACGCCACTGACTTACCTTATCTGTTTTCCTCCAAACGATTATCAACTAAATGTCCAATGCATAGAGTACATAATTGATATTTAAGAAGTTTTTGTAAGTAATCAATATTTTTAGCCATTTATTCAGCTACTCCCATTTCGCAGGTCGACGATTGGAGCGACCCAGTGCTAAATGGAGTGAGGAGATGTCAACTGTTCAACACAATCCACGACAAAGTCAAGGTAAGTAATTAGATTTTTGATTCGATTCTAAAGTCCATTAACAGTGGTGTCACTTAGTAGGTAGGTAGTGGTGTAATTTTAAAATTGAGAAAACCTTATTTTTAGAATGAATGAATGATACATTCATTCATTCATTCATTTAGATTAGAGAATTTACTGTCAGGCGTAAACCCCCGACAGTAATTTGGTTTTCTCCCCTCTCACCCCTCCCTTTTTCCTTACGGGAACGACCCATTATATTAATCCATGTTTATAAGAACAAGCACAAGCTTCCTAAAAATTCAGATAGTCATAAATTCAATACCAGAAACAGGCACAAGCTAGCTATTCCTAATCTGAGGCTGAATAAATGTGGAAAGTCATTTATAGGGCTTAGCATAAAAATGTTCAATAAATTGCCTCAATGTATAATTGATCTACCCATACAAAAGTTTAAATTATATATTAAAGGATGTCTAATAAAGAAAGGTTATTACAGAATTGAAGACTATTTAAGTGATAAGACTGTATGGTCAACTGCCAAATAAGCGGATGCTGCTCGCCTGCACTTTATCATAATAAAATTATAACCATTTCATTGGTTGTTTATATAGAGTCATATGTAACTTCTATTCTATGTAAGCTACGTCCTTCAGTTAATTTATTCATTTATTAGTTTTATGATTTTGCCAAATATTTTATATTGGGGTAACTGGACTAGTCATGCTCACTAAAATGTTTCTGGGGTGGTGGCGCTGTGTGGCGGGTCGTTACACTCCCTCAAATATGGTTGAATGAAGCGATGGCTGGTACACACGTCATACTTGTGAACAGGTGCTGCCTTGGAGACTGGTCTACTCCTGATTGCCCTATATAGAGTATGTTAAGGTTAATTTCTTTTTTTAAATCTAATTTATAATTAATTTTGTAAGGCCCCAGACTGTATGACGTGGTCGTAGTTAAAAGTATAAATGTGATAATAATATTGTAAACACCATTTTGAAAAGAGCAACTACACGAGTTTCTTGCCGGTATCTTCTCGGTAGAATGCTGCTTTCCGAACCGGTGGTAGCTTCGACGATTTGTAAGTGTTTTTCATAAAAACCTATACAAATAAAGATTATTTTGACTTGACTTGACTTGACTTGCTCTAAGTCACCCTCGCCTACACGGGGTGCATCCTGCCGAATAACAAACGAGACTTTGGCAAGGGATTAGTGGCGGTATAGCTATTTAAGCCAGCACAATTGAAGGCGTAGCTAAATACACACAGGCCGATGACGGGCAGCAGCGTCTCCGGAGCAAGAAGCTACGCCCTGCGATTGCCAACCCGCCTGCCCAGCGTGGTGATTAAGGGCATAGCTTCCAATAGTTTGACCAAAGCGTCGCCGCTTCTGGAGAGGCCGATTATGATATTCGTGATGGTTATACCGCCACCAGTCGGTTGCCAGCGCCTCGTTTGTTATTCGGCAGGATGCACCACGGGCAGGCGAGGTAGATTCGGAGCGAAAAGATGATTGGCCGCTCCCTTGCATCCCTTTTTTTTCTTTTTTTTATAGTGGCTCGACATTATGGCTTCCCTACGCCTGATGGAAAGCGAAAGAGAAGCCCAAGTCGCTGTGACAACGGGCAAGTAACTGGTCAGTTACCTGTCAGTTGCCACCGCCATGCCGGCCCAACCCCAACCCCCCACGAGCTCCGGAAACCCTACTCACCGGCAGAAACACGACTCAGAGGTCATTTGACTGCGGTATTCTATAGGGTGGAGGTCCTTCCCCGGACGGGCGGCTCAATTCGAGCGAAGATTCGCTATGCCCTAACCTCTCTCATCATCGGATATCCTTCTCGATTCATCGGAACTCTGACTTATACAAGCGTCCTCTCCAGGTGATCTTCCACCCGGAGTTCCTGACGTCCACCAACCCCTTGTTCGGGCTGGAGTACGAGGAGTTCGTGCGCGGCTGCCACCTGGGCGTGTTCCCCTCCTACTACGAGCCGTGGGGGTACACGCCGGCCGAGTGCACCGTCATGGGCATACCCAGCGTCACCACCAACCTGTCAGGTAAGAAAGAAAGAAAGAAATAAAAATTATTTGACTGGCTTGATGGCTCATTTGGTAGTTACCTCCGCCTTCTGAGCCAAGGGTCGTGGGTTCGATTCCCGCATAGTACAAACATTTGTGTTCATGATATGAACATGTCTGTTTGTATTGGTCTGGGTGTTTACTATGTATAATATGTATTTATTTACAATAAAAAAAAGTATCTAAGTAAGTTTATCAGTTGTCTAGCACCCATAGTACAGGCTTCGGCTTAGTTTGGGGCTAGATGGCGATGTGTGGCCCAGGGGGCATGTCTTAGGTTATTTATTCATTTATTTATTTATATAGTAAGAGCAAGATAACAGATTACAACATAACATAATGTATATACGAGTATGTCACCGGAAAATAGCAAGAATCGTAAGTTGATCAATTTCCTAGGTAGTTGATTAACTTTCGGAAAATAATAAACGGCAGTTGAAATGTATTATTTAACGTATGTATTTTAATTTTTAGTAAATTGATCATTTTACGGGGTCTTGCCGTAAAATCATCCGATGAAGGTGAGGTGAACGTTGATTGGTTCAATGGCTCACGTGGCGTTATCCTGGCAACCAATCAGGGAACAGTGTATTAAGTTACGGGTAATAGTGCACCGTTAAATAGTACATTGAGCAACGATTGGCCCATTTGAGGACGATTTTACTTGTGACAAAATCGTAAATTATTAAATGACTCTCAGGCTTCCGTAAATTGATCAACTAACTGAAATCCATTGCGTTAAATAATACATTTCAACTACCGTTTGTTATTTTCCGAAAGTTAATCAACTACCTAGGAAATTGATCAACTTACGATTCTTGCTATTTTCCGGTGACATATCCTCCAGAAGTTTGCCCTAGGTGGCGAACAACTGGAGATGCCTATGTCCAGCTGTGGACTGCAATAGACTAATGATGATGATGATCTATATCTATACTTATAATAAATCTGTAGAGAGGTCAATTCTGTACATTTTTTTTTTAAATAACTATTAGGGGATGACGAGTGATCGATACTGATGTCAAAAATGCAATCAGTAAAATTTTTGTCTGTCTGTATGTTCGTTATAGAAACATAAACTACTATATAGTCGGATTTTAACGAAACTTGGTACAATAGATATAATTAGTCCGTCTTATAGATTGTAAAAATAAAACATACATATTTTTTCATTTGTAAATTAGACCAAAAATGACAAAGATATTAAAAGTACGCGTGACGTCAGATTTTGGTTTTGTGTTTTTTCGAAAATGAGTGACGTGAAAGACCCCCCACTCCTACATTTTGATGCCTTGACAAAAAATAACAAGTATATTTGTAAATGAAAAAATACGTGTCCAATATATTTTTATAATCTAAAATACGGACTAATTATTTTGACCCTGGAAACATCCATATTATTTTTCATACTCCTGAGTAGGTTATTTATAGTGTTTCTAGTACATTTAGGCATCAGCATCCTGCATAGGGATGTCCAGCAGTCGACATTTGAAGGCTAACGATGATTTACCTTCTCCTCGCCAGGGTTCGGCTGCTTCATGCAGGAGCACATAGCGGACCCCATGTCGTACGGCATCTACGTGGTGGACCGGCGGTACATCTCGCTCGAGGGGTCCGTACAACAGCTGGCCCAGTATATGTTCGATTTTACTAAGTAAGTAACTATATTCTGCCTGTCGACCTAACTTTTGGACTTCACGACCGCTTGCCATCAGGTGGAGTGAAGTCATACAGTCAGCTCTTCTACACTAATATTATAAAGAGGAAAACTTTGTTTGTTTGGTTGTAATGAATAGGCTCAAAAACTACTGGACCGTTTTTAAAAATTCTTTCACCATTCGAAAGCTACATTATCCACGAGTAACATAGGCACAATTTTATTTTGGAAAAAAAAAACTTTACGCGGACGAAGTCGCGGGCGGAAAGCTAGTCTTATATAAAAAAAAATGTAGGTGTAGATAATGTAGGTAATCTGGTGAACAAAATAATGTATGTAAGGGAGTGACTTCTTTTCTTTTTCTAAATGACTACGATGATGGCCAGGGCGGCCTTGTCATCATCACCGGACTGTTGGGGGAGCGGAAGGCTCTCACCCCTAAACATTTAAGCAACGGCGCTGAGGGCGCCCCCTGTGGGGCTCGAGCCTGGGCTCAGGGCGTTGCTGGGAGATGCCCTACAGACGTATGTTTGGGGGGAAAAGCGACCAGGCGCGGGCCGTTATCGAGAAAAGGGCGCGAAAGCTGGCGCCCACGCGTCGCCCACGCGACGGAAGTCCCCGCCGGCGGGGACGGAATGACGGTTGACTTGAAGTGTGGTTTGTCGCGAGTTGTTCGGCGGCGGTCATGGCGAGAGTGTAAGGGAGTGACATATCATCTATTGGCTCCAAGCCTCAGCTGCCCGTGGTGCATCCAACCGAATTACAAACGAGGCTCTGGCAACCGACTGGTGGCGGTATAACCATCACGATTGATTGCGTAGCTAAACACCACAGACCGATGACGGGCAGCAGCGTCATCGGAGCGAGGAGCTACGTACGTATGTTACTATTACGATATGTATATACAATTTTGTACAAATATACAAATAATTCTGCCTTTCTTATAGATTGACAAGAAGACAACGCATCATCCAGAGAAACAGGACTGAGAGGTTATCAGATCTTATGGACTGGAGAAATCTTGGCATTGTAAGTATAATCTTTGTTATAATATCTATACCACACTGTAGCTATCACAATAGGGATGTTTTGGGGGTAAAAATAATTACATTATATTAAGTCCGTATTTTCATCATATAAATCATAAAAATGTATTGGACACGTATTTTTCCTATTTTCATTTAAATAAAAAATAGCAAAGATACAAGGCATCAAAAGTTAGTCTTTCTTAAGGAGTCTTTGACGTCACTCCGTCTCGTAAAATTGCCACACCGCGTGACGTCACGCGTAATTTTAACGGGCTATAACTTTGTAATTCTTAGTCTAATTTACAAATTAAACAATACGTGTTTATTTTTGAACAAGCTTAAAGACGGACTAATCAAATTTTTATGGCATCAAGCCTATTCGTGTAGTGTGGACGGACATACAAGCCTCGAACGAGCGCGCTGCGAACATTTCTAAGAGAGGTAGGGCATAGCGAATCTTCGCTCGCGTCCCAAACAAGAGAGGTAGGGCATAGCGAATCTTCGCTCGAATTGAGGCGCCCGTCCGGGGAAGGACCTCCACCCTATAGAATACCGCAGCCAAATGACCTCCGGGTCGTGTTTCTGCTGGTGAGTAGGGTCTCCGGAGCTCGTGGAGGGTAGAGTTGGGCCGGCATGGCAGTGGCAACTGACAGGTTACTAACCAGTTACTTGCCAGTTGTCACAGCGATTTGGGCTTCTCTTTCGCTTTCCATCAGGCGCAGGGAAGCCATTATGTCGAGCTATTATAAAAAAAAATCTAGTTGTTTGTCGAATGATTCTGTATACTAAACTGTCCCTTTCTAGTACTACCGGCAAGCGAGGGCCCAGGCTCTGAAGACCGTGTACCCGGACTACATCGACCAAATGGACCTGGAGCTTGGCAAGAGGTTCAACTACCCACGGCCCATCTCGGAACCGCCGAGCCCCACCCACTCCAGTAAGTAGAACAGAATACTACTGTAGTATTAGTCTTCATTTATGTTGTCTTAAATATTGTCATGTTCACACGAACTCTTACGGTTTGACCCTTGGCTATCCAAAGCTCAATCCAACTCCGATGAGAGGATCGATGGCGGAAACCATAATGACAAACGCAGCAGAGGTGGTGAGGTAGTTAATACTGAGTGCGGAATCCCTGTCGCGAGGCTGATGGAACCGCACATCAAGTGCCAAAGGCTCCCACGTGCCAAAGGCTCTCACTTGGCAAAGACTCTCACGTGCCAAAGGCTCTCACTTGGCAAAGACTCTCACGTGCCAAAGGCTCCCACGTGCCAAAGGCTCTCACTTGGCAAAGACTCTCACGTGCCAAAGGGTCTCATGTGCCAAAGGCTCTCACGTGCCAAAGACTCTCACGTGCCAAAGACTCTCACGTGCCAAAGACTCTCACGTGCCAAAGCCTCTCACGTGTCAAAGGCTTTCACTTGATGGACGACACCCTGCGTCTTCTTAAACGATATCTAAAGGAGTGCGTTCAAAATAATGGGCACCATATAAATCGAACGCTGGCTTTTATGAGTATCTTGTCCTATTTCGGTCCTAGACTTATTCTATAAAGAAAACTACCATCTACAAATTTTTGTTCTAAGAGCATTTTTTATTTCGTCACAAAGTATACAGGTACATTATGCATTATTCTTCACCTAGATACCGTTATCACCATATTAAACACTGTCCGCCGCCACGACCCACCGATGCGTCTATCCACGTCCTTCCACAAAGAGATCCAGAAAGAGACCAAAGACGAACAGGTTCAGACCATAGAGGAGCCGCAGGCTATAGAGGAGCACACCATAGACGTGCAGAGGAAGAACGCGTTGAATCTGCAGAAGAGTCTGGAGATTCTAGAGATTAACGACGACGGTGACGATGGCGGTGTAGATGTGACGTTTGAGAAGACTAATTTTACTGAATCCGAACACGAGAACTTTAGAACGCCTAATGAGAATTTCTTGGAGCCTCTGAATGAAGCGGTGGCGGATCAGATCGACGAGTTGATAGCTAAACTGAACGACTGTGCCGAGAAGGCTGAATAGGTTCCTTTTCATGTTTTTTCTCACGCCTTTTCACGGTGATTTTGTTGGGACAAAGGATTTAGTAGACGTTGGACCAATGCGGAGTTAGAGCGTTAAGTAGTGGTGCAATATAGAAATCTCTGTAAGGGAAGTCACAGTGTAAATCTCTTCTACCGTGTATCTTCTTCTAGAGTGTTATGCACATCACAGCTGGCGAAGTTTACGTCTTTAGTTCATTCACTCACTGTGTGAATCTCGGATTGTGAGTTTTTTCCACATTATTTTGTATTCCTGGTGTAGTGATGATTTTGTAATTAGAATGGGTTTCTGGGCTCAGTAGAATAAGAGCGCTTTTATTGATTTCGCTTGTAAATTATGAGTCGAAGGCTTTTGTGGTGTTTTTACTAAACCATAATGTGAGGGTAAAAGAGATTTGATTTGAAAATTTCACAAGTGTGTTTTTGTCACACTCGTATATTAGTTTTCGTATCTCTGTTGTATAAATTGTATGCCTCTGTAGCGTTTATACTACTTCAAGTTATTTCATAACCGTTGTACTAAGTACACCACCTTGTGTAAAACTGTTATAAAATTATATAGGTACATTTGAAGCTTTAAAGCTATTACATCACCTTGCGTTACTACAGAGTAATTGACACAACAATATAGTGTATGTGTCCGGACAACGCCTGCGACGTCTGTCTACTATTTAGAAGAATGATTATGTTCAATATTATATAACATTGAACCAATTACACTACCTTGTGTAAATCCCTTATAAGGTTATATACCTTTGAAGCTATAACGGTCCCTTGCGTTACTCCACAGGAGGCACAACGCCTGCGGCATCTGTTCACGGTTCCGACGACGAGGACGAAGTGGATGAGGAGAAGGAACTAGCTGAATTGAAGATCACGGACTAGATTCAAGGTAAACTTTACGATATTTGTAACGGTAAAGAGATTAAGAATAAAGTGTATGTGTAGTTATTGAACAGATGCAGTGCGACCGGTAAATCATGTGGCTAATGCAAAGGTTGACGATGCACGTGATGAATGTCCTTTGAAGATTTAGCCAACTCCTGTTTTTAATCCGTAGTTTACCAGAAGAAAAATTCTAGAATTGAAGCAAATGGGAGTTAATTTTACATGATAACATACTCGTAGATGATATTTTAATGTCCTTTTTATGTATTACTAAAGAATGTTCCAATATTGACGATTGAATATTCTAACAATGCGTTTCTAATGGCGTGTTATGATATTAAAGTAACGAACGAAGTCGCAGGCAGAATTGGTAGTTGAGATTTCCAAATAATTTTGTAAAGGCGGTCATTAATGCTTATCGGGTTCCTTTTCCATCGATGGTGTTAATAAAAATTTTCTTAATTGCCATTGGTATACCTACCAAAATGTCAAATGATTGCATCGACATCTTATAAAATAAATGTCAA
Organism: Conogethes punctiferalis; assembly: GCA_031163375.1. Classification (NCBI taxonomy): domain Eukaryota; kingdom Metazoa; phylum Arthropoda; class Insecta; order Lepidoptera; family Crambidae; genus Conogethes; species Conogethes punctiferalis. Next base: position 3,176,370 of record CM062077.1, on the reverse strand, counting down.
TCTGACGGATAATAAAGGTTTTGTCAGATCTGCACTAACAAAATCTGACAGTCTTAAAGACTTTACAAAAAAAAAATTGTCATATTAAAAATTTATCATATCTATGGAAAACATTACAACGACCCTGTAATAAAAAGTACAACTTAAAAAATTACAAGAAATGAAACAGTGAAATGAATGTTTAGATTAATATTATGTGGGATGATTTGCCGGTCACTCTGTAATATAAAAATATATAATGTAAGAAGTAATTCATATTATATTTTTTATTAATTAAAACATAATGCAAGTACTTTGTAAGTATTGGGTTTATAGGTAAAATCAATTTACACAGATAACTATTTATTCATATACAGAACACAAATATAAATCCAATTTTTATATTCCTTGTTATCTCTTTCTAATAAATAATTATTTATTAACTTCCTATGAACAAGTGGTCAATTTATACTTCATTGGTTGTATTATACAAATATGTTTTTATATCTCCAGATGGCATAAAAATTTTATCCTTGAGAGTTATATTTTGTCTCGAGTTTTTTACTATTATACATTTACTAAAATATAAGAATAAACTTATATCTACTTACATCACCCTTGTTGTAATGTAATATAATCTTATTGAATATGGAAACACAAATTGTATAAAAATGTAATACATACATATTTGTATATTTTGATACATAAATTTATTCAAAACATCCTTCTTGCCTTAACTGTTTTTTATTTTTATATTATACGTTTCTTAAATTCGTTTAAATAAGTAAAAACATTTTCTATTGATAGAAAATGTTTTTTACTTATTTGTCACTGAAAACTTATTTCATCATATTATTTTCTAAAAGAATGACTTAGTTAAAATACATGTTGAATTAATTTGTAAAATTATTTAACTATCATTTGTATAAGTCTCGTCTTTTTTGGAAAATATAAGTTTTTAGGTTTTGGATAATCAGGGTTTTCGGTTTAAATATCGTAATTATATTTTCAAATGTGCTTCAATAAAGGGCTTACGTGCATAATTATAAAGTGATTAAATGTAATTACAAATTCGGTGTTTCAGTACTAGTAAAAAAATAATAACATTTGCTATATAAATGTGCTTTAACTATTATGTATATAATTGTACAATGGCAAGTACACTATGTATCAGAATATGACAACATTTATGAGTTGATGCTTTTCAGTGTTATGGGCACATTTAAATAATTTATATTAACTATTACATGTATAATTATTATAGTAAAAACACGCTTAATAGTTATCACAGCGATTTTATTAAGTGCAATAGTGGCGTATTAGTATAGTTATGACTGATGCATATTGATATACATAATTATTATATCTGCAATTATGTATCATTTTAAATCGATATAATATTTAGATAGCTTTATATTTTGGTCTTCATATGTATAAGTCTGTATAGATTTTAACTAGATTTAAAGGTTTAGAAATATAAGCATCTTTCATTGTCATGACTTGTGCAGAAATGAGTTTTAATTGCATTCTAGATAAAATAGTTTCGCTTTAACACTGGCTTATAATATAATTTGTAATATCTTAAAACGTTCCTTGTGCGATTGATTGAATGCTTTAAAACCTCAAAAATATATGAACTATAGTTCATTCGCGTTAAGAAAATAGTGACTGACAGGTCACTGACAGGCCACTAGTCAATTAAAACGCTAGAAATTAAATTTCTAAGTTAAGTTAAAAGGATTGAATCTACAAGGTAGACTCACCACCTATGACAAATGGCGTCAGAGAGGCAGGCCAATGAAAAGTTGGTGTTGACTTAGACAACCACGTACATGATTGTCAGAATGTGGCTGGTAATCGAATGCTGTGAGGAGACTTAGATGAGGCCTTCGCTCAGCAGTGGAACAATGACGGCGAAATAAAAAAATGTCGTCCTATAGTGGTCTACAGATCCGTTTTTTTTTTCACATAAACTATTAACTATTTTTTTTTCCATAATTTCCATATTTTGAGTTAGATCGAGATTATTTTATAAAGAGTGCGATGTGTTGTTTTGCTCTGGAGTTCCATAGCGTATGCCGGCGAGTTTCCAGCCATATTAATAATAGTTTTATTACTTAATAGTAGTTTGCAATTAAAATGTATTTTTGTCCAAGTCATGCTAAAAATGTTTTACGCTTCCTTACTGCCATTGTTATCTCAAATATTGGTGTGGTGTCAGAATGTTACGGTATCTTTATATATGATAAAGTAATGAGATAATTCTTCATGAAATAGAGTGAATGGTCATACATGTGCCTGTGAAGACTTTATTATTATTTTTTTAATTCCAAGGATCAGTCGATTATGAAATTTTCTTTTTGTCATGCTAAATATTTAAAGTCTAACCCTAGGCGCGCACTGGTGACTTTTTGTCACTGTGACAGTTGTTTCATCTCTTTTGCACTTTTAGAATGAGAAGAATAGAGATATCTGTCACGATGACAAAAAGTCATCAGTGCGCGCCTAGGGTAACATAATGAGCAAATTGAGCAAGATCGTGCGCCTGACAATAACCCTTTGAACGCTGAAGTAATGCAATTTTCTGACAGCTATTGCTGTAATAAACAATAAGGCTAGGCGCGCACTGGTGACGTTTTGTTACCGTGACAGGTATCTCTTTTTCTCATTTTAAAAGTGTAAAAGAGATTAAACGACTGTCTCGGTGACAAAAAGTCACCAATGCGCGTTTAGGGTAATTTGTAGAACGTAGAAAGAGGTAGGCTCTTTTATCATCGACATCAGCCTATTACAGTCCACTGCTGGACATAAGCCTCTCCAGTTGTTTGCCCATAATCCTCTTTTATACGAGATACCAGTTAATTCCGCATGCGCAGAAGACCATCTATCGTGCCTTATTCCCAAAAACATGGGATTGCTTGCACTCGCTTCTATTTCACGGTGAAATTGTATCCAGAAGTCTCCTGTACAGATGACTACTACGTATTGAAATATACACTACACCAGTATATAATGAGAAACCCAAATCTTAATTAGTTTAAAAATTGTTCTCGATTTGTTTCTGGAGAGTGAATCATGAAGATTGAGAAGATAAGTTATTTTATTAATTTTTATGGATATTCTATCGTATTTACCTAATGTACATATATTATGTACTGTTAGGAGTTTACGTATTTGTATATCAGATGTTTAACTTAATTGGTTATTTGAGTGATTATTTTTGATTTTTCAAAATGGCGCATGGTCTCTCTGTGAGAGTGAAAGATTAGAGAGTGCACCTGTGTTTGCGTCATAGTTATATTTTTCTAATGTTCATGATTCACTGGTCAGACTACTTAATTGGAGTTCTATCAAATGTGTTTCATTATCTATTGTGCCATAAACCAGGACTTGTTATGTAGTGGTTTAGAATAAACTGTGTTATAAAATTTTGGTACTTTTTATTTATTTGCCTAAACTTTTTTTACTTGTGTCGGGATTAGAAAATATTATTTGGTTACTTTGATAGGTGAAAATTATACAGAAAACAGTAAAGAGAGGCAACCAAAGAAAATAATGGCGTGTGATGATCATTATCACCATGACAAGATTATGTCTGAGATTAAGATTATTGACTGGCTCGGTGGCTCAATTGGTAGTGACCTCTGCCTTCTGAGCCAAGGGTCGTGGGTTCGATCCCCACACATTACAAACATTTGTGTGCATGAACATGTCTGTTTGTATTGGTCTGGGTGTTTTCTATGTATAATATGTATTTATTTACAAAAAAAAATGTATCTATAAGTAACTTTATCAGTTGTCTAGTACCCATAGTACAAGCTTCGGCTTAGTTTGGGGCTAGATGGCGCTGTGTGGCCCAGCGTGGCATGTCTTGGGTTATTTATTTATGTTTTATGTGATATGTTATTTTTGTTCGGTGCCAACCTAAGTTCGGCGATTTAAATCAACCAAATGTTCGGCTACTGAAAAGTTACGTTTTATTATTGGATGGACCAGGACTCAATAAAAAATACATTATAATGAAAATTCTGTTTATTCATAATAAATCTAATCTTAATCTAATTAAAAAACCTTAAACTAAAAGTATTTACACAATAAATTACAAATATTTGTTTTGGTAATATTTTTAAAGAGAGAGATTTTTTTGTACAGATCATCATACCAAATTTTATCTATGAAAGAAAAGATATTTGGAAATTAAACTAAAATTATTTTTCATATTAAAGTTCTTTGGATAGATCTCTAGAAATGAGGCTTCGAAGAAGAGTCGTTGGATCGACCTTATCGAAGCGGATCGGCTACCGTGCAGTGTGTACGAAATGTAGAAAATCGGCAGAGATGGAGAGATTTAGTGAAACACTGCTGCATCCCTGACAGTGAGCGGTGACACTGAGTCACGCTCCTATGGTCACGACCACTCTGCCAAGAGTGTCCGACTAAGAAGATTTTTGATATTATTTCGAGGGCTTAAGATAATTCGTTTCATATGCTAAAAATTATTAAATATTTACTATGTTCACTTCTGATAACTAGGTTTTAGAATCAGGTTTACTCGTTACACTGGCTTCAGTGCTTGTGGTTGTAGATTCTTTATCATCAGCATTTCGAGGCGTTGTACTCTCGAGTTTATCTTTTGTCTTGTCTTCTTTTAAATTTTCAGTTATACTTTCATCATGCTTCGTGTTTTCCGTCACGTCTTTTTTGTCTTTCAAATCACCGTTTACATTTTTGTCTTCGTTTGTTTTTTCCATTTCATTTTTGTCTTTTGAATCATCGTCTTTGATTTTGTTTTCTATCAAATCTTCGTTTTTATTTTTATCCGGTGTTATTTTTTCCGTTTCATTTTTATTGCTTTCCAAATGTTCGTTTGTATTTTTGTCTTTGGATTTTTCACCCGTTTCATCTTTTTTATCTTTTAAATTGTCGTTTTTACCTGAAACAACTGTTTCCGATTCATCTTTTTTGTCTTTCAAATCTTCGTCCTTATTTTTATCCGTCGTAAGTTTATTCGTTTCACCTTTAGATTCTTTCAAATCATTATTTTTCTCTTTTGTTAATTTTTCATCGTCATCTTTTTTTGTTGTTGAATCTGCAGTCTTATTTGACTTCACTGTTGATTGATCGGATTTGTCAATATTAGTTTCAGTGCTAGTTGCCATATTGTTCTTCTCCGTAGTAGACACAGATTTTTCTGTAGTCACTATTTCTTCGGTGGCTTTTGTGGTTACAGATTCGTTTGGATTTTCTGTTGTTGTGGGATCCTTGTCATGTTGATGTTTTGCGTCTTTTTCAACTGATGATTGTGTTGTTGTTTCATTTTCTTTTTTGTTATCTGCTGTCTTAGACGTGTCTGCAGATGCGTCTTTTGGATGGCTACTTTTATTAATTTCTTTTTTATTGTCAGTGTCAGTAGATTTATCAGGTATATTATTTTTTTCATCTATATGAGGAGGAGTCCCGGCAGCATTATTTTTGGTATCAGTACCGCCAATTAAATCTTTTACAATAGTACTAGATCCTTTAGAATCCGGATAGAAAATGAATACGTTTGTGACTTTATCGCTTCCAATTGAATTTCCGTATATATTTTGAGCTTTGATGTTATTGCTGAGTTTTTCGTCGTTTAAATTGTCAGTACTATTTTTTTGTGTAGGATTATTTTTAGCTGTTTCTTTTGGGATTCCCTTATCATCAGTTGGTTTGTTGTTATCAGCGCTGTCTTTCTTATTCAACAACTCTTTGTCTTTTTGTTCGTTAACAGCTTTGTTCTCGTCTGGTTTTAGTGTAGCATTGGTCGTTTCTGTTTTATTTAATTCTTTATTGTTATTATTAATTTCGGAATTTGACTCATTATTTTTCTTTTCCGCATTCTGTTTATCTATGTTTGTTGAATTAGCTTTGTCGTCAGTTTTGTGTTGTGGTTTATCTTCGTCTCTAAATCCTTCGATTTTTGGTTTCATTTTCATTGCAACTTCTTTTTCTACGGTTTCTTTAATGTGCTGTAAAAGAATTTCAGTGTAAATATATATTTCTTTGTATTGATATTTTTATGACAGGGTGAAGAGGCTTAGTTTCTTAGTCTACAGATTTGGAACACCAGAGCAGTCACAGGTGCGTTCTCAGCCGTAAATTAATGATATACATAATCTATCAAGACTTATTAAATCTATTGACCATTATTTGAAGATTACATAATAAAATTAATGAAGTCTAGATACTCACATCGTTTAATACGTCCATGTATACTGCTGTCCAATCGGATAACCATTTCCAGAATTGTTCCTGAGAATATAATATTACATTAAATTCTAACCTATTTTACATTCTGAGGCAGATTCCTTGCTTATTATGTCCAATAAAACTAAATATATTAAAATACATGTGTAATTGGAGTTTTTGATAAGAATAATTTGACCCTGACTATTGTGGTCAATTTAATTAGAGAAATTATCATTTAACTTACATTGTCCATTAATTCCTCCATTGTCGTATCTTTATTTTTGTCTTTCGGTCTCCTTCTTCCCAAGTCGTCTGAAGTGTCCTTCTAAAAAGAAAATTCAATAATGTGATAACGAAATGAATGCTACAGAAAACAAATAAAATTGTATGGGTAATACTTTTAGAAGAGTGAAAGCAAAATACACAACATATGCCTCAACAGCTACGACGTTTATGTGATGCGGAGCAGATTGCTTGCTCCCGCCTCTAAAGCGAGAGCACGTGCCCCGCGTTAGGTAAAATATTGCGGGGCGTGTTGTAGGACACTATGCAACGTTGCAGCGTCACGTACATTAAGCGTTGCGCGTCATGTTGCGAAACAATATGTTTCCTAGTGTATCCAGGGCTTTAATTTGGGAAACGGTTCTATAAAAATGATTAGACTTACATTTTCCACGATCTTGTCCTTGGGTTTTCTTTCATTGTCAACTTCATTATCACTGTCTTTTTTAGTGGTATCATTATTGTGGGGTTTATCATCAAGTGGTTTAGTGTCAAGCTCGTCATCGCTGTCCTTTTTAACTTCGTCATCATGATGAGATTTATCACCAATTGGTTCATTTTCATCATTGGTTTCGTCTTTAACTTCATCATCATGATTTGGTTTTACATCAAGTGGCTTATTGTCAACTTCGTCGTCGGTATCCCTATGATCATTATCATGGTGGTGTGGTTCATCATCATAATGTGGTTTAATATCATCATTTGGTTTCATATCTTCATCGGGTGTTTTATGAGAATCGTCTTCAATATCATGGTCGGGTTTTATAGAATCTTCGGAATGATTATTCTTGTCATGTTCATCTTCGAAAGGTACCATATCCACTTCATCTGGTTTCTAAAGTTAAAAACAGAGTATTTCATTAGCCCATGACAGCTTCAATGCAGCCTACACAAGTTATCAGAAATAATTGAAAAAACATAAACTGTAAGAGCTTTACGTACTTGTTCATCAACAGTATCTTTTCCATCAATATTGTAATGAACTGCCCGTTTTGACCACATGTTCTGAAAAATATATTACCGATATTAATATCACACAACACATACATTGCTCTGATCCCAAAGTGTGGCCGCGCCTTAGGTAGCGATGGGGATGAGGGGCGGGTTGAGGGGTGGATTCACGATGACATCAAGCGCCCCTAGGGTTGCCAACTGTTTTTAGAAGAAATAGAGTACAATACTCTATTTTAGAGTACGGTTGGCAATCCTAAGCGCCCCTGCCTCTCCGCCCCACCGCTTACATACCTAAGGCGTGGCCAACTAGTTCGTGCCCTATAAGTTCGACACTTTGCTACGTCCTGATATCACTTGCGATTTTTAAACATGGACATTCTGCTACTGGTAATTACCAATAAGAACAGACAACAAGTGCCGTTTTTGTTTTCAAATCAAAGTATTATGGTTTTACTCACGTTCCAGACATATCCATCGTTCCCAGTCAGATTCATTCCATACGTCCTTGGAGCTGGTGCCTCCTTAAAGTCATCATCTCTACCCTTAGCTTTCAGTTTATTCATCATATTCTGCATCTTGTGTTTGAGCTCGTCCAACGTTTCATCATCAGATGAATCCAAATTTGCTCTTCTTAGTCGCTGAAGATTTAAATAGATTAACATATTTTCAATACTGAATGTAATTATCAGAAGCGAGGGGAGATATGAGATGTAATGAAGCAACCTATCATCTTTTCGGTTCAAGCCATTGTTACCTGCCCGTGGTGCATCCTGCTGAATAACGGACGAGACTCTGGCAACCGACTAATGGCGTATAACCATCACGATTGAGGGCGTAGATAAATACCACAGCGGAGCGAGGAGAGACGCCCTGCGATCGCCAATCCGCCTGCAAAGCGTGGCGTTTTCAAAACTCGTTACTAACGAAGGACTTACTTGCTTCTCTGGTTGGATCATCTTCCTGAGGTACGGCGGTAGAAGGTCGTAGTTGATTGGACCAAGAGTCGGGGCCTCGGGAATACGCCGCTAAAGATAAAATCAAATTAATATACTTAGGTATGGATTTGTAGTACTGGATCAGTATCAGCTACAATATAATTTAATTAGCGACCCGCCCCGGCTTCGCACGGATATTATATGCATAATAGACACATAAACCTCCCTCTCGAATATTAAAAAACCGCATTAAAATCCGTTGCGTAGTTTTAAAGATTAAGCTTACCTACATAGGGACAGACAAACAAAATCGACTTTGTTTTAAGTATACCATGTAGCGATGATGGTTACTAGATTAAAATAAACTATAAAAAGTAAACAGATATCTGAGATGGTCCACTTACCATATCTATTTCTCTCTTTCTTCTTCTCGGAGTGGAAGACGAGTTGTCATTCTGAAAAACGTGTTTGTAAAATATTTTAGAGATACAAACATAAATAAACTGCTCTGTTCACGATAAAACAACTTTTTATAAAAAAATTGATACCGACTTCCAAATATGATGACAATGGGACCGACTAGAAAGTATATTCAAACAAAAAATAATTATCCAAATCGGTTCACAGTTCTCGGAGATACCTGGCAACATACATACAACCAAAAAAATTAAATTCAATTAAACTGAGAACCTCCTGCTGTTTGAAGTCGCAAAAAAATGCGGAGTTTTTTAATATTTTTAAATACATATTCATAAATGCAACTTACTTGACTTTCGTTATTTTTCGAATGGTACTTTTCTCTGACACGATCGAACAACAATTTCCGAGCTGTTTTAGCCTAAAATAAATAGAAAAAATTCAAACGATACGAAGAAAAGGAATGGTTTACGGTGATTACTTAGTAATGAAGTAATGATTTTATTTTCATGTTTTCATATTTTTTATGTTTTTCATTTCTAAAAAGTAATTGACAGTTTTTAGTTGCAAAATGATTCCATACTTTATTTTCCGGTGCCTTTTCGCCTGTTGAATTTGTGGCTGGGACCCCCATCACCTGGCGAATAACATCATAATAATAAGGTAGGCAATTTCAAGATTAAATTAAACATAGTGATTTATATAGTTAGCGTGTCCGGCCCATGGCTTTATTTTGTCATATCGTGTACATGTTTTTATGTCAATATCTTAGGTCAATATGTAAAGGGACGCCAATTCGTTGTTTGTACTGAAATATTGTTCGGCGCGATCCTACGTTGTTAGATCACATAATATCGTATTTTATAACTACTTCAGCGCAAACGTCGTAAAGTGCCATTTTAAGAATAAGGTGCAGCGCAGACGACAGACTAACCGTGACGCACTTTTTGCAATTATATGCAGTAACGCACACGACGCGCAAAGATCTGTCGCGGGTATTTCACAGACTCAACGCACACGACGCACATCTTCGATCATTCTGTCGGCAGACCTGGACGCTCTTTCTAAAGGTCTCAGACGCAGACTCTATCGCACAAAAAGTCTGTAGTCTGCCGCAGCCCCTAAAATGAATAATGTTTAAAGAGTTACCTCTGCAAATGCTGTGGCCACTTCTAGATACTGTGTAGTGGTGGCTTCTTCGATTTGAACGCTGATCGTAGTTGCCATTTCATCTGATTTCTGAAGAATAAAAAGTTACAGTCAATCTTAATTCTATTACTGGAATATCTATACTTTTAGTAGCTTGGATCCAGGAGCGTATCCATTCTAAGATGTTAGTTGGTTTGGCAAATTTTTTTTCAAGAGATAATTGAAAACAGAATCAGTGCTTACATCTGGTGATTCAGTGCTATTTATTCTTGCAGTAACATTTGAAGTAACTTGCGTCTCTCCTTCAGGCTGCAAAACAACAGATTACACACATTGAAACAGACGATCAGGCCTCTCTATACGCATATAAGCGTCAACTGCGCTCAACGGGTTAAGAAACAATTTGTGACCAGCTAGAAAACTGTTTGCTTGTAACTTTAATACGAGAAACAAGAACATATTTATCGTTCCAAGCCTCAGGCTTTTTTATTTGCGGGACTACAAGTGTCCAAAGTATAGGTAATAGGGTATTTTACTAATAGGGCATTTTAAGAATGAGTAATTTCGCGAATAAGTCCTTACACGAATGCAAGTCATTTGGCAAATAGATCAAATATCTACTAAACCATATTTTTTAACAAAGTACCGCAGAATATTTTTGATAGATTTAGGTAAGTCTCATATTACTAAGTCTTGTCTAATGTAAAAGGGATATTACAAATTCAAGACTTCTTGTCCGATAAAATAGGGCATGAGCAAGATATTGTAGCCTTCTCGTCAAGTCTGGCGTCGAAGTTAATGAGCAAAAATATTATACATACAGACGAATTGAGAACCTCCTCCTTTTTTCGAAGTCGGTTAAAAAGTAACACTCGTGATTCTATTTGCAGCAATAAACTATATTATTTTGAACAATAACGTCGTTGTTTGAGTTACCTCATCATCGTAGTAATACTCGTAAATCACTTCTTCTTCCGGCTCGCTCTTTGAAGAATTATGGCTGTCAGCTTTAGCAACATCATCTGATTTATCAGATACAAGCTTATCAGCTGGTTCTTTGTTATCTTCATGTTTTTCTGTATCTGCATCAGATTCCTGAAATCGAAATAAATCAGATTGTTCCAATGGTAAGACTTAGCTTATTTTGGATCGCAGGCCACGCAGCATAGTACAAGACGAGGCAGCTAAGGCAGACATTGGCCAGACGCATTTCTGCGTTGCATTTAGAGTTTCCGAATCTGCATTATGAATGTAGACATTCGGCTATCCGCCTATTGCCACTAGGATTTGGAAGCTATCCGTCTCTTCCCTTGAAATGTAACACATAACGAACAAAGAAACTCACAAAATAGAGCTGCTGTGACAAAGAGCGGGGAGGCATTAAAATATATCAATACTTCTTGAAGAATAGAGGTTATTAAGTATCTTGTGAATGATATTAGGTGTTTTACCTTCAATTCGTTTTCAATGTCTTCCATGAACGGGGCACCGTGGCTGTTGGTGAAAGGCCTCACTGAGTCATCGAAGTCTGGAGCCCTCTCTCTATCTGGACCCTGTCGAAAGATAATTTCTATTTAGTCTGAATTTTCCTAGCGTTGTTCTACTAGCTACTATACATATTGGATAATATGCAGGTGTCAGTTCTGTTGCGTCCTGCGGTGTGAGGCTTAGAATACTATATCCTTGAGGTATCAGGTAGGTATCCCTTCCTGTCGTGGCGTGCTTACGCTCCAGTTAGCGTCCTCGAAGAAGACTACTATACGTACCTTCAGGAATTTATACACCGTAAGGTGGTGTATGCGTAAAAGTACTCCCGACGGTTCCGTTACCATATGAACAAAATATTATGGTCTAGAAAGGACGATTGATTGAGATACTGTATATTTGAATACCAATTAATGTCTTACCTTGCTTTGTCCGTAGGGTCTTTCTATTAGATGGTAGAACACAATCTCCCTCAACGTCTCCTGTTCGCTCTTCGGGTGCACAAACGCGATCGTGTTCGAAGACTTGTCCTCTTTGATCTCGTAGATATCAGAAGCAGTATTGTTGATTTGGTAGATGTTGGGTGCAATATTGTTATTTGGGTAGATGTCTGTAGCGATATTGTTGATCTGGAATAAAAAAATATGTATTATGACGTATATGGTTGAATGGTAGTAAACGCAGCCTCTTATACAGTGGTCGCGAATTTGATTCCCGCTCAGTGCAAACATTTGTGTGCATGAGCATTCTGTTTTTATTGGTTTGGTTGTTTGCTATGTATAATATGTATTAACTTACAAAAGGAACTAGATTAATTAAAGTATCTTAGTAAGTTTATCAGTTGTTTAGTACTTGTAGTACAAGCTTCGGGTTAGTTTGAGACTAGATCACGCTATGTGGCCCAGCGTGGTCCAGCGTTTCTAACCGTTTGATCCAGAACCTTGCGTATGGACACTGATCCAGACTAGATAAATATAGCCAACATAAAAAAATATGATTCAGGGTATAGAAAATATACAAATATCAGTATTTACCTGATATTTTTTGATCGAATTACCAGCCACTCCCATGTACAGGAGATAAAACATCTGAAAATATAAAACACTTATGAAGCATTTCTAAGGGAATATATTTTTGAAAGTTTAGTTGCCTAACAAAAACAATACTTACCAATAAATAAAACATTTTTAACACAACACTAACTTTCACCAGACCCATTGAACTATAAATAGTTGAATGTCGATTATTTCCTTTAAATATAAGTGTTAATAGTTATTTTATCTGTTCATCTTGATAGGGTTCCTATCAATCAGTAGGTAAGTTGAGATCATTTGAGAAATAATTATACTTTACATTAACTTAGTCTCTACCAGTTGTTTTTCAATCTCGATAAGCTAAGCGTTGACTGGTTTTGTTTGTGAATAATCATCGTTGTTCTAATCCACCGATCCGCTGCGACAGTCAGGTCCCAATTTATTATACAAAATTACTTTTTTTTTTATGAAATAGGGGGCAGACGAGCAGAAGGCTCATCTGATGGTAAGTGATAAACGCCATGTACATCTGCAACATCAGGAGTTACAGCTGCGCTGCCGGCCTTTAAGAAAGAGGTATTTTATTTATTTATTTAATCTTTATTGCACATAAAATTTCTACAAAAGGCGGACTTAATGCCGCGTAGGCATTCTCTACCAGTCAACCATTGGGCTAAGCAGAAACAGTAAGAAGGTAGTGTGCTACAAACAAATAAGTAAATATGAGGTATGCTCTTTTCTTGAAGATTTGAAGGTCGTATCGGTCCGGAAACACCGCTGGCGACAAAGTATTCCACAGTTTAGTCGTGCGGGGCAGGAAATATATAGGACTTATATTTATTTATTTAAAGCAGGGTTCCCAAAGTGTGCGCCGCGGTGGCTTGGGCCACTATGGTTGCCGCGAAAGTATTTATCTATGTTACCTTAACTTATGAATCAAAGTTTATGTAGCTGATTTATCATATCCCTTTGTCTCGGGTCTGGGTGTTTTCGTTCATCATTTGGTATTTATAGTTCAAGGGAAAACCTCGATTTGCGACTAATGGGTTGGTGTGAACGGTCTGGCGCAATTACTTACGAGTATGTATTATCTGGTTTGGTTAGGGTGCATGCTGTAAGGAACGTGAACCTGTAAGTGCTCCACGGACGATAGTAGATTAGGAACTACTAATTTAAAGCATTTTTTCATATTTACTATGTGTGCTTTACTGGTATGTGGGCTAGAATATCACATACGAGTAGAATATTTTTGCAATTTGATTAACTAATCGCTATTATTAAAATGCATTTCTGTTTGTCCAATGTACAATCGTCCAAGCATGACAATGTAGCACTCGCATTTCTGGTGCCACCGAAAACCAGCGTCGGGGCGCGCCCGCGCCGCGACTTATGCTGAGTGACAGCCATTTTGGATGTATGATATTGTTATTTATGTTAAGTTACCTATTCATAAGTTTTATGCTCCAAATAAAAATTATTTCATTTCATTCATTTCCTTATTTGTTTATTCGAGTGTACAATTCTGTTCTTTCGCTTATGTAATCCTATGTAACTAAAGCGATGTAGAGAGACATAGGACATAGGTGCGCCTAACAGCTTACTTTGTACACGGGGGTATATCACCACTATCTTTTTCACTCGAGGTAGTTTGACCTATGTGACCTAGGTATGTGTATACGGTCAGACAGAGAACCAATCCGGAAAGGAGCAAGAAACAATTAAAGATCACCCAATAAGTAGTTAATAATTTGAATAGCTTACGTGCCCACAAACATAATATCTGATGTTGACTGTACCTATTGGGAGAATCCTTAATCATTTCTTGGTATTTTCCGGAATGGTTCTCCCGCAAGGCAATCAATCTATGTAACAATAGTAATCAAACTATTTTATCACCTGTATTCCGATAAGATTTTCTATCGATATTGTCTAATTGCTTTATTCATTAATTAGTTTATATGATTCATTATAAGCTTATTCGTTCATCGACATTTGTAGCGAGTATTGTGATAATTAATTAATTGTTGGTTAGTTAAATGTAAGTAAATGCAAACAGGACATATTATTCCTTTAGTATCATAATGTTTCAATCAATCGGTCCATCGCCGACCAATGCTGAACGTAGGCCTCCCTCCGAGCCCACCCAATTTTGTACAATCTGTATCCATCCTGTCATAATACTTTATACATTCCTAGCTGCTGCTCGCGGCTCTGCCCGAGTGACTATTCGTATAAAACATAGCGTATGTGTTAATCTGATGTACAAACTATATTCCTTTAAACGTGGGACAAACATCCATCTATATATCTGTCACCGGAAAATAGCAAGAATCGTAAGTTGATCAATTTCCTAGGTAGTTGATTAACTTTCGGAAAATAACAAACGGTAGTTGAAATGTATTAATTTACGCAATGAACTTCAGTTAGTTGATCAATTTACTGTAGCCTGACAGTCATTTAATAATTTACGATTTTGACACAAGTAAAATCGTCCTCAAATGGGCCAATCGTTGCTCAATGTACTATTTAACGGTGCACTATTACCCGTAACTTAATACACTGTTCCCTGATTGGTTGCCGGGATAACGCCACGTGAGCCATTGAACCAATCATCGTTCACCTTACCTTCGTCGGTTGATTTTACGGCAAGACCCCGTAAAATGATCAATTTACTAAAATACATACGTTAAATAATACATTTCAACTGCCGTTTATTATTTTCCGGAAGTTAATCAACTACCTAGGAAATTGATCAACTTACGATTCTTGCTATTTTCCGGTGACATATCCATCCATCTATCCAAACAAACTTAATAAAATTAATATTACTATATTATACCCCCAAAAACATTTTCATGTAAAATGTAGCCAAGACGAGGAGGGCGAGACCACATTGCGTGCACTGTCAAAAAGTTATCAAATGTCATGAAGAGCCAAGCTAATGACAACTCTACACGCCCCCAATTATTCTACAATCACAAATGTAATATCTTTGCAAAAATATGTGGATGGCCGTTTCGCATATAATGAGGGTATATTTTTTCATTTTCACAATAGTTCTTACGAAAGCTCAACGGCCAAGCCACATATTTTTGCAAAGATGTTACATTTGTGATTGTAGAATAATTGGGGGCGTGTAGAGTTGTCATTAGCTTGGCTCTTCATGACATTTGATAACTTTTTGACAGTGCACGCAATGTGGTCTCGCCCTCCTCGTCTTGGCTACATTTTACATGAAAATGTTTTTGGGGGGATTTCACTTCTTTTTGTAGGTTGCTTGTTTATTGCAGTATTGTATTTTAACTTATTTTACCTATTTTTTTTAGTAATAATTCCCTGAATATATATAAATATATATAGTGCGCAGTCAGTTCATCATCATCATCAGCCTATAGCAGTTCACTGCTGGACATAGGCTTCTCCAGTTGTTCGCCACTTTGGGCAAACAACTAGAGGCTTTACCCGTAATCGCCACGCTGGTAGTAACTATTTATTAATCTGTGACGCTGGGCAGGTGGGTTGGCGATCGCAGGACGTAACTCCTCGCTTCGGTAACGCGCTCATCGGCCTGTGATATTTAGCTACGCCTTCTATCGTGATGGTTATACCGCCACCAATCGGTTTCCAGATCCTCATCCGTTATTCAGCAGGATGCACCACGGGCAGGTGAGGGTGCCTTGTTGCGAAAAGAGGATGGCTCGCTCTTACATCTTACGCAGTCAGTTACTATTTATCATATGATTATGTATGATATCAAGGAATCTTTTAGCATCAAAATTAGTGAAAGTTTCATACAAATTGCCATCCCCTAATTTTAGGGGTTGGGGGATAAAGTTTAAAATTTTATAATTTCCGTCTAGCTTGTATGCTAATAGCAGCTTACGTACGTAATTTCAGCTTTCTAGACCTTCAGGAAGCACCTTAAAAATATTTTTCTTCATACAAATTGCCATCCCCTAATGTTAGGGTTGGGGGGGTAAAGTTTAGGTGTTTATAGTTTTTCTCTTGTTTGTATATTAATAGCCACATACATACGAAATTTCAGCTTTCTAAGACTTCAGGAAGTACCCTAAAAATTAATTTTCATACAAATTGCCATCCCCTAATTTGGGGGGTCGGGGGGTAAAGTTTAAACTTTTATCATTTTTTTCTTGTTTGTATACTAATAGCAGCTTACATACCCAATTTCAGCTTTCTAAGACTTCAGGACGTACCCTAAGAATTTTAAGTTTCATACAAATTGCCATCCCCCAATTTTAGGGGTTGGGGGGGTAAAGTTTAGGTGGTTATAGTATTTCTCTTGTTAATACATTACTAGCCACATACAAACGAAATTTCAGCTTTCTAAGACTTCAGGAAGTACCCTAAAAAAATATTTTTCATACAAATTTCCATCCCCTAATTTGAGGGGTTGGGGGGGAAAAGTTTAGACTTTTGTAATTTTTCGTTTGGTTGTATACCAACAGCAAGTTACATACCAAATTTTAGCTTTCTAGGACTTCAGGAAGTACCCTATAATTTTGATGATCAGTGAGTCAGTCAGTCAGTCAGTCAGTCAGTCAGTGACGAAATCGGAGGTTTTTACACATTAATAAAATCCAAAGTATCAAAGCTACGGTATTCAAACTTTGTATGTTTAATAAGTGTGCTGATGGCATTCTATCTTTAAAATTTTAACTATCTAGCATCATGCAAACCAAAGTTATGAGGGTTCAAAAAAACGGCGAAACCTTTCGAGAAAAGATAGGTAGTGCCCTTGCGCTTCGCTTGGCTCGTCTTGGCGAGGGCACGACCGTGCCCTCAGATTAATAATAATGAAATAATTAATTATAGTAGGATTTTTATCGGACTCGGGTTTGTATCTGGAACCTGTTGGTCATAGGCAGCTTGCAACTACTGGACCATGGAAACAGTAGATTTGAAATGAAATTGGTTTTTTAATGTCGATATGGTTTAATATGATTCGCTAGCAAATGTCTATACGTCTTCTTCAATAGAAAACACACATCTTCTTCAAGGTCATGTTCATCCATTTTATTAAAATTATAGTACTTAGTTATAAATAATAAAAAACAAAACATTTACGTTTATTAGCTTATTTACATACATATGAGCTGCTACTTTTCTATAGGCTTCATTCAACAAGACTCACTAGGAACCAGTGTCATCACTATACTCGTAATCCTGAGTCCAATTATATATTTTTTAAACACTTTCTATGGACGCTTTTATTATGTCGTGTGTTAATGTGAATATTTTACAGCATAGAATTCTTATTTAATTTCTCGTTTCGATTTACACAGCCCCCTTTTGTTTTTACTCTAAACTGGTAACATTTTTTGCTATAATAATATTGACGGATTTATCATCCTGGTTCGAAGTACCTTTGTAATCGTTCTCTAATTCATCTATGAAATAATTAGTGCGATTCCCATCATCATTTGCGTTGACATTCACATCTGTCAATTTGGGAATTTTGGAAGGTTTATTTTCCTTACTTTTCGGGCGCTTTGCGAAAGGTTTAGCGTGTATGTGACCGTGGTATACAACGCTGGCAACTGGTATGTTTCGTTTGTTGTTATTTATTGGGTAGGGTTGCTGATATGCGTAAACAAATGGTATGGCGAAATGGGATTCGTTTTTCGTTTGATCGAATTGTTGATGGTACGGATTTTCCGTATCTGGCAGAGGCGGGAACGGTTTCCAAAATTTCGGTGGACCGTCGAATTCGAGATTGCGTCTCACGTCATTGTTTTTCTCCTTCGCGTTGTCACGTTCTTCTGTCTCTTTCGACGGCTCCTTATTTTTCATCAATTTATCGGTTAGTTTGACTAAGAAATTCTGTAGAAGTTCAGTATTTTTATTGATTTGATGTAGTATTTCGTTAGTGACATTTTCGTTTTGCTGTATCTTCTTGAGGAGATTCAACTTCATAGGATCTACTGTGGTTGTTGTCGTTTTTGCTGTTGAGGTTACAGTTGTTGTTGTTGTGTGCCTTGTTGTTGGTTGTATTGTTGTTGCTTTGCTTTGAGATTGTAGATTGAACAATGCGGACGCCAAAAGTTTTGTGACATCGTCTTTATTCATGTGCAGTAAACTAGAATTTGGATTTTCCGTCGTTTCTGCTTGTTTTATGTTGTCCAAGGTTTTTGTATTGTCTAAGGCTTTTATATTGTCTAAGGTTTTTATGTTGTCTAAGTTTTTTATGTTATTAATAGCCGTATGCGACAGAGTATCCAGATTAGACCGTTCTCTATTTAAATGTTCCAACTGCTCATCGATTCGTTTCTTATGTTGTTTTAATAGTAAGTCCATTTTACTTTGTTGTTCTTGTATACGTTTTACAAAATTAGATTCCTTAGGTATCATGGACATTGGTGTTAGCGACACTGCTTCGCTGGATGTACCATTCAGTTTTGTAACTTTTGATATTTCAGACACATTTACTAACGATGAGTATAATAAACCACCTCTATTGAAACTTTTGTTTATGCTTGTGTGAATTTCTTTGTAACCGGAATTTATATTAGAAATATTTTTGGGAAAAACTTTTACCGTCAGTCTATAATTCTGTTTTGGTTCTATGGCCTTAACTAGTTCTTCTAATTTTTCTACTGGCTTCTCGACGAACATTGTTTTGTTTTCAGGAGTTGCCTGTATCCTAGTATTCTCCACTATTGCTTTAGGTTTTATTTCAATTTTGTTGAGAATCAATGGCTCTATATCTTCCCTCGATCTTCCGATTTCTTCCAAAAATATGTGTGGGTACTTAGACATTAGTTGGTTATGTCTTGATCTACCATCGAAAACGTTGGTGGTATAAGGTGCTTCATCGTAAACGTATGGCAGCATACCGTAATGTTCAGCAGGCAGTTTGTCTTCTACATTTTCATTAGCATACGGGGTGTCAATTTCTTTTATTATTGCTCTGTCTGCAAGCACATTGTCATCGTCTATAAGAAATATGTTTTCTTCTGAATGTCTTTGCTTATTCATGGAATCAGTAGCAATGATTCTTATCTTATCTATTTGACGTTTATTTCTTTTCTTGTTTAGGATAATTTTCTTTCTACCACGAGCGTTGGTGTTTAGATATTTGTTTAGTTTTATCTGTTTGCTCTTTATATTCTTGATTTTCCTCACTATCAACGATCGTTTTTTCCTATCAAGCAACGTAGCTAAGCTTAGTATTTCCGATGGTTTTAATTTTTTATAAAATATGTTTTCGTCCATCAATGCTGGTAGTATTTTTGTTTCGACACTTTTTCTTGAATGTTCAGTATTACTTATGTCGAAGTTGTTGGGATTCAATTGTTCTTTATTCATAGTTACCGCAACTCTTTTTTTGTTGTCCTCATATATTTCCTGATAAGTATCGTATGGGAGGAAGTTGTTGTCGAAAATTATCTTATATTCATTTGAGTGGTAATCACTTTCTTGTTCTTCAACTGATTGTTGTTGCCTACCCATTTTAGTTTCACTATAAGTGTCCCTTTTTGAAAGCTCATGTTCTTGTTCATCAGAAGACCTTACATCCTTTTGCTTTGGATTCTCTGATATGTTTTCTACATTGTTATTTTTGTTAAACGTTTGAATCAAATTTTCGATACCCGTAAACAGTTTTATTGTGTCAGGATCGGGTGGTTCATCTGTGTATTGGTTAAAACCAATAGAGAGTCCTGTTCCATCAATATTTTTAATGAAAAATTTTAGATTACCTAAATCGAAATACGGTTTGGCATTCATCATCTCGTCACTGGCTTCCGTATTTAAAGGCAATTGTAATCTCTGCGGAATGCCGTTGGTAGCCATGATTTTATTGTAATCAACATCAACTTCGCCCATTTCTGCTGAGTTCATAGATTTCGAGGCAGCTAGGAAACTCGGACCAAAATATGATTTCTTCCATGTCTCGCCAGATTTTCCAGCAAATTTTTCTAATGGTACTGACTTGCTAATTGGATCCGAATGCCTTGAGACGATAGATTCCATAGGTAGCATTATTTTGTTTAAAAGTAAAGCTTTATTCTTATCTAAAGGGCTTTGAACCCTTTTTTTAACTTGTAAATGTTTATGTTTTTTCTTTTTCTCGTTTTTTAGTGTATCCAAGTCTGAATGAATAGCTTTCTGTATTTTGTCAATTATGTTTCTTATTAGTTTTTTCTTTTTCATACCTTTCATGCCTTTGCTATCAAAATGAGTTTCAATTTCTACATATAATTCATCATCATCATCGACTTTTACTTTGGGTGTACTCGTACTAGTTTCGCCATCCTCATACCTAATTTTAATCTGCCTTTTTAGCCTTTTGGTTTCAAATTTATCAGAATTTTTATCGGAGTCCTGATTTTCAAGTAGATCGCTAATGCTTTTAGGAAATTTTTTGAGGTAACTGTCAATTATTTGGTTAAAGTACGATCTTTTGTTTGGCACTCTGTCGGCTTTGCCTAATATTTCGAGAGGATCATTAATATCGACGTCTATAGGGTTTTCTTTGACTGAAGTTTCACTTAGTCTAACTTCAGGGGCAACAACAAGTTTATCTTTACTTTTTTGAATCGGAGCATTTTCATCATCTTCCATTCTGCTGAATTTTACGGATTTGCCGTTGTAAATCAGTTTTATTATCCCTTTGATGCTTTCTTTAGAATTCCTGAAAAGATGATTCGATTATTAGTATTAATTTAGATTAAAATATAATATCAAAAAGAGCTTTGTTAACTTACAAAAAAATCTTGTTAGGCTGGTCTTTGTTAGATGTAATATCTATTATCGTTTTTATCAAGAGTTTGGGTCCTGAAATTAGAAAGCAATTATTATTCACACCCAATAAAATTGTGTTGCAGTTGTAAGGATTTCGGCAGTCAAAATTGTTATATCCCAACTTGATGCTCTGTGTCGGTATAAGTCAGTACAGGGCTGTCGTGCCGCCATTCTATATAATTAAAACATTGCAGATCATAACCTGGTGTCAATACTTAGGTTTGCTTTACTTATAAGGGGTGTTTTCCAGAACATTATAACCTGTGTCAATTTAACAAAGCTCTGAGTTTACCCGAATGGGAATCAGCCCGAAATTCTTGGTTCTTCCGCACTGTATAGAACCTTTATGGTATTTTGTATTTAAAAATGTAAAACTTGACAGGAAAAAATCCTGCAATTGTTTCCCAACAATAAGAAAATTGTCGGTTCCACTATGTGGTTGTAAATACACGTATTAAACCCCAAATTATCGCCTGTTATTGAAGCTCCACCCGTAGACCAAACCCTGTACATGGTCCTTACGGAGTCGGATGCATGGTGATCTTGGTGGTGGAAGATTGCCACCCGCATGTTCGAGTGGAGCAGTGAATTCTACTAGCTACTCCAAGGAGCCCCACTAGTGGAGTCCCACTTGTGGAGGAGGACCTAGCTGCAGCAGCAGACCAGCTGCGCGGCGGTGCAGACGTGCGTGCGGGAGGAAGACAACGGCAGGTTTGGTGACGCGGATGGCCAGGGTGCCGTCAGGGCTCAATAAGGAGCGCAATTTCTTCGAAGTGTGTATCGTGTATAGTGAGTGTTGTGCCGGGCAAAACTGTAAGTAACTAAATTTTCAATATCTTTCGGTCAGTGTGTCTTCGCGGTACGAAGATTCAGGTGTTTAGAGACTTTAAGTGTATAATTTTGATATTTTATTATTTAATATTTCGTAAATCTATTTCATTTTATTTGCATAGAAAATTCTAGATCGGTCATTGACATTACGACGTGTTCTAGAACAAATTTGAATTTCGAACTCGGAAGAAAATATTTTATTTGTATTGTGTTGCATCTATTTTTGAATTGATTATTTTGTTTGAGTAGGTACAGTCGGTGAAATATTTTACGGTCTGTTTAAATATTTTTTAATTAGTTGAAAAATAAGTAGGTACCTACCTAGTTCACTATGGAGTCATTAGCGAATATCCAAGAGGCCACTATGGCCACTATTGTGAAGGCTTTAAACAACTTTAAAAAAGCACCTAAGGACAGACTGACAGTTGCCTATATGGAATCGCGACTTGAAAATCTGGAGCAACAGTGGCAATTATTTTTCAAGACGCATGTTGAGATAATCAGTAAGGTGGATAAATCTATTTTTATTTCGTCCAAATATCATACCCAAAATATTTATGATGAGGTCGAGGAATTATATTTGTCATTCAAATCGGAATTAAAAATAAAAATATCACAGTACTATCCATCTACTGAAGGTTCGGGCCCTATTGTATCTAACCGCATTCCAATAAGTAACGTCAAGCTGCCTGAAATTAAAATCCCAATTTTTTCGGGTAAATATATTGAGTGGCAAACTTTTCGGGATTTGTTTTTAGGTCTGGTGCACAATAATAATGGGATTGATGATGCACAAAAATTATATTACCTCAAAAGTCACCTTTCAGGGGAAGCTGAGCAATTGCTACGAAATATAAATGTCACATCTGATAATTATCAGAGCTGTTGGGACAAATTAGATGCAATGTACAATAACAAAAGGTTTTTAGCTAACAATATTTTAAAAAGATTAATTAATCAAAGGACTTTGTCATTCGAATCTTCAAGCGAAATTAAAAAATTAATAGGAACAACTTCGGATTGCTTGGAATCCATAAAAAACCTTGGTATTGATGTCGCCTCATGGGACATTTTAATAATTTATATTATTAGTGCCAAATTGGACAAAGAAACGCGAAAGGCATGGGAGCTTAGTGTTTCGTCGGATAGCAGCGATGAGTTGCCATCCTTTAAACAATTTACCGATTTTCTAGTCGGTCGGTTCCGAGGTTTGGAGAATTTAGACAGTAGGAATAGTAACATGGATAAGGGTCCCAGGAATTCACAATCTTTTCATCTTCAAAAAGAAAGGAGGGATCCTCATTGTAAATTTTGCTCGGGTAATCATAACATTCCACTTTGTACAAGGTTTACTAAGATACACAGTCAAGCTCGTCGGGAATTTGCTATGGCAAATGGCCTATGTTTTATTTGTATGTATGGTAACCATTCTGCCAAGGCATGTCGGAGTACTTTCAAATGCCAAATATGCAAGAAACGACACCACACATTATTACACCCAAGCGGTGTACAAGCGTCTATGGGTGGGACCCCATCGACAGGCGAGGGATCCGCGATAAGGGCGGAAGGTTCAGGTGCTGCCACAAAGGCGGAAGGTTCAGGTGCTGCCACAAAGGCGCAAGGTGCATGTGCTGCCACAAGAGTGGAAGGTTTAGTTGCCGTCACAAAGACGGAGGGATCTACAGATCAGGTAGTGTCATGTGTGTCAACACAGAAATGTAGGCAAACGGTTTTGTTGACCACGGCATTAGTAAAAGCAAAGGCGAAAGATGGTTCCTATCGTCTGGTGCGCACTCTGCTAGATCAGGGTTCGCAAGGTTCTTTTATTACAGAATCAACGGTACAATATTTGAACTTAAAGAAAAGTTCTACAAAGCACACTGTAACAGGTGTAGGAGGAAATAATGCTTTGTTATCAAGATCTACCGTCACTTTACAGATACAGTCCAGGATCGATCCAACGTTCTGCATTAACGTCACAGCTTACGTCCTGAAGTCGATCACGTCACTTCTTCCAGCAGTAGAGGCTAGTCCTGTGGAGTGGATAAGTCTGACATCAGATAATCTAGCAGACCCGGACTACCATAAGCCTAACAAGGTTGACATTTTGTTAGGTGCTGAGATCTACAGCCAAGTGTTACGAGCAGGAATCAAACGTAGCGAAGATGGTCGTCTTTTGGCGCAGGATACAGCCTTAGGATGGATCATCTCAGGTATCGTAGACACTAATATTCCATCTAACGCAGAATCATTTTCAAGCATTGCGGTTATGCATGTCAGCGTCAACACGGAAGACCTGCTTCGGAAATTCTGGGAGCTTGAGGATGAACCTGTAAAGGAAAAGATTTTAACTGAGGAAGAAATGAATTGTGAACGGTATTTTGCAGACACTACACAACGTGATGACAGCGGTCGCTACGTGGTAAGGCTTCCATTCAAGGACAGTGAGCGCAGCTGTTTAGACGGTCAGTCCAGGGTAATAGCTGAAAAAAGATTCAGAGGCTTAGAATGTAAATTGTCTAAGAATCCAAAACTAAAGGAGGACTACTCTAAGGTAATAAACGAGTATGCAGAGCTTGGACATATGGTTAAAGTAACACCAGAAGCTAGAAGGAGGGGTGTATACTTACCTCATCATGCGGTCGTCCGTGAAAGCAGGGAGACCACGAAGGTGCGCGTGGTGTACGATGCATCTTGCAAGGGAAGCAACGGAGTCTCGTTGAATGATGTTTTGATGGTTGATCCTTCCTTGCAGGCAGATCTTCGTCTTATTGTGATGCGGTGGAGAAGACATCCCGTGTGCATAAGTGCGGATATAGTGAAGATGTATCGGCAGGTGCTGGTAAACAGAGAGGATACTCACTTTCAGCGTATTCTTTGGAGAGACAGCCCTGAAATGAAGCTAGAAGAACATGAGCTAATTACGGTTACATTCGGCACAGCTTCAGCACCATTTTTAGCGGTACGTGTCTTGCATCAGATAGCTTACGATGAAGCGCAAGAATCTCCACAAATTCAGCAAATCATCTTGAATGATTTTTATATGGATGATCTCATGACAGGAGCTGAAAATATAGAGGAAGGTTATAAAATATGTAAGGAAGTGTCTTCTATATTAGCTAAAGGCGGGTATGTATTACAAAAATGGATTAGTAATTCTACGGAGGTACTAAATAAAATAAAAGGTGAGCATGGAACGGAGAGGAACGAAGATGTTAAGATAAAAACGGATGGTGTAACAAAAATCTTAGGACTTACCTGGAATTCACACGCCGACGTTTTCCAGTACTCTGTTGATCTTCCAGCCATCGAGGAACCTGTAACGTTTGAATTTATTCATAGATTCAAAAGGATTCGTGAGGGTCGGGGGGAGGCTGGAGCAGTCTCAACTAGACTACAATCGAAAGCACTCCATACTTATTTCCAAAACTTCTTTCCTCACTAACCTTTTGATTGCAGATGCACACAGCAAAACGATGCATGGCGGTCCACAAGCAATGATTTCATACCTAAGGACGAAGTACTGGATCATTGGTGTGAAATCTGCAGTCAAGGCTTACTATCGAAGATGTATAACTTGCATCAGATATTCCAGTAGAACACGTTCTCAGTTGATGGGACAACTCCCATCTTCATGAGTGACTCCAACTAGACCTTTCCTCAACCCAAAGAATGTTGCAAGATTTCTGGCGACATTGGTCGCAGGACTATTTAAATCAGTTCTTGCAGCGCCATAAGTGGATGTTACAATCTCCAGAACCTAACATTGGGGATGTGGTTTTGATAAAGGAAGATGACATGCCCCCTGGTAGATGGTTACTAGGGAAAGTAGAATTAAAGCATCCAGGTCCTGACATGATTACACGAGTAATTACAATTCGCACTAAAACTTCTTCAATTAAGAGACCGGTGTCTAAGGTATGTGTACTACCTGTGACAATTTAAATGTAAATAAACAGTGCATGACTTTTCTATCAAGGAATAGTTTTATAGTGAATTTAATAGATTTTATTTTTTGAGTGGTACATCAATATTAATTCTATTTTGTTTCCTCTATTCATAATATGTTTTTATCTTTTGTATGATGTCTAGTTAATGCACGATGGTATTCTTCGGCTCTTATTACCTACAGTACTTAGGTTGGTTAGTAGTTTAAGTGTAAGAAGATTGTTATTTTTAGTTTATGTTTTGTTGTACATGGCATAAGAATTTATTGTTTAATTTTCACAATCAAGGACATATATCAAGGACATAATGTTCGCAAAACATGTCCTTGGCGGGCGGTGTATAGAACCTTTATGGTATTTTGTATTTAAAAATGTAAAACTTGACAGGAAAAAATCCTGCAATTGTTTCCCAACAAGAAAATTGTCGGTTCCACTATGTGGTTGTAAATATACGTATTAAACTCAAAATTATCGCCTGTTATTGAAGCTCCACCCGTAGACCAAACCCTGTTCACGCACTTTAGAATCAGTTCAGACCAAGGCCGGACACACTACGCACAATTTAATGTACTGACTGAAAATATAACTTTATTTACATATGATTGTGAGAATTTAGAATATTTGTCGCGTTTCGGTACCAACCTATTAGACGAATGCCTAAGAAGGTCCTTGCCTTGTCCATGCTCTGCAGTAGAATTTATTAATTGACCTACCTCGCTGATGTGTTGTTTTCAGATCTTCTGCTTTAGATTCAGTGATATCTCCCTGCAGCTTATCACATTTAGTCAATTCTTCAAAGAACTTGTTCTCTTCAAAGGATGGGTTCCGCTGCGATTTCATATCTTTTTGCGCCTCCAAACGTTCTTTTTTATTTGATCTTGGCCTTGAAGATTCTTAAAAATAATTGTTATACATTACAGCTAAGAATTGTTGTACACAGAATTACTAACTAGCATACTTTTTAAGGTAGGGCATTATTGCGTGGATATTACCAACCTTTTGAACTCATTTCTTCTTTGAAGTTCCTTACCAGCTGGTGCACTTTCTTGAATACATCATTCAGATCCATGTGGCCAATTATGCCTTGCAGAAGAATGTTGTGCATGGCTAGATGAAGCATGTCCTCTTCATTCTTCAGTTCATGTTTCGCAAGGACTGAAAGAATAACAATCTATGTATAATATGAAAAATTTGGCCCTAACTGCCAGGCGACTAACGTTACGCGAAAAGTGCAATAGTGCACGAAGTGTTCGCGCAAACGCGAAATGTTGCTATTGTTCCTTATTTTTCACAGTCCAATGGGTGGATAGTTTAATAAATAAGTTAAATAAGTCCGGACACCGGACTAGTTCTTGTTCCTATTCCAGTTGTATGGAACCATCGTATTAAGAATATCGACTTGGTCCAAGTGCATGATTATGAATGTGAACTACTGAGAATGATTGCACACACGCTTTCCGTAATGCGACAGAAGGCCATTGTAATGTGCTACTAAAAAAAAGAGGTTACAAATGATTTCCTATTTACCATCCTTCCTCAAATGATCATTAGATTTCATAACATCCATAATCGTCTCCAATTTCTTTTGAACCGCATCCCGTGGCTCTTTTTTCATTTTCCTCCTGCTTTGTTCTGCTTTTGCTTCTTCTTTTTCATCACCTCTGTCGTCTTCTTTCTTGACACCATCTGATGTCGATTCTTCTTCGTCCAGTTCTTCTAGAAGAGTAGCTAAGCGATCGGTGAGGATGCTTTTCATTTTAGGATTTTTTACATGGAGTAGAAAGTTCGGCGTTTCTGCAATAGAATACAATAGAAATTGATATGACGAAATCGCTGGTAAATACATATAAAGTAGAAAGTAGATATTTAACGATAAGTTCGACTGCTATAGTGGTAGTCAGGGTAATAAGTTGTGGTAAAGGGTATCTATAGTTTGTTATTCTATTGCCACTGCCATGCCAAATATGTACCTATCTATCCTCGTTTCCGACCAATTAATTAGTGTGCCATTTATCTTTGTCTGACGCATTTATGTCTACGTATTTATTAATTAATACCATTATTGTGATAATACTGACCCAAAGATCTCTTACTTCTGTATATGTCTTCGGTATACTCTTCATAATTCCTGTCTTCTTTGTAAACCTCTGGCCGTATCTGGTTTGGCGACGGTTTATTCTTTATCTGTTTATGTTCATTTTCAAATACTGAATTTGATGTGTCCCGTGTTACTAAAAAAGTTTAAATAAAGTAGGGGTTATTATGTGGTTTTTCAATTAAACAAATAATTTACCTACAACAGACATTGCTCCTGGTGTCTTAGTAATGCTTTCCTTCATCATTCCTTGTTTCTTCCTTGTGTATCACATTTGTGGACCCAACTTCCTCCTCTTACCGTTTTATACTTAGTTTATTGATGGCCCGTTTCGGGGATTCCTTAGAGGCATTTTTTTATAATGTAGACCCTGCCTCGCGTGTAGAATGTAGATTTCTCCAACGACAAGTGTTGAGACGTTTAAGCGCAGTTGGCATTTGTTCTGTACTTAGAGGCTAATTAATACAAACCTTTGGTATTCTTCTTATTGAGCAACCCGTCAATGTCGACGAAGACGTTTGTCAGTATGATCGTGAACGTGACAGCGATGGCCACTAGGGTGACGCACGAGACGCGCTGGAAGATGGTGTCGTAGTCGCATCGCGACATGTGGTGGGACCGGCAACCGGCTAGCTGTGGGCAAAACGTGGCAACTATAAGTACTCTCTCCTCATCGAAGTTTGGATGCAGCCGATCCGAACCTCCTCCTCCCTGCCTCTTCGGTTAAATGATCGCAGGTGTCACCTGACAAGAGATCCCAGATTTGAATCACAGATCGGACCAAAAAATGTTTCTGGGTTTTTCTGTGAAAAAATTACTCAGTAGCAGGTCAGCCAGGAAGGTCATAGGTACACCCACGGGGGCCTACACACAGGTATCATAGAACACGTTAAGCCATTGGTCCACGTTAAAATCGAAAACGATTGTTCGACGTACGGATCGCGTATTTTTTCACCATGAATCCCTTTCATTTGTCCCTCCCGTCCCGTGTTCATATATTCGAACTAAAATTAGTCAAAGTTGATTTTAATCAATTTAATGTATATGTACGGACACGGGGGGACAAATAAGAGGAGTTTATGGGGCAAAAATATACGCGATAAGTGCAACGAACGATGTTTTCGATTATTATAGTAGAGGCCCTGCGCCCGATCTCTTTTCGGACGTGTCGAACTATTGTCTCTTCGGACTATGATAGTAGAGAACAAAGAGTGCATATGTGTTTATGTCCACTCATGTGCACTTAGCTGGGCTAGTCTCCTTGGAAATAGTTGCTGTGATCGAAATTCGACCAAAAGAGTTCTACTATTACCTCCTTCTTGAAACCTAATGAAGACCTAACTGAAAGACATTGACATGATTGTATTCTTATATGACGAGATTACTTTCTAAACAAATGAATTCATTGATTTTGGCCAAAAATTTACAATGTATCACGACGTACGTACCTATTATTGTCTCCCTTATAAATCTTTTATCAACATTCACTATAAAAACTTTTAAAATTACAAGTACAATCTTAAACGCCTAACATAACTACGTTGTCTACTAAAGCAGAGACTGAAATGGCATTCAGATAGCTTATCTAGAACGAAAACTAGGTTTAGAAAAAATACATGACAAGTGCTTTGTTTTATAAACACTAGGTGAAGTTATTTTGCTTTTGTCTAGATTTTTAGGTAGAAGAGGAAATGACGGGATTTTTTATTGATTGGGTTAGATTCAAATTGAGGTTACAGCTTCTTTGGCTTAAGATTAAAGGATCTCTGGATAAGGTATCGGATAAATCTAAGGAGTATTAAAAATTAACTGACTTGGAAATCAAAACACCGATGATACCACAAAGATATCCTACTGCAATATATTAATATAATAAAATGCGTTGTTTATATATTATGTATAATATTAAAAGGTAATAAATTGTACATATAAATAAATTGTGTTTACCTAAGAAACAAAATAAACGCTTTCTTCATCGTTGATACGGCCATACTCGTACATAGCGGCCATTTCCCTAAAAGACTATGATAGTGAAGTATGCGAGAGATATTATAGTGTATGTACTAGTGGTTGAGCGCGGCTTAACAATGTTTTCTAATGGATAATTAGCGACATCTATCTTCACATCGCTACAACACACAAACACTAGTTCCACCTGCTAACAACAGATGGCGATGAACTTTTCGCGGCAATCTCCATACAGAATATAATTGCTCCATACAAAGTCTATGGAAGACCTATAACGCACATACGAAGTTTTCATCACGACTCACTATAGTACGATCGTATATACGACAAACCAAAATGATCCATCGGATCGCGATCCCCGAGCACAATCACCTAGTTTGGCGGAAGTACTTCCACTTTTTGTAGGGACAAGTCAACTCCTAAGGATATACCTACTTATTCCAAGTAATTCTTTTGTTACTAGTTTTTCTGTAATAAATCAGTAGCAGTCTGGAGTCGGATAGGTCGTTATTCCGTTTGCCCTGCTCGTGTCGGACATATCACGCGTCCTCCCATCAGACCGTGAGAGCGACAGAACAGAAAACGTATCACGTATCTTCTAAGCACCTAAAATATACCTCGAAGCGCACCAATTGTAGGGCGAGGCGCACCTAATGAGACACACTTAAAATATACCTCGAAGCGCACCAATTGTAGGGCGAGGCGCACCTAATGAGACACACTTAAAATATTCCTCGAAGTGCACCAATTGTAGGGCGAGGCGCACCTAATGAGACACACTTAAAATATTCCTCGAAGCGCACCAATTTTGTGGGGCGAGGCAAACTTAATGAAACACACCAGAAACATTCCTCGAAGTGCACCAATTTTGAGTTGATCCTAATGATATAAGTATACCGAATTAATCGAAGCGCACCATTTTTGACGCGCACCATTTTTGACGCGCACTAAATGGGACGATCTATCAATGTGGCGAACTTTGGGAGAGGCCTATGTTCAGCAGTGGACTGATAAGGGCTGATGATAATGATGAAGAAATGAGACGCACCTGAAATATTCCTTGAAGCGCACCTGTCCCTCGCTCGCTATTTTGAGTGCAACTAGAAGTCGGTATCAAGCCTATACTTCTGCAATATTAGTCAGCGATCATAATCCCCCTTGACTGGCCTGTGCCTCATTTGGCCTCTGTATTCTTCATGATCACTATTAGTGGACTAAACATCTGTTTTTAGGGTTGCCGTTTGGGCCTTTTGCATGAAAATTAAAATCACTGAATAATTAAAATCTACAATTTCTATTGTACCGGGGACAGTGCTGACAGATCATTTAAATCTATCTGTACTCCTTTTTTATACGATGTAAGTATTAGTGGGACGTTCAGGGTATTCTAACTTCATATTATATTTCTGTAAGCAACTAACAATAATTTAAATATAGCTAGCTAGTAATCATAATGTTGTATAATGTATTTTTTTTACTGTCGAGTCTACGAATAAATCGGGTTGTCGTGGTCTCGTAGCTGTAATTTTATCATCGGATTTTTCTTCGGCTTTTTTTATTTTGTAACTAATGTCCTCGAGATAGTACCATACATCTTGATCATTATTTGACGAACATTTCCTAGGCGTTTACAGACTAAATTATCTTCTGATAAGCTCTTCTGCTGAGTTTCACTTGTGTAATAATAGGTATAAAGCCCAAACTATGGAACTCCTTGCCGGACTCTTTGTTTCCCGAGACATACAATCTTCAGGTGTTCAAGGCGAGAGTGAATCGGTATTTTATGGATAAGCGTGCTTCATTGTAGGCTTCAATGTCACTTAACACCAGGTGAACTGTAGTCAAGCGTAGGTAAACCCATAGTGATAATATATATACAGTAGAACCTCGATAAGTTAAAGTTCAAGGGAAACAATTTTTTTTAAGTTATCGAGGTTTTAAGTTATCAAGGGTCTATGTTAGGGATAGGTTAAAATAGAAGTAGGTATGTAAAATTATGCAATTTTTCATCTTATAAGATGAAGGCTTTCTCCTGATTCTTGTATCTTCAAAATTTCAGCTTCATTTTTAATGATGATTGACAATGTACTCTCAAGTATCCCAAACCGAGCCACAACTTCTTCTTCTTCATTGTTTTCGTTAACAATTTAACTGGTAAACACGTGTAAGCAATAAATTCCGAAATCTTTTGTTTGCACACTCTTTCAAAATGACTCATCATCACTATCGGCCCGTGTCAGTCCACTGTTGGACATAGACCTGACTCATTGACAAACAATTTTTATGTTAAAGAGGTTTTTGGAAACATTTCTTTAAGTTACTGAGGTCAATACAGAGATTATTTATTTAAGTTATAGAGGTTGCGTATTTTAAGTTAGAGAGGTTTTGGGCTCTGATGGGAAGGGAACATATTATTTTTTGAAGTTATAGAGGTTTTTAAGTTACCGAGGTTTGAGTTATCGAGGTTCTACTGTATATATATATATGTATATATATTTCATTTGAACTTTTTAAATTTTTATCTTAAGGTAAGATGTTCGAAATACCCGAATATTCTTCCATTTTTTTTAAACACAAGGTATGAAAACTACTTACATTACAGTTTGAGGAATAGAAACAACATTGATATAATTTAAACACATTTTATTTTTATATATTAATAAAAACCTATTGCATACCTATTAAATACTTATTGCATTTTCAATACAAAATTGCATTTTGTTCATCATAAACATTAATTACCTTATAATTACAATATAGTATTGGGTTCAAAGATAGTCTCTTTAATTTATCGTTATCTCTGTCAGTTACAAAAAAAATCTTATGAGATAGGTAGTTTCCTGAGACTAATTCCAATATATTTTTGTTTTCTAAAAACAAATCTATACTTATAATAAATCTGTAGAGAGGTCAATTCTGTACATGAAATATATTTTCAAAATAACTATCAGGGGGTGATTAGTGATCGATACTGATGCCAAAAATGCAATCAGTAAAATTTTTGTCTGTCTGTCTGTCTGTCTGTCTGTCTGTCTGTCTGTCTGTCTGTCTGTATGTTCCTTATAGAAACAAAAACTACTGGACGGATTTTAACGAAACTTGGTACAATTATTCTTCATACTCCTGGGCAGGTTATAGGGTACTTTTCATCACGCTACTATCAATAGGAGCAGAGTAGTGAAGGGAAATGTTGGGAAAACGGGAGAAGTTACTCCATTTTTTAAGCTTCCGTCGCGTGTGCAGCCTTAATGGTTAAAGTTACATAGAAATTATGTATGACAGAAATATTTTACATAAAATTGACTAAAAAATATCCCGCAACAGCATATGTCTATCTTTTATGGTTGACTCACAATAACACGTGTAACTCCTGATAGCTTAGCAGTTCGGAGCATTCTGATTATATTTGTTTACTCTTACGTTTATAATACTCTCATTCATCCCTAATTTAAAAAAGTTATCATTATTACCTATTCAATAAAAAAAGGATCATAGAAATCGGTATAGAAACACCAAACTTATACATGAAATAAGCCATCGCGCCGTCGCACGTGAATACTGAATCATGCTATAAGGATTATTTTTGTGTAACGGTTGCCGCGCTCGATACGGGTCGCGGCGGCGGTAGGGTATAAAAAGGCGGGAGGTCCGAGAGCGGTGAGAGCCTTCCGCTCCCCCAACAGTTCGGTGATGATGACAAGGCCGTCCTGGCCATCATCGTAGTCATTTAGAAAAAAAAAAAAAAAAAAAAAAAAAAAAAAAGAGCTAGCTTCATTCAATATTTGGCTGTTGATGCGTTCAGAGCGATCGACCTTATTGACAGACAATAATTGATATTGAGAAACCGTGCCAGCGCGACTTTTGGTTTTTAAATAGTTTATTTGAATTTCTTTTGTTGTTATATTGTAAAATATTCGTTCAAATTAAAAATTATTAAGCGTAGGTACTTTTATTAATTAAAGTAGTTATAAGTATTTATTTTTAAGTGAAGTAGGTATAGGTAGATAGTTTTGCACAGGCGTTTCAGCTTCAAAAATATATTTACAAAAAAAGTATCAGGGGGTGATTAGTGATCGATACTGATGCCAAAAATGCAATCAGTAAAATTTTTATCTGACTGTCTGTCTGTCCGTCTGTCTTTCTGTCTGTCTGTATGTTCGTTATAGAAACAAAAATTACCTACTCAACGGGTTTTAACGAAACTTGGTACAATTATTCATCATACTCCTGTGCAGGTTATATGATACGTTTCATCACGCTACAATCAATAGGAGCAGAGCAGTGAAGGGAAGTGTTGGGAAAACGGGAGAATTTTTTTATCTGAATGTTTGATTGAGCATCACGCAAAAAGTACTGCATGGAATTGAATGTGGTTTTCACCAATGTATTGCTAGAGGTCTAACTTAAGATTTGGGCATCATTTTATGGAAGTCCGTTAGTTTTGAAACCCGATATCCACGCGTGCGACGCCGCTGGCACAGCTAGTTATTACATAAAAACAAATTCTTAAGCTTTCTTACCAAACATAGACTCACGTTTTTTGTAAGCCTACATATTGCCTAGTTATTTCTTAGGAATAAGTTTGGGTCATAATTATCGTCCTTTTAACCTAACACAGTAGGTACACATATAATATTCTATATTAGATTAGGCACATGACGGTGTTTATTATCCATACAGCTTCCTAATTAAGTTTTCATTTAATCTGGAACAAGGAAATAATTACTTAAATGCTGTTTCTAGACTACCTAAGTCTAAAATAATTCATTCATTACGCTAATGCATAAGAAGGGTTAGTTTGATCTGGAAATTATAAGTAGGTATTTTTTGTTTTCTTTGCTTGACAGGGATGTTTGAAAAGAAAAATAGTAGGGCAAATCTTGGCAAATCGATAACTAGTATTAAAAATAAAAAGGTTATTTTGTACGGAAATTAAAGTCTGACAAAGAGTGCTCAATAATTTGTGAACTCTTGTATAGGTACAATGCTAAAGCGCACTTGATCCCTGTCACCCTTCGGCACAAAATAGGTAGGTAGGTACGTATCTATTACTAGCTGTGCTCGCGACTTCGTCCGCGTGGAATAGTTATTTTTTCCCCCGTTTTTTTACATTTTCCATTATTTCTTCGCTCCTAAAGTTGCACAGTGATGTTATATAGCCTAAAGCCTTCCTCGATAAGTGGTCTATTCAACACAAAAAGAATTTTTCAATTCGGACCAGTAGTTCCTGAGATTAGCGCGTTCAAACAAACAAACAAACAAACTCTTCAGCTTTATAATATTAGTTAAGATTAAGATTAGTTAAGATAGTTAAGATTATGCCTATAAACCGAATCCAGATCATACAGGAATCCAATCAGATGAGTGACCTTACCTCCTAACTGTATCCCTTCTCCTGGCTTGAAGATCAAAAGTCATAGGATCCACTTCGACCTTCGAATTGCTGTCCAGACCAGGCATGATGTCCGAGAAGCCGTCGCTGTCCTCCGTGAGACCTGCTGAAAGAATAGAAGGAAGAGAAATTCTGTATCTGGATGTCCTTTTAAAATATCTTTAAAACCCTTGGACCGCAAAGAATTTTATTTATTTAAACTTTATTGCACAAAATGGTACAAAAGGCAAACTTAATGTTAGGAGCATTCTCTACCAATTAACCTTTAGGTCATGCAGAGAGAAGATGTAAGTATGTGCAAGAATCGACGCATATAAACGTCAAAGGGTTAAATCATTGTAAAATTAAGACAATTTATGAATCGTGGAGCACAAATAAAAATGACTACCGCAGTGTGGTTTACATCGGGAAGAATCGGCAAGAAACTGGGCGAGTACTATTATTTATTCTTACAATGCTTGTTTGCCACCTTAGCAGTTTAAAAAGAAAGGTTTGGGGCACCTTTAGGCCTCTTTTCCATTACACGGTTGTTCAAACGTACGGTGTGTAAACCGTACGGTTGAAAAAACGTGCTAGCTTGTACATGATACGGCAAAATCACCGGGCGAGACATTGGCTAAGTATTGGCTAGTAGCGCTTTTAACGGCGTACACAGCGCCGTGCCGTCACCGTGCACATCTACAAGCTTTCATAGTGATCCATACCACACTGACGACCGTGCCTACACGCGGCGAATTAACCGTAGATTTTCACGGCGAGAAACCGTGTAATGGAAAAGAGGCCTTACGCGTTGTTCACACCAACTTATACGTAAACGTGTACAGCCGCCGACTAACGCCCTTTTTTTCATGTACCTAGATAGGTACATGAAAAAAAAATATAGATATATTTAACGTTTCTTTCACACCGAGACGACTAGATAAAACTACAGTAAAAAGTTACGTACCTAAATCACTAGCATGAAGACTGCCGTCGTAGTAGAAGTTTCCCTCAGTGTCTGGTTTAATATCTATGAAAATATATTTATTATTATTAGGTAATTAATGTTCATGTATTTTTTTTTCTCTTTTTTTTTTTTATATTGGCTCGACATAATGGCTTCCCTACGCCTGATGGAAAGCGAAAGAGAAGCCCAAGTCGCTGTGACAACGGGCAAGTAACTGGTCAGTTACTTGTCAGTTGCCACCGCCATGCCGGCCCAACCCTAACCCCCCACGAGCTCCGGAAACCCTACTCACCGGCAGAAACACGACCCAGAGGACATTTGACTGCGGTATTCTATAGGGTGGAGGTCCTTCCCCGGACGGGCGACTCAATTCGAGCGAAGATTCGCTATGCCCTACCTCTCTTAAAAGAGTGATGTAACGGAACAAGCATGATCGTGCCTCTCATGGTACATTAGTCGTGATAGCTACTGTGCCATGTAGGTATACCTACGAATATGCAATGAATACGAATCACTGTCCGGCTTAAATCAGTGGCATTCCCGGACATACCTAAAAATACTTTAAAATTCTCACCAGATATCTTTTTCATTGGATACCCCATTAATTGGGTATATTTGCAAGCAATCGGTTGTTTATTTTCACTTTTATCCCCTACACCTACTCGTCTTGATAGACGGCTGAACACATAGACAGACCCCTCTTTTTAAGTCGTAGGTTAAAAACTGTTTACCGTAGTACCAGTAGCAATATTTAGAAAAAGGTTACAAAGGAAGAATAAGGTGCAGCGCAGACGGCACACTTTTTGTGCGATAGTCTGCGTCTGAGACATTTAAAAAGAGCGTCTAGGTCTGCCGACAGAATATTCGAAGATGTGCGTCGTGTGCGTTGAGTCTGTGAAATATCCGCGACAGATTTTTGCGCGTAGTGTGGGTTACTGCATATATTTGCAAAAAAGTACGTCACGGATAGTCTGTTGTCAGTTTATAAATTTAAAAGGTTTGCCAACTTACCAAAATCTTTCAGATTTGATTCCAGCTGGTCATTATCTGCAATGGAATTATGTTGTCATTATGTCCAATTGAATTAGCTAAGACGAAGGTAAATTGTGTGATGAAGTTAAATGTACGAGAGCATGAGGTGTTTCCTTCCATACGTTATAATAACATTTTAAATTTTCGCGTTCCATTACAATTAAAAACCTAATTAACGGAACTCAAACTCGGACCCAGTGAGTCTGCTTGTGATAACGTTTGTCGCAACACAGCCTAAACGTCAAGCTGTAAGTACGTCATCATCATCAGCCTATTGTAGTCCACTGCTGGACACAGGCCTCTTCAGTTGTTCACCACCTAGGGCAAACTTCTGGAGGATATACCCATAATCGCCATGCTGGGCAGGCGGGTTGGCGATCGCAGGGCGTAGCTTCTTGCTTCGGTGACGCTGCTGCCCGTCATCGGCCTGTGGTATTTAGCTATGCCTTCTATAGTGATGGTTTTACCGCCACCAGTCGGTTTGCCAGAGCCTTGTTTGTTGTTCTGCAGGATGCACCACGGGCAGGTGAGGATGGCTTGGAGCGAAAAGGTGATAGGTCGCTCCCTTACATCCCTGTAATTATCCATAAATAATGTAAGTACGTAAAATAAGTTTAATTTGTTTCTTTCCTCTAACAATAGCGAGGTTTGAAGACCTATCTTTTGAGCCCGAGGCTACTGACTGGAAACTGAGGTTAGGCACTCCATCTTGCCTGAGCAGGAACTAGGTTGTGCTATTATAATGCCCGATCCAGACTCTCTCGAGGCGCCTCCTAGAGGCTCTCCACACGAGTCTTGGCGAGAGGAGGCTGCAGGAGTGGCGGCCATCCACATTCTTGTTTTAATTCAGTTGCCCGGTATGCTACACCTCGCCTCGCCTCCTTCACTCGCGTCCGAAAACCCGACACAAAGTGGAGCGACGGCTAGGCGAGGCGAGGCGACGCGAGGGGACAGGAGCGCACCGTCTTCTCGCACTCGCGTTTTCTCGCGCAGCCTCGTGGAGAGTCTTGATGGGTGAAAAGCTTTGAAAACACTGGGTGCTTAATAATTGGATAGCTTGTACCTGGAAAAAATACGTTTTCTTGTGCTGGCTGAGTTACTAGTATCGGCGCGACTGTCAATGGCGTTGAAGACATAGTCTCCGGAGTTACTGATGGAAACCCTGGTGAAAAAAAAACAGATAGGTATTGTCATGATGATAGCGGCCTTCACTTTTTAATTAAATATGTTTTATTATTACGGACGATGACTGTGATTTCTAAGGCGATCGTCTATAGCGCGGAAGATCCGAAGGTTCTTGGTTAGTTTCCCGGTGAGCCATTAATTCCCGATGAGTAAATTGGAACTTTTTAAAATGTTTCCTAGTTTGATCGATTAATCATTAATTTATTACGGGTCCCAAACTAACTTTAGTCTCTTTGATTTAGTTCAATTTGAATAACCATTCGAGGCACGGAGTTTGTGCATTAGACACGAATGAAATGAAACTCACTTTAAACTTCCAAGTCATTAAAATGTTTGTCAATTAATATGGTGGGAAAGGATTATATTCAAATTTGAATTTTTAACTGATACACGATGTTTGATATTTCATTAGACTCAATAGTATTGTACAAACCTGGAGAACCTGCCGGTGAAGATGTAATATCCTTGACTGTAAAGGTAGTCATTGTAGCCTGGTATTCACTTGCTGGAGTTACTTTTGTAATTTCTTGTGGTGGAGTAAACAGTTTCGAGTCTGTAATTAATGTGAAAGAAATAATATCGTTTTGTTT
Organism: Conogethes punctiferalis; assembly: GCA_031163375.1. Classification (NCBI taxonomy): domain Eukaryota; kingdom Metazoa; phylum Arthropoda; class Insecta; order Lepidoptera; family Crambidae; genus Conogethes; species Conogethes punctiferalis. Next base: position 3,137,167 of record CM062077.1, on the reverse strand, counting down.
TGATGTATAATTACGTCTTGATAGAAATTAATTCAAAGTAGCCCATCATTAGAAAACTGAAGACATAGCAATTGAAAGCGTAAGCAAGATGCACGCTCTGTACGTCACTTTCATAATTCGATGTATGGTAACGGAAGAGATCAGGCGCAAATAATCATGTCAGGGTAGTCCTTAACAAAACACTAATTAACATAAAATAAACACTTACCAATAAATTGCAGTCTTCTCAAAGATTTCTCAACACACCATTTCAGCATTTGATCATTGTAATTCTGACCAATTTCGTTGCAAAAGCTCTTAGCCATTATCACAAACGGACTGTTTTTATCCTTAGCGAATAATTTAGTAACTGAATTTTCGTCTTTATTTGATCGTAGTGGTTTACCGTCATTAAATTGATTTGGGATGTGGTTATCGATTGATTTCTTCAATTTTGATTTAGATTGATGATGATGACGTATCCATCTCTTTTCTCTATACAATTTACCGGAATGTTCCGTCTTATTAAAGGAGTTGATCGGCAGAAGGATCGTAGTTTCAGAATTTACTTTATGTCTCTTATTTTTTGCGTTCCTTGCTATCTCCGTATTTTCTCCTGTAGTAACAAAAGTAGATAGCACCTTGTTTTTCATCAAGTTGTCGATGAATGTATTGTTGAAGTAATATTTGTAAACTAAATCATCGACCGTTTGTGCATCTTTCTCTTTCAAAATCTGAATGTCTTGGTTTACTAATTTGTTTAATGCTGGTATGGAAAAAAGGTTGATTTTAATGGATTCTGTTGTGAAGGGAGCTGAGGTCGTTGTATGAGTAATTTTACTAGTTTCTTCTGTGTCATTATACGTTGGCGTAGTTGATGTGGGCAATTTATTAGTAATGTATTTGTTATCCATGTATATTTGTTTGGCTTTCTTTAGTATTCTAGCGAAGTTATTCTGTCTATGTGATATTTCACTTTGTGTTTTAGCTATTAAGTTCTGTTTTATGTTGATTTTTTCATTCTGAGCAAGCATAAGCTTTTGTATATTGTAAAACTGTCTTTGCTGAGTCAAGAACTTTTTCTGTTGATTCTCAAACTCAATTAAGTTTTTTGCCAACTCTCTTTCTTTTGCCTTAAAGAATTCTTCCTTCATATTTATATTTGCTTCAATTTTTTTCATTTTATCATTCACATTCAATATAGACGCATATTTTTCTTCGATATCCTGGTATTTTTTACTCATTTCCATTATATTTTTATTCACTTCATTATTAATATTGTGTAGTTTACTATGTATCTTTCTTATATCCGTATGCTGCTTCATTATTTTTTTAAATGTTTTTGTAAGCATTGACAGTACTTTGATTAGACCTCTTTCATTAATCAGTTTATTTTTTGGATATTTGGTGTTGACCTTGTATGTACCATCAGGAACGTTTTGGGTCCAAACCATCTCATCTTTATCAAAAATGCCTCTATCGAATTTTGAAGTTCCATTTTCATCGCGCACGTCTTCTGTGATTTCTATTTTTTTCAAGATCTCATTTTCGTATCCCTTCATACTTCTTTTAGGAGTTATGAGACTATCACTGATGTTATTGCTTTCGGATTTTTTAGCCTCTATTTCAGTAGAAACTAAAGTGTTAACATTAAAATTGGATTCAATGTTTTTGGTTAGAGGTATGACCTTTTCTTGATCCTTACTTTCTTTTACTTTTCTAATGTTGTTTGTAATGTCCAGTCTATTGTCTCCTAAGAGTATGGCAACTTCGTAGGGGTAATCATTGAAGACAGAAGTCGGTTTTAACTTTGATATGAATTCTGATTTCACTGAGGATCTATCATTGATCGTTTTGATGATACAATGTTTGTCGCCATTACACTCTTTTAAATTCTTTCGCAGAAGGTTGTTTCTTTCATCTGTATCATGGATAAATGTTAGGAAATGAAATGAAAGAATAGCGCACGCAAGGTACATTAGTAAATAATAAATTATTAACTATTGCTACATACCACTTTACAGAACTTTATTTACAACTCAAAATGGAAGCAAATATATTTAGGAAAGTTTATTTAATTCACGTTAAGAAGATAGCAATAACAGATCGAACACCCATTCAATTATTTAAATATATATAAAAAAACGATTTAGTCTTTGGTCGTAACAACAAAAGTCGATAATTAAGTACTTTTAATATTAAAATACTTACGATTTGTCGACCTTTTCGTCCTTTCAACGTAGCCGAAAATGCCCGGCGAATCCTGCATGCCATTGTTATCAAACGAATCAAAGTTATTCTGAAGAATGCTATCAACATCTAAAGAATTAGCTCTGAATATAAAATCGCCTTTAATCGGTAGTTCTAACTCCCTATCCTTAGGATTTCTCACCCAAACACCTTTGTTAACTATGTTATTCCTTTCCAAAGATGGTTTTAAGTAGTTCGATTCAGCTGGCAAATATGTAGACGCAATTATTTTTATTGCTAACAAAAATATCGACAAGTTTATTGTATAGGACATCACTATGGTTTCAGATTGACATGGCGCGGTGGAATGGCGGTGCGGACGGTGGAATTTGGATGTATTTGAACTGTTATAAGAGATGTTTAGGTTTGTTTGTAAACGATGGTGTGTAGTGATGGGCGGTTTGTCGATTAAGTTTTGTGCTGTTCGAGCGTTCTTATAGACGCTAAGAGAGTTGTCTAAGAAAGTTGTCACTACACCAGTTCTCTATCACTGATCATATTACCTATCTACATCCTAATTCGTTAAACTGTATAGTTATTTTGTTAATTTTTTATAACTGAGACATATGCTTGGTGGTCATGGGTTTGATGATGACCGGATCACCGACGAGCCCAAAGTTATGATATCTGAAAGATTTTCAAGGTCAATACTTAAAGGCCGCCTTGTAAGGTTATTATAATGAAACTTCGTATGTGGCAAGAAATTAAGCGTTACCTACTTGTTCATTTGGACTTTTATCAGAAATATTTATTTTATTCCTCTTGCCTCTTTATGCCATTGCATGAGCAGACATTACGATAAAAAGGTGCCGTGTTTTGTCGCATGTTCTAGTAATTGGCGTTTCGCCTCCAACTGTGTAACTTTTGGGTATGTTTTTTAGTTCCCCGAGTAAGAGTTTTCTGGTTTTCTAGGCAAACTGGTTTTTTGTTGGATTTGTGCCCAATAATATTGATTGACATTGCGATAAAAAAGTCGAGAAATTAACTTCCATCCCTATTATGTTTACGTTGTACAAAGCACGCGGTGATTCAGTCTGTTTACAGTTTTTGACTCGCTTTTTTTCGCTAACCAATTAACTGAAACTCTATTGTTGTACAGTCGACTGTCGTTGACCTCTTTTTTGAATGAATTTAGGTATTTCTAGCCCATAAATGGTTGGGTTCAAATAAGTTCGAGAAATAAAAAGCAAAGGTTTTGTTCTACTATTTCTATTTATTATTTTTACACAAAAAATAATTGTTAATTCTCTCACTAATTTTCTTCTTTTACTTACTGTTCCACGTCAGCGTCTTTCCTAGGAAACAAAAGAGAAAACGGTAAAATAATCAATCAATACGACTATCTTTTGCATAATTATAGGTTTAGTCTCATTTTGCAACATATTCTAGTTGTAGTTCCTCAAAGTAGTTCTAATCAATCTTTCTGGCAACTTTAAAATAACGTGCAAAACAATCTACGGAAATGACTATAATATTACCTAGAACAGCAAGGCATATCCCAGAATTTCTCTCCTTTCCCAAAATCTTCGCCATCTTGGAGACTCGTCGGCATCGGCTTGCCCATAGATTCAGGGAGGAATAGGCATAGACAACCACCTATCACTCCTAAAGCCCCGAGGATTAGAAGGGGTATTTCCGTTGCTATGGTTGCCTGAAAATATTAACAAAGTTAAGTGAAATACGAAAAAAAAACCTATAAGTCGCAGGCAAATTCTATAATTCGCCATTATACAAACGGCGTCGTTAGTTTACAAACAGGGCCGTCTCTACCCCCTGGTGGCGCGGGAAGAACTCCAAAAAGCTTACCATATACACGATGTAAGGCACCAATATAGTGGCAACGTAGCCGATAATGTGTATGAGCGCCAGTCCTTGCGCTCTCACCACTGTAGGCAAGATTTCAGCAGCATACTGCATCCCTATGTTGTAGGATATGTTGACGGCGAAACGGCCCACAATGGCGAGCGAGGCTGAGGGCAAACCTGGAAGAAGATGAAGACTTATTTCATCAGGTAGTTGTGTAGTTCGCCAACGCACTAGTTTGTAAGAGCGCCCCTAGAAGTAAATCACGTGAACTAGTTCCTTCATACTACGTTTCATCATCATCATCAGCATTTGCAGTCCACTGCTGGACATAGGCCTAGTTTTTGTCATTTTGGGCAAACATCTGGAGGCTTTAATCGCCACGCTGGGCAAGCGGGTTGTCGATCTTAGGGCGTTAGTTCATAGTTTCTTAATTCGTGATAGAGGAGAACAGGAGAAACGGGGAGGAAGGAGAGGCACGAGTTCTAGAGTGGATACCGCTTTTCTGCAAAAGTAAGTAGTGTAAGACGTCCTCAGGCCAGGTGGAGCGATTGCTCGAAGATTGCTGTTATTATTTATTTATCTACACTAATATTATAAAGAGGAAAACTTTGTTTGTTTGGTTGTAATGAATAGGCTCAAAAACTACTGGACCGTTTTTAAAAATTCTTTCACCATTCGAAAGCTACATTATCCACGAGTAACATAGGCACAATTTTATTTTGGAAAAAAAAACTTTACGCGGACGAAGTCGCGGGCGGAAAGCTAGTTATTTATAAGAAGGTGAAAAAATGTGTTCCGGCAACTACTTAGTTCCGTTTTTAATCTATCAGTACATAAATATTATATACCAAAATATTACATTCCTGCCCCGTGTCATTAAATCATGAAATGCTCTTCCAGCAGTGGCGGATTTGCCCTAAGGCCCAGTAGGCCCGGGCCTAGGGCGGCCAGATATTAAGGGCGGCAAATCGTGCCAAAAAATCATGTTTTATTTAAATGTCCCATCATCCCTGAAATCTCTAAAAAAAATATTATAAACTAGACTTATTCGCTAGGCTTTAGTTAAACAATTTTCTGAATCAATTAAAAGTGGGAATAAAGTAAATTCATGTTTATGTCCTTAGTCTATAATGATGGGTACTGAGAAAGGGGCAGCATATGGCCTGGGGCCTAGAGCGGCTAGGGCTGCAAATCCGCCACTGTCTTCCAGCTCATGTGTTTCCTTCCTCTTACAATCCTGGGTTCTTTAGGCGAGGCGTGAAACGGCATCTCAGTGAACCTTCAGGGTGATGGCGACAGGCGCGGAGGGTTTGCCCTAATTTGCCTGTCGACCTAACATTTGAACCCCACAACCGCTTACCATCAGGTGGAGTGAGGTCATCATGAACGCTTTTTTTTATGAAAAAAAAAAATATACATGAATAAGGCTGTACCAACACATTTTAGAAAAGTTTCTATCGTGCTTTTTACTTTATCTTTGCACCAATGATATATCTTTACCAGAACTAGTGATGAGTCAGGATAATCCTTAGGTCTAACGCTTAGTATTAAAGATGGTATTAAACTACTTACCAATTGGTACAGTTGTTGCTAAAAAGCTAAAGATTCCACTAAACACCATGGAACCAAAAGATAGCCAACGACGTCCGACCCTGAAAACATATTAAGTTCTTTTTATTTACGATCTAGCCTACAAAGTCGGGGGCAGTAACTAGACAGACGAAATTTCTAGACAGAGCGACCGAGAAACGATTTTTACAAGATGGTTTTGGCTCTTGATTTAGCAAGGAAGTGTTCTGATGCAGGGATCACATAAATACCCTCGTGTATCAGAAAACACGTTAATTTGGTCTTCTCCGATCATGTAGAACTGTCGTCTTATTGAGACATGTGTTTGCGCACGGACTGCGCCCTCGAGGGGGGTCCCTCGGGACCTGCGCCGCACTTCGCCTTCTGTCCACAATATAATTCAGCCCTTGCTCCCCCTGATAGAGACGGCCCTGTTGTGCACTATAATAGCTTCTGTGTTAGGCTTGTCTCAAGAGAGGCAGGGCATAGCGAATCTTCGCTCGAATTGAGCCGCCCATCCGGGGAAGGACCTCCACTCTATAGAATACCGCAGCCAAATGATCTCCGGGTCGTGTTTCTGCCGGTGAGTAGGGTCTCCGGAGCTCATGGTTGATAAGGGTTGGGCCGGCATGGCGGTGGCAGCTGACAGGTAACTGACCAGTTATTTGCCCGTTGTCACAGCGACTTGGGCTTCTCTTTTGCTTTCCATCAGGCGCAGGGAAGCCATTATGTCGAGCTACTATAAAAAAAGGACGTTAGTTGCTAAGGGCGACATTTTATCAAGAATGTATTTAGAATAATGTATGAGATGTCAAAAAGAGACCATACCTATCCAGAATAAGAATAAGCAGTACATCAGCAGGAAACTCAGTGGCCGTGGCAATAGTGAAGGTCACGAAGATGTCCAGGCCCAAAGAGCCTACGTTCCTCACGTGGCCATCGAAGACCATGGCTATGGAAGCCCAGATGAAGAGGAGAAGGATGCTGTGCCTCCTCAGGCGGGGCGTCTTGAACAGATCGAGTATGGAGTAGTTTTTGGTCTCCAGGTCTTCTTTAGCTAGGGCTGTGGCGGTGTCCTGTGGAATAGTCACATTAACACTGTTATGCTTTTATATCGATCCTGTCATCTGAGTGCTATAAGTACATCTTACGGGAGTTTATAATGTTTTTAATCGACTTTTTAAAAAAACCGGCCAAGTGCGAGTCGGACTCGCGCACGTAGGGTTCCGTACCACTGATTGAATGAAAAAAATTAGGTAATTTGATTTATGATGTTTAAAAAAAACTACTGTCTAGATTTCATTAAAACTAATTTCGTTAGTAGTTTACATAGTAATACACATCATATATTTTTTTCAGTTTTATAGTGCCCATATTTTAGAAGTTACGGGGGGGGGACACACATTTTACCACTTTGGAAGAGTCTCTCGCGCAAACTATTCATCTGAGAAAAAAATTATGTTAGAAACCTCAACATCATTTTCAAATACCTATCCATAGATACCCCACACGTATGGGTTTGATGAAAAAAAAATTTTTGAGTTTCAGTTCCATGTATGGGGAACCCCAAAAATTTTGGATTTTTTTCTGATTTTACTTTAAAATCTTAATGCGGTTAACAGAATACATCTACGTACCAAATTTTAATAATGTAGCTCTTATAGTTTAGGAATAAACTGGCTGTGACATACGGACAGACAGACAGACAGACATGACGAATCTATAAGGGTCCCGTTTTTGCCATTTTGGCTACGGAACCCTAAAAAGGAGGTTCTCAATTCGATTGCATATTTTCTTTGTTGTATGTTTCGTATCGAGAATAGGCCTGATGCCTTAAAAAATGTAATTAGTCCGTCTTTTAGATTGTTCAAAAATAAATTACTTACACATATTTTTCATTTGTAAATTAGACCAAAAATGACCAAGATATAGCCCGTTAAAATTACGCGTGATGTCAAAGAGTGGGAGTTTTTTCGCCACTGAGTCAAAGTTCGTCAAAGACCCCCACCCTACATTTTGATGCCTTGTATATTTGTTATTTTTTGTTTAATTGAAAAAAGGAAAAATACGTGTCCAATATATTTTTATAATCTAAAATACGGACTAAATATAATGTAATTATGTATTTTGACCTTGGAAACATCCCTGTTATGAACCGATTTGGAAAATCCTTTTTTGTTTGAAAGGGTGTAGTACACACTAAGAAAGTTGGTCCCATCGTCACCATAATTATTGAAGTCGGTTTTTTATTTTTGCTAAAAAATGCTGTTATACAATCACGTGGGGTGTTTGGTTGCAAAACTGGAATCGATTTTAGACGTGTGGATTGCCAGCATTGATCGAAAGCTGAGTTGGACTTTTTAGTATAATAAAATCAGCACAAAAGTGCTAGTTATATTATATAGTAGTTAGCATAGCTAGTGTAGTTTTGTTATACCTACATATCATGATGTTAGCAAAATGACTGCTAGTCCGTCTAAGTAAGAGTTTACCGTAACCCAGGAACGCCTGCAACACCAGGGGCATCGAATGCGCTTTTTGTCAATCGTACTCACTCTAAACTTCTTAGCAATAGCTTCCGGTATCTTGTTGCCGTTAATTCTTTCGAATTTGTTAAGTATCTTCATCGCTTCATCGATTCGGCCTTGAGAAATTAGCCATCTGTAAATAGAGGAGAAAGGCATGGTTTTAGTTTATATCCTATTCGGATAGAATATCTTAGGGATTGTACTGTTTTTAGCTATAACATAAACTGTATATAAACATCGTCATATACAGTTTATGTTATAAATTTCAAGCTTCTATCTCTAAAAATGACGTTAAGTACTTCCAACTTTTCGCGTTCCCTCTTGTCAACCCCTCTTTTTCCCATTTAAAAGTAGCCTGTGACCTTTCTCAGACTCTAGAGTAACTGTGTACCCATTCATTTACATCGGTTTAGTTATGAAGCTATGAGGAGTTGAGCATAGAAAAGCCTTATGTAATGATAATGATCGGTTTAGGAGTTTTGGTTTTCGACAGACACACCCAGTTGATTCTCACCTTAGATCTTGTTTTAGAGCGAGGTAGAGCATAGCGAATCTTTGCTCGAATTTAGACTCCACCCTCTAGAATATCGCAGCTAAATGTTCTTCGGGTCGTATTTCTGCGGGCTGCGGGTGAGTACGAGTTTCCGGGCCTCGTGGGGGTTAGGGTTGGGCCGGCATGGCCGTGGTAACTGACAAGTAGCTGACCAGTTAATTGCCCGTAGTCAGAACGGGCTCCTCTTTCGTTTTCGACATACAGACCCAGTTGCTTCTCACCTGGCGCTCTCAGGGACGACCCAAGGCGTCAGCACCGCCAGCGCCAGAGGCACGCTGGTGATGAGCGTGTAGGCGCGCCAGTCGGCCACGCCCAGCGCGATCCAGGGCAGCAGGCACGCCGCGAACGTGAAGTACACCGCGATCGACATGTTGGCAACGAACGTGCGCCATTTTGGACCCACGTACTCGACCACTGTGGAGGAAATAGTATAATCACTATCATCATCAGCCTATTGCAGTCCAGTGCTGGACATAGGACTCTACAGTTGTTCGCCACTTAGGGATCTGGAGGAAAGGAAAGCATTTTGAATAAATAAAAAATATATCAATATTTGCAACTGATCCAAACAGATTGAGAGAATCCGGGTTTCCTTGGCTTTGACTAAAACAGACTTGACCAAATTAAATATCTTAATAACCTTACCAATGATGTACATGATGACGAAGCAGTTGTCATACGCCAAACCGACCAAGAAACGGCAGAGACAGAAAGACCAGAAACTGTTTGAGAACGCTGTTCCTACTCCGGCGATGAATCCCGCCAAATTTGTACCTGAAATGAAGTTTGCTATGAAATAAAACTAAATATCATTCACGGCCTCTAAGTTACCATTGAAAAGCTGAGAAAGGTAATTAACGGATTATAATGATGATCATTTGCTTGTCTGCCGACTCTTGCATAAAAATAAAGGAATAAATAATATGAGCTGAACTTGCGTTGAATTTCTCTCAAACCTAAAAAAATCCACGGGGCAGAACGTAAGTATTTGTAGAATTTGATTTTAAAATTTCTTTCCTAAGTGTTCTGAATAGAGTGACTGGTCCTTGAGGTAACGAACCGAAAACTGGCTGAGTTTACAGCGAGATACTCTCCGCAAGGTATGAGCTAGCTGTAGGGTCCAGAAATCTGAACCAGTTTTAAAGGGATGTCTGGCAACGATTAGTTTCATTCCGGTATTCATTTATCATACCCACACTTTTGTTATGGGTATGTACCAGATGATTATTACGACTAGGATCGTCTCCCAGAACATTTGGGTGTTTTTACATACCGAGCAAAGCTGGAACTCTGCCATACTTGTCAGCGATCCAGCCGAAGATCAGACCTCCTACTATGGCTCCGCAGAAGAATATGGCCTGTGCTGTAGCAGGATAATTGTCTCTCTCACATACCCAGCCGAGCTGAAGAAGAGGGAGAAATGAAGATAATAATCATGTGTTGATTAGGTACTTCGTATACCTCTTCTGAATGCAAAATGTTAGGTACATACATTAATATCTCAGACTTTGTATTATGGTTATTTCCGGTGGGTCCCGAATCTACTACCCTCGGCTCTGAAGGTAAGGTCAAGGGTCGGTTTTGTAATAATAATAATATGTATAATAATTATAAATTCTTTATTTGCATATGTAGTGTCAGTATAATAGTTATGATAAGAATTATAAACTTGGTCTTTCTTCGATTATGTCTATAATGTCTAAGTAGGTATCTATTGTCTATAGTTTCTATTATAATTACCTGTGAAGCAATAGTTTCATAAGGCACATCGGTAAAATTAAACTCCCAACGTTGTTCGCATTTCTTCGTCGGCCATTTTAAATCGGGTGCACGGACGCCATCTTGTAAAACTTTTTGCCAATCGACATCGTAGACGAAGCATTTTGAGTAAGCGTTATCTGTGGCAGGTATAGATAGATGACGCCTGAAAGAATATTATAAGAAGTTTGATAAATGGGTACAGAAACTATGAATCGTTCAAGGGGTTCATCGTCCATTATATGATCCGCTCGAAGATGGCTCACTTATCCTAACTAAAGCGCCATCTAGACCCAAACTAAAACGAAGCTTGTACTATGGGTTCTAGACAACTGATAAACTTACTTAATTATTTTTGTAAATAGGTAAGTACATGTTATAAATACAAAGCAAACACACAGGCCTATACAAACAGACATGTTCATGTACTAAAATGATTGTACAGTGCGAGGATCGACCGCTGTGTCAGTCAGAAGCTTACTACCCATTGAACCAAACTGGTTGTCAAAAATTTATCGCATTAAGTAGACCTATAATTGGTCCTGTTTAGTATCCAGGTCGTCTTTGCGCTGGTCCTTCGTTACTTCGTCGTGGACATTAAAACACAGTTACCTTTCTTCCACAGTCAGGTTCCCCAACTCCTCGACGTAGCACCAGTGCTGTTCCGGCACCACAGTCATGAAGATCTGCGCAAAATACACGAAGGCGAAGAAGAAGGAGTAGGGGATCATCAGCACGAACAGGATGCGCTGGTACCAGCCGAAGTGGCCGATGTACGGGAACAGGTCGTCAAGATTCTCCATTTTCCCGTGGAATTCTCCATTTTCTGGGGTAAGTGAAGAATACTTTTATTGGTCTTTCGTTTGATTTTTGGTCTTTTGTTTGATGTGATTTTTATTAAAGAGTGAAAGGATTGAATCCGGGGAAAGTCGCTGAGGCATAAACTAAGCTCACCGGTCTCGCCAGTGGGCAGCAACTTGCAGGGCTACGGGTAGCACATAAATAACGGCCGCGTCTCTGCCTGCCCTAGCCAGCCGCAGATGACAAGCGGCCGGCTCTCCTGGTCCGGTTAGAGCAAGTACCCCTACCCCCGGCTCCGGGATGCAGTAGAGTGGTCCTCGAGCACACCACATGCATTGATGTGGCTGCACCCACCACACATTGAGAGGATCGCGCCCCCGTTTACCATTCGGGGCACAAAGAAGGGGCTCAGAAGGCATACGATACGTTGTATACTCTTTGGCAACGCCCGGGCCGGGACCAATAAGCCACCAACGCTTAGGGGCAGCACAGACGACAGACTATCCGTGACGCACACTTTTAGTCTGTGATGCAATTATATGCAGTAAAGCACACGACGCGCAAAAATCTGTCGCGGATATTTCACCCACTCAACGCACATGTTCGATCATTCTGTCGGCAGAGCTGTAGGGACCGAAAAGTCTCACAAAAAGTCTGTCGTCTGTGCAGCCCCTTATGGTGTGCATCACATTATGTGTTATCGACTTTACCTGTATTTTCACCTTTCGGCACTTCCAAGGTTACATTGCGAAGTTTACGGGTCTTCAGACCCGTGACCTTGGCCTCCTTTTCATGTGATTCCATTTTCGAATTGGGTTTTTGCCTTAAAAGACACTTTTTGCGACGTCTTCACTTTTTCTTGTACCGTAAGTAAGAATGCAGGACTGAAACAAAATTAAAGTTGTTCAAGTATTGCACACTGCGATCACCAACCTGCCTGCCTAGCGTGGCGATTACAGGTAAAGCGTCCAGATGGGTGCCCTAAGTGACGAACAACTTGAGAGGCCTATGTCCAGCAGTGGACTGCGATAGGTTGATGATGAGGTACTGCACGTATTTGGCTTGTCAAATTATTTGTTTTTGCGATTCTTCAACAAAGTAAATATTTTTATAAAAACCTTCTACGAGCGCCGTCAGCAGCGACTTGACCGATGGACCGTACTTATATGTGGTGACTACGAGTATAGCAAATCCCCCCAAACGGCAATTGTCATTGGGGGAGGCCTGTGTCCAGCAGTGGACGACTAATGATGATGATGATGCCGTTCAACGCATTTTGACAATACTTATGCAAGTGCTTGAATAAGAAAAATTACTAAGTATCCCTAACGGAAAAGACAGGATGACAACTAACAAACCACTGGCCACTAACATCCGTTCCACTTACCTAATACCAAATGAATGCTTCACCAGACTTCAGTAGTTTCAATTAACTAAGACAAATATTCATGAACTAACTATTTAGTTGTCAGTTTGTCTCGCAAATGTCTAGTTATCTTCTGTCATTTGAAAGACAGCGTTCATTTTATATTAGCTACAATATTTGCTGAACGATTTAACATAATATTGTAGGTGTATCTAGGTACTTATTTATCTTGTAGATAATGTCATATAAGTACTTAGTAAGTAATTGGTTTCCTTTATAGGACATTTCCGTTTTGCTGGCAACTGCCTGATTTGACTGTTAGCAAGCATCTCTCTTGAGGCCAAAAAATACCTTTAGGTTACTCCGAAGTGTGATACTTACTTACCAAATTTTCGGGACTTCACAAAGCTACGCAGGTAACCAACAGCTAGTACTACATCATCATCACCGCAGTCCACTGCCGGAAATAGGCCTCTCCAGTTGTTTGCCAATTAGGGAAAACAGCTTTGGCGGATTCACAAGAGATCGTAAGTAATTTTTAATATCGTGAAACCACGCAATCCGTTCATTGAACGATATTTTTTTGTTCGTTCGATTGTTAAAATAGGTAGGGCCTCTAGTTGCCGCCCTATTCGAGGTATTCTTGCTTGTCGTAGGAAGCGACTAAAAATGCCTTTAGGGTTGTGTCGAATTCCTCCGGGCATCCCGACCCTCCTCAGACAGAGTGCTCGTAGCGGACCACCGTCGGGTTTAGTGGGTATTCTCCGCTAAATAGGAGTGAGCCCCACATAACCCAGGTGTCCCGTACCCAGGGCCCTGGTATGCCTAAAGGAATTCCCGATGGAAAAAACTTTTCCAATGCCGAAGCGGCTTGAGTGTCTCTTTCGTTTCCGATCAAGCAAGGAAAAGCCTAAGTATTATGCTGCGACAAAATTAAAACATGCGGTATAAATTCGTTATCTAAAATTACACAATATTTTTAAATACCAGTTGTTACCAGCGAAATCTAGATGACGCCAGTACAAAGTAAATATTTGTTTGTTTGAGCTCTGTTGCCGACAAACAGAGATGTTTGTCTCATACAATTTGACCTAGAGCCTGCTATAGGTATGTGGAAGCAGTTAGATGTGCTAATAATAGTTGGTTAACTAATGGTATTTTTAACCAGTTCGAAATTGGTTCACACCCACCTCGAATAAGTGTAGAAAATCGATGGCTCATTTGGTAGTGACTTCTATTTTCTGAGCAAAGGGGGTTCGATTCCCGCGCAGTATAAACATTTGTATTCATGAACATGTCTGTTTGTATTGGTCTGGGTGTTGAATATGTATCATATATTTATTTACAAAAAATAAGTGTCTAATTAAGTTTATCAGTTGTCTAGCACCCATAAATAAATAAATAATCCAGACAGTGCCATCTAGCCCTAAACTAAACCGAAGCTTGTACTATGGGGACCTACTAGATAACTGACAGATAGACTTACTTAGACACTTTTTTTGGAAATAAATACATAAACATAGAAAACACCCAGACCAATACAAACAGACATGTTCATGCAAACAAATGTTTGTAATGTGCGGGGATCGAATCCACGACCCTTGGCTCAGAAGGCAGAGGTACATAAGACAACTTTCAAACAAACACCACTCTTTATTTTAAGAAAGATTGGCAGATGATGGGCATACCTAAGGGACCTATCCCAGAATACCCAGATACAATAAATTGAAAAGGTCGTTTGTTATTAATTAAATCGGAAACCGAACGCAGATCCTTATGATCTGGTCTACATTATTTTTATCATTCCGCTTTTAATTATAAGATAAATTAAATTATACTTATGGACTTACGTCGTCTTTCCTCACTTCCACCAGAGACGCTATGGGTTTCCGAACTATGTATATGAAAATAAAATGAATCTGTGTGTCCGTCTGTTCGCAATGGTGTTGCGAGCGCAAGTGATCTTAAATACGGGAATCGAATTCATCGTTTATAGCAATTAAGCAGCGTATGTTAGGTGTTGGTGTTTTAGAAGCGAAGCGAAGCGAAGCAAACGCTATTGTAGGTAGGTACTAAGTACAAAAAGTCGGTCACCGATTTGGACATGAGCGGACAGTCTTTTGCATATGCTTCACATTGTTAGTTGAAGATAGGGTGTACGGGGCAGAGACGGGATAGGGATCGTGACAAGTGTCTGGTTAGGGATCGAGATCGATGTAGTGTTCGGAATACGAGTAGGTAGGTATATAACTAAGTGGTGAATGGAATAGGAATAAATGTACGGTGACTTTGCAGAACATATACCTATTATCTACAGAGAATGCCCCGACAGAATATATTATTGTCTATCTATTATAGCTAGATACGTCTCAATAATCTTAAATACTCGAAGCGAAACCAGGGCGGGTCACCAGTCTATCAATATTTTTATCTTATCAATTCAGTTCAAAATCGTTTATTGCTTTAAAAGCACTTAGATTTTAATAAATGTATGCAAATTCTTGAGTTGTGTGAAGTGAAGTCATCCAACCCGCATTTCGGCAGCGTGTTTTATTAAGATTTTATCCCCTATTAGCATTTAGAGGGGATAATGCTTTAGGCACCTTCACTCGACCGTGGTGAGACTGACACCTCCTAGAAAGGAAGGGTATTGCCACTAAACCCCCTGTGTCGCCAGTGAGCAGCAACTTGCAGGGACGCGGCCGTATGCTTCGGCAGTACCCGAGTCCCGTTAATATAACAAGCGACCGGCACTCCTGGTCCGGGGAGGGCAAATACCGGCTTCAGGGGGTACTAGACAACTGATAAACTTATTTAGTTAGTCTTTTGTTGGAAATAAATGCATATTAGGTACACATGGGATGTAAGGGAGCGGCCTATCATCTTTTCGCTCCAAGCCAACCTCACCTGCCCGTGGTGCATCCTGCCGAATACCAAACGAGGCGTTGGCAACCGACTGGTAGCGGTATAACCATCACAATTGAAGGCGTAGCTAAATACTAAAGACCGGTGACGGGCAGCAGCGTCACCGGAGCAAGAAGCTACGCCCTGCAATCGCCAACCCGCCTGCCCAGCGTGGCGATTATGGGTATATCCTGCAGATGTTTGCTCTAAGTGGCGAACAACTGGAGAGGCCTATGTCCAGCAGTGGACTGTAATAGGCTGATGATGATGATGATGAGGTATACATTAAACACCCAGACCAGTACAAACAGGCATCATACATGTATGGTCGTCTGCCGCCTCTCGCATAAAAAAAAAACATGTTGTTTATGCACACAAATGTTTGTACTGTGCGGGGATTGAACCCACAACCCTTGGCTTAGACGGCAGAGGTCACTACCAAATGAGCCATCGAGCCATTCAACAAACATTAATGTATGGGATTCGAACCTATGACTATCGGCTTAGAAGATAAGACAAACGTAGTCGTTATATCATTATGAAAGGTAATAAGTAATTACCCCTTGATACCAGTAGGTATATCTCGTCCTAACTAGTTACCGCGGAACTGGCCCGGTTCAATCACCGGTTGGAACCCGGTACTTATTAGTTGTTATTAGTAATGGGTTGCAAATGTTGCAATACAATTTAATTCTCCTGATTAGACCGTAGTTAAGGCAATTAGGATTGAGTCAGTTTTGAAATTGAGAATGATATAAGTAATTATATGTTTCAAAATATTATTATCTATCATTGAAGCTAGAATTATAACTTGAATATATGAATTATTTCTTGATAACCTCGGCAGCATTTTGTGTACCAAACCTGCTAAGTTCGATGCTCGGTCGACTCATTTTAGAAAATGAAATATTTCTGACAAAAGGCAAAGGTTCTAAGATACGCTAAGCACTACAATACGCTTGAAACACGATTTAAATTAAAACTAACAAAAGCTTTGAACATAGTTTTATTATTATTTTCTATCACAGAGCAAATTCCAATGATCACAAACATAATAATAGTTATAATTAATAGTAATTTTGCACAATACAGCGTTTGCTAAATGGCAACGTACAAAAAAATACTGCTAAAATTTGTAATTCTTTCATTCTTATAAACAATTGTATTATCACTGGGATTTTATACTCAAAATGTATTGGTATATAAATGAAAGAGTAATTAATTGATTTTAATGCAAAAACATTGCTGGTTTTTGAAAAAATAGGAGTATTGTAAAGACCTTTGATGTCAATTAATTTGCAATATAGTTCCTTTTCAAACAAAATATTTGCATAAGTTAGAACTTATCCATACCTACATACATAATAAGAAAATAAAAATTATTTTTAATAATCCCAGGTGCACAAATATTCAAAATCAAAGGAATCAAATTTACTTATTTAAAAATAACTATATTAGCTATGTTTACACTTAATTACAAATAAATTCCAAAACTTACGTACTCTCAATAACTTAATATTACTAAAACATGTTTTTTTTCCTAATAACATGCCGCGATAAAAAATATTTTATTTATCAATCAAAATCGTTATTTACAATGGCTTAAATTTTGACGTCTAAACGAAACAATATCGGGACAATTTTTGTCAATAAATATGATATCTATGCAAAATAAAATAAAGCACTTAAAATATGAATTATTATCATTTTAAATAATAATGATTTATCGTAAATAAAAATAAGGTACGTCGTTTGAGTCGCAACTGAATCATTATTGCACATTAATGATAATCGCAAAATTATAAATAATGATATATTGCGACTAATATCACAAATTTTAATATTACTTCACAATATAATTCGTGCTTTGAGCATAAAGAAATCACTCCGCCAAGTTGTACTTTGTATTATAATATCACATTTATTAATATCATTTTTAGGCAAGACAATTTTTATGATTAACATAAGTAACATTTAAATTATATCCGTGTGTTTTCATTAGGCAAAGATAATCTCTTTACTACAATATACATAGTCTCTGGTACCTACGGCTACAGGTATGTAAATTGGATTACATATTTTAATATTTTTATCGTATTTCATAACGACTAATTCGTAAAGTGCCCTAGAACCATCTTGAACGTTTATAAATATTATTAGCCACTACTAATTGAAATAAAACTGAACTATTCTAAGCTATGACGGATAAGAGCACAGTAAGCTCTTGAGCATATAAAAATAGAACAAGTTAATAAAAATGTATCATTTGTTCAACAAAACCAATTGATGTTCTTTTAACGATACCGCGTCTTAACTGATGCAAGATGCAGTCATGAATTGGAACACAGTACAATTAGATGCAGTGATACAATAAGGATTTTGTTCAATCCAACTTTCATCTTAATTCATAATTTTAAATACATCGTAAATGAGAGTAAATTAATAATTTTAACATAACTAAAGTCTTTAATTACACTACATATCCATTTCATTGCCCATAATTATGTAGGTAAATTGGTTGACTATCCTATTGTGAAATGCTATCAGATTACGAGAGACAGTTTTATGGGTCCTAGTCATTACATACAAAAGTCGTTTAAGTCATTGCCTTAAATGTCAACGTCATATCTCGCCAAGTCGAGCAAAAAAGCGGCACGGCCTACCATCCTTTTCTCGAATTTCAGTTTTACCGTGAAATAGAAGTTATTTGCTATTCTTTTTAAATCTTATCTGTTATGTGTAGTTCCACTATGTATTGTATTCTGTGCATTGAAGAGCGCTGTTTTACGGTTAGCTTTGAACTGTGGTCGCAGCTGCCAATTCATTCGTTTGATTGATAATGACACGTGTATAAAACGAAGAACAATATAAGTGATCTACTACTTATGCTTACTCAAAATATAGTATGTTCTTACTTACTTTGACAATATATTTTTCAATAAAATGGTCAGTTACTTACCGACCATTTACATGTAATAAGTCGTTACTGACTCCTACTATTAGGCACAATATCATTATACATGTATCTACATTGAACTGTTAATTTTCAACAAAGGTGATGTTATGTACTGAACCAACTGTGATACAACAAAATAAATGCTCAAATACAATATACCTAGTTACAGAACTATCACGAGTACGCTTGTGCTAAGTGGTAATCAAACCTACGGCCTTGGAGCAATATCGAGGCGATATTGACCAGAACCTTCGAGACAGATCTCAACCAGCATTTAATAAATTGTAACCTGTTGCTTTAGGTATGCTTATCAAAACAGTAAATGCTAAAATTATCAGCGAATTAAATTTTAATGCTTGCTCAACTAAACTTACTGTTTTCATTGAAAATGTAAATATTTAAGACGCAGTATAATGTATAATAGAGGTATCATCTAATTACCGCCTAAGTGTTAAGAAATAATGTCACCAGTGATGATAATATTGTTTATACAGTATATCCGCTACAGTCAAACCGTAAGGCTACGTTCACACGGCGACTATTCGATTCGATATTTTCTCGCTTACGGGAGTACCGTATACGGGACGGCTGTTCACACGGTGCGAGGCCCACGGTTTTTTCTCGTATACGGTCTCATCTAATGATTTATCCCATATTATGGGTCGATCCTCTATATGCGTGATAAATGACTCGATCGTAATCGGCAATCCGTCCTCCATCATAACAAACGACCTTAGCAAACGACGTTCCGAACACGACTGGCGGCTGCCTGCCCCCGCGTGCGTCTCGTGTACGAGAAACCAGTTTGTCCGTGTGAACTTCTCAACGTAAACGCAAGCGCCAATGAGTATCGCATTCGTTAAAATCGTTTCGATAATCTCGCATTCCCGGTGGTAAGACCCTACGGTATACGGTAAAAAATATGTCTCGAATACGCGATTTTCTCGTATAGACGCCGTGTGAACGATTTTAAAAATTGCTATACAAATTTGGCTGTCACTACGATATTCGATAAAATCTCGTATACGATATACGTGAAAAATGACTCCGTGTGAACGTAGCCTAAGAATATTTAATAGGTACTATGAAAACACACGAAACATAACGACTACTAATAAATACTACTGTCTATTCACACCATTATGTACAAGATTTAAAGCATCCTACTCTCATTCCATTCCATCTACATTAAACACAGCCTTACCTTCACTATGACTGGGTGGGTGTACATAGTAACTAAAGTGGCCCCATACAAATCACGCAATGTATTAAAATTATTATTTTAAGTTCGTTCCTGTCTACTGTTTATTACAAAAAAGATTCCGTATATTATAGAAATTCAGAAAATCAACGTGACGTGAAAATATGTTGACAATCCAAAATATTGCACATTGTCAGTATTATTATTAAATAGTTTCATTGTTAAAATTACTGATCATAATTATGTTTTTTTTTTCTATTTTTATGTTCAATAATGAAATTGATGATTGCTATTAAATCCGAGCGAAAAATATAATTTTAATGTATTTCATTCAAATTTAGAATAACATTATTTTAAAGACGTGGACAAGACAATTATATCGTCCAGATAGATGACACAACGAAACAAAATCTAAAATCTCTCATACTTTCCTTAATAAATATTATGGAGCACTTATTACGGAAATTCTAAACATTGGAACCATTAGGAACCATATGCAGATCATACGATGTTCTCCTTTTTCTCTGTTTCAACTTTGCGTGATCTAATGGAAGCCCGCACCGAAGCCCTGATGGATGCTCTTGATCCGATAGCTGGAAGAGATCTTACGAAATTGTCGTCTTTACTGCTTGTTATAGACTGTCGTTTCCTGTAGTGGCCAGGGTTCACAGATTCTTCTGGGGATTTCCTGTGGAAGAACCATTGCTTTTTTTACTCTTTGTAAATTATTTATTGTTGCCAAATTATTTTGTAGTTTAGGAGGCTTTAGAAGAACCTTGAATGTGATATAAAAACATGGTGCTATAAAATAGGAAGTATTAATTCCCTAAGACCCAAATTTCGGACTCGCTTAAGAAAACTATAGCTTACCTAGGGAAGCAAGGGTTATCCCAGAACCTCTGGTCTTTTCCAAAGTTCTCTCCATCTTGTAAGGTCTGAGGCATCTCCGTGTCCATAGTCTCTGGGAGGAAGAGGCACAGCAGACCGCCTAATACTCCTAGGACGCCCAAAATAAGCAGAGGTAGATCAGCTGAGATGTTTGCCTGTTGAAGAGAGCACAAATAATTATTAATTAAGAGGCGATATAATTGGACTTTGCGGAACATTACAACTATGGGCAAAAGTAATATACATTTCCATTGTACAATTCGTCACTTAGGCCGTCAAACCATTGATAAGCAGTTCCCGATCGCAAAACTGAGCCGTAACCGCGTCGCCCCCTCTCTTCTAAAGAGGTGCGCGCCCCAAGCCCAAGCTGTGTTGCTTAAATTTTCCTTTTAGTCAGAGCTTTTTGCTGTCTTGCAGTCTGGTGATAATGAAAAGGCCACCTTGGCTATCATCGTAGCGAGTTTGAAAAAAAAATCAAGTATCAGCTTATTATAGTATTAATCTATTCAAATATTAAAGGGTATGTTAAACAACCCGTCATATCACAACAGCCCCTTTCATAATCCCTTCATAGCTATTTATTCTAAACCTACCAAGTACACCACGAACGGGGCGACAATTGAGGCCACGTAGCCCATGATATGGATGAGGGCGACGCCCTGTGCCCTCACTACGGTCGGCAGGAGTTCAGCAGCGTACTGAAGGCCGATGTTGTATGAAATGTTGACTGCGAAACGGCCCAGGATGGCGAGAGAAGCTGATGGACCACCTGAAAAGAGATTGAGCGTTAATAAGAGCAGACTAAAAGATAACGTATTATTAAACATAGAATAAAACAGGCCCTTGTGCTTAGCTTAGTTCGTCTTGGCGGGGGCACGACCGTGCCCTCAGATTACAGATAATTTATGGTACCTACAATGTAGACGGTATTAGCGCTGGTAGCGATCTCTTCCACACTATCCTAAAGAGAGACAAAATCTTGCAGAACAATCACAAGTAACATAAATAAATATGTACCTATTATAACACACATTTATTATGTAAGTATACTGGTAGTCTTAGGAACTGAGAAGACCCCACTTGTAATTGTTGCTGCTTAAAAGCAGTGCGTAGATAACTGTTGGAAGATAACCTATATGAATGTATTTATTTACTTACCAACAGGAACAGCAGTAGCGAGCAGACTGAAGATACCACTGATCACCATGGAGCCGCAAGCAAGCCACCTTCTTCCCCACCTTTGAATAATACCATGTTGTATGTATTACTCTCCTGATCTAGTTTCGACCAATCATCAATGAGACTTGGTTAGATGCAGGTCACAAGTTTCAAAAATAAGATGCTTTGCCTATTCAGCCATTTTCCAGCCAGGCCAGCAGTTCTACAGGATTGGAGAGATATCGGGCCTAGGATTGAAGGCGGGCTTCCTAATGCACAATTGAGGTATCACCGCTTAGTTTCTAATTTCGGGCTGCTACCAGTTTTATCAAGTAAACATATTGTTAGAAACCGCTTTAAAAATGGCATCTTAGCAGAAGTAAAAGTCGACTAAGGGAATATCAGGATACGGGAAACAGCGTGTACCTGAGTAAAAAGAAAAAGTGCGGTCTGGTGACTGCTTGTCAAGCGTGGTGTCAACTAAGGCAAATCTCCTCACATTACAAATGGTAATTGGGGGAAGCCTATGTTCGACAGTGGATGTCTTAAGACCGATGATGATGATGACACTGGTTGGGAAACATTGCAATAACCCAACAAAACAGTCAAAGAACACCTCACCTATCAAGAACAGCGGTTAGGAAAGTGTCTGCCGGCAGCTCAGTGGCCGAAGCTATAGTGAAGGTCAGGAAGATGTCCAGCCCGAGGGAGCCCACGTTCCTGACGTGGCCGTCGAAGACCAGCGAGATGGCCATCCAGATGACGATGAGGAGGATGGCGTTCTTCCTGAGGCGGGGTGTCTTGAAGAGATCTAAGACGGAGTAGGAGCGGCCATCTGCTTCGCTCTCCTTGATGGTCTTTATGGACGCTTCCTGGAAGAGAAAAGGCACTTTTTGATATTCTTCTTTTGTCCGAGTTCTCCGCCACTCCAATCGAATTCCTGGCCACGAACATTAGCTTAGCTAGTGAGGAAGTCGCGTTTCGGGATCCCTCAGTGTATCCAGAACAATCCTACAGGCGAATTTCGCGGTGGCAACTGACCAGTGATTGATTTGGTTACTTGTTCATTGCCGCAGAGACTTGGGGCCTCTCTTTCGCTTTCCATCAGGCGATGAGAAGCCGTTTATGTTGTGCTATGATTAAACTGTGCTAAATTAAAAGCATCTAAATTAAAGACATCAATATCCCAATATGTAAGACGATTTCACAAATTTCTTTGAAACCTTACCGTGAATTCACTAAGTACTTTCTCTGGTATCTTCGTCCTGTTAATTTTCTCGAACTTTTTCATTATTGTAAGGGCTTTGTCGATTTTGCCTTGTGAGACCAACCACCTGAAAGAAATATGAAGAATTGATAAAGACGAACAATATTGTTAACTATATCGTGTTACGGTAGATCATAGTAGGGCTCCTTAAGGAGATTCGGAGCACCACCGTGCGTCTTTTGAGGCTTCGCGCACTGAGTCCGCAAGGGACGACCATGTAGGAACAGACTTGTCCCTACGAAAAGTAGAAATACTTCCACCGAGCTACATAGGTGATCGTGCTCGGGGACCGCGGTCCGATGAACCATCTTGGGTTGTCGTATAGTATACAAGTAGTTAGTTGTGATGAAAACTTCGCTTGTGCGTTGTAGGATTTTATATTGTAGCGATGTATCTACTCGTAGATAAGTAGATGTTGCTACATGTCGCTACAACCGGAAACAGTGCTTTAATACTCAATAACTTATAACAGGATAAAATACTTACCTAGCACTCTCAGGAACAACCCACGGTGTGAACACAGCTAAGATGAAAGGCACGCTTGTCCCCAAAGCGAATATCCTCCAGTCATCGGCCCAGAGCGCGATCCAGGGCAGCAGGGAGGCAGCCAGGGTGAAGAAGAGGGCTATTGACATGTTGGCGACGAAAGTCCGCCATTTTGGTCCTACGTATTCGAGAACTGGAATGATAAAGTAATAATAAAACAATAGTGTTAAGACTGGCTTGGTGGCTCAATTGGTAGTGACTCCTGCCTTCGGAACCAAGGGTCGTGGGTTCGATGCCCACGCGGGACAACATTCGTGGGTTGAACATTTGTGTTTGTTCCATGTCTGGGTGTTTATATTTGTATTTAAGTATATATTTATGGTACCTTCTTTGTTCTGACCCAACTTTGGGATCGGAGTGATGTATGTGATGGTGTACATTATTTTTGTATTTAAATTTATTTATTTTATTTATTAATACACACACTCAAGGTATGGAATGAGCTACACGCCGAGGCTCTCCCCCGAAGATTACAAGTATGGAGTCATGCAAAAAGGTTGTTAAGAGGTTTTTAAAGGGTCAGCAACGCGCGTGTGATACCTCTCGTGTTGCAAGCGTCCATATTCTGCGGTAACCGCTTCACTTCAAGCGGGCCGTAGGCTTGTTTGCCACTTTACCGGTATTACAAAGATGGTATGGTAGAATAGTAAAAAAACAGTAAAGTTTTATGACGTTTTTTTAATGACGCAGGGAATCTATTCGGACCATCACTGCCTGCTATAAAGAACCCGTGACCACGGTATCAAAGGCAGCATGCATTATCGTGGAACAATGAACATAATTATGTAATAAACACGCATTAAGTTCTTTATAAAGGTACTTATGTATTATACAATACCAACACATGTCTTTTAATCTCTAACAAAAAATAAATACTTAATAAGTAGATATGTTGCTCGGCGATTCAAAAAAGTTACATTTTGAGTTACGCCTTCTATCAGTGTGATATGCAAATAAATCATGTCTCACGTCAATCAATCAGTCGTCATGATCATAATCATGACACATGACACGCCATGACTTTGCTATTTAAGAGGGTTTTTTGTTATGGAATTTTGAATATTTAAATAATAATTTAGGTACATAATTATGTACCATATCACCCACATATGTTAAAACAATTGATAACAATACAATACTCTGCGTGATTTTTTTTTTTCTGGGAATGTTCAACGCCTGTGAGTTTAACGTTGGCAAAATCGAAACATATATCTCTATGGACTTCATCAGTGCGTTCATCTTCATGTTTGCACAAAGTGACGAACAACAGGAGAGGCCTATGTCCAGCAGTGAACTGCGATAGGCTGATGATGATGAGAGTCTATGGATAGATTTTTGAGCTGCATGACTTTCTTACGTTATGAGAACTCTTGACAGATTCTTCAAGACTTTCCTGGGGAAATGTAAAAGGAAGGATACTAACCAAGTATATACATCATGGTGAAGCAGTTGTCGAAGGCTAATCCCACCAGGAACCTGCAGACGGCGAAGGTCCAGAAGCTGTCACAGAAAGCGGTACCCACACCGGCCGCGAAGCCGATCAGGTTAGTACCTGGAATAATGAGGGAATGTTAAGTACACTATTACAACGCGTTAATGAACTGGGTTCTTAAGGCGGGGCATGAAACGGCATCTCAGTGGGCTTTCAGGGTGAGGGCGACAGGCGCAATGGGATTGCTGTACTGTGCCTGTCGACCTTTTGGACTTGAACTTCTGGACCTCACGACCGCTTACCATCAGGTGGAGTGAGGTCATCCTGAAAGCTCTTCTTATAAAAAAAATGAAAACCCACAAATCCAGAAATTACTTTGTTCAATAACGAGTGTAAAATCAACTTTACTAATGAAAATAGCCTAGGGGTTTAAAATAGGCCTGGGCCCACATTATAACGAAAAACAAAATTACAATAGGTTTTTCCATTGCCTTCCTGGTTAATTATAATAAAGGGTGTTGTAAAACCTTTTGATGTGAAGAGCATAATAGGTTATCAAACTTATGCCCTGTTTGACACTGATGGCTATAGACATTATTTTTCCCAATGGATGCAAAGTGAGTTCGTGCCGTTATTTCAGGGTACCATTGAATATCGGAAACCTTCCTTAAGTTTTATTATTTATGTTTAACCATAATGTTTTTCTTTGCACGTGGAGTAGGTATGCCTATACCTAAACGATAGTCCTCAGACGCAATTTACTTTATTACAATCACTTAAGTTGAAACAATCGTCGATGAATAAATAAAAACCACATTCTGTAATAATATGTGATTATTTTTTACCTCATAAGATGGTATATTAGTTCATTGCATTTTCCTTTTATAGGTGACCGCAATTTTTATTAAACTGATCGAACGTCGCGTCGGTGAGTGTCAGTAACAACTCTTGAAACAATGACTTGTGGTAATATATATAGCTTTGCTTATTTGCAATATTATCTAAGGAAATTTAAGTGGTATTAAGTTGTATTGCCATTTGCCAATGTGTTTTCTAATTTGAGCTTCATATACATGTACTTTTATTCGACCATCTTAGGATGGTAGAAAATACCGTGTCTAAACCTGTACACCAGCGAATTCTAAGGCGTGAAGTAGACTAACCACTAACTAACAAAATTGGTCACCGTGTGAATAATGTCTAGCCGCATTAGTTTAGGTTCTCGATGTGACATGGGCTTTCGGTGTGTTTCCAATTGCTGCTAAAATCTATATTTTGGGGTTCTTTACATTAAAGCTTACCTTATATAAATAAGTAATTGACAGGAGAGGAAGTATATAAATTAAAATATAACAAACAGTCTTTTTTGACGGTATTGGTTCACAAGCATAAACTATGTAAGCACCAACCGTTGATTCACTTAACCCTAAACAATTTTACTACTATACAATTTTTAACAAAATACACTATCACCAAAGTCCAACATTATTACTTACCCATCAAAGCCGGTATCCTCCCGTACTTGTCAGCTATCCATCCGAAGACCAGCCCGCCCACAATGGCTCCGCAGAAGAAGATGGCCTGAGCTGTTGCCGCTAAGTTGTCCTTTTCGCAGACCCAGTCCAGCTGAAAGATACAAATACATGAATGGTACCTGAGCTATTTCAAAGACCTTATTAAGAATAATTTTAGACGACCCACGCATTTAAAATCATCATTTTGGTCTCAGAGTAGGTATAAGGGAAAACTTTAGAGAGAGTTCGCATTGATTTCAAAGTAAGCAGCTCAAGCTTTTTGTGTCATCATCATAGAAACAGTGAAACATCAGCATTCACAAAATTTAATGTTCTTTACAAGAATCGAACCCACTATCAATAGGTAGGTAGGACTCTGTTCAAAAGGCAGAATCATTGCGAAAAAAACCAAATAGGCCACCGGTCCAGTATTGCTGTTTGATTATTATTTAACATGTAATGATGCCATGCCATAAAAGTGCTGTGCGCCAAGGCAGTCCTATTTGACCATTTCTGTTTATCAAATTCATTGACCATTTTAAATACCGCTCTGCTATATGGCAATTGCTTTACTACTTTTGGACTCCTACCTAATTTATTCAAGCAAAAGTAAGTTCGTTCGATTGCTTGCTAGGCATTGCCATCATGGCTATTCAAGTCAAGTGATCACCTTTATCGTCTTAATTATGCATGATTCTATGAACGTATGCAATACTGAACGTATGAACTGGAATTTTTTACTCCAACTAAGATAAGGAAACCTTTGTATGGGGTTTATGTGATGTTCCTCTGTGTGGTGTGGTAAATGATAGATATTCAGTTTCCGGAAGATATCTAGATCATCGAAGTAGCGAAAAACAAATTATACCTACTCAGACATGTTGAATAAGCTATTTAAAAAAAATAAAGCTTCTTTTCAATTTATTACGTCAATGTAGGCTTCGGGATATATTATTATTATCAGACTATTTTTTATAACAAGTTCTTACCTATGCCGTAATAGTATTGTACAACAAAACGCACATCGCCTCTGTTTTATTATTTTGCATGAGAATGTTGTAGTCCATCAGGGTATTATCATTAGACCACTTTTATAACAGCATCTCACCTGTGACGCGATAGTGTCGTAAGGCACGTCGCTCTTGTTGTACTCCCAGCCGTTGGTGCAGGGTACTATGGGCCACTCGTCGTCAGGGGTGGTCCTGCCCTCGGCCAGGGCGGCTGCCCAGTCGGCGGAGTACATGCTACATCTGTCGTGCGCGAAGGGGCCGTTGGTTTTCGGTGGAATGGCAAGGGCTCGTCTGTAAAAGAGAGATATAAGTTTTATTTAATGCACATCAAACGGTTGACTTAATACTAGGCATACAGATACCATAAAGTACAATTCACGGTCTCGTCGCTATATAAGTGATTTCTTCCAGGCAACAGAGTTATTCATACATAATCAGTCATATTTTAGAAAAAGATGCACAATGCCATTGGAGATTTGTTAATAACATAAAAATCAATGTCTTAGATATTCATACTTCCTAAACTATCCATTAAGAAGCTCTTAGGGCTGTTTAAAACTCAATAGGTACTCAATATTGTAATAGACACAATTTTCATTTAAATTTAAAAAAAAATTGCTGTAATGCAGATGATAAATGCAGTGTATATTACGAGAAATCTGTCAGTACGTCAATGCCGCGGGAATCAGCAAAGTCTTTTAAACTATGGTTAATGAGAGACTTGTCGTGGCGATCAGGACACAGCGACTGTCCAATTAAAACCACTTACCGAGTACTACAACTGGTCGAATTATTACACGAAGGTAACTTAATTAAATATAGAGTCGTGACTTAAATAAGGAACCCAAACAAGGAATTGCTCATTATATTCAAAATAGCAGAATATAAACACAATAACATAACTTGTCCAATCAACTATAGGAAACAAATGTCAGTAATGCGAGTTTTTAAGATAAAGTGTATTACAAAAAATATTTTTAAAATCCAGCAACATCCGCCAATCAATAACAGAAGTGTCTTAACCTCACTTAATACAGGAACAACCTTCGACAAGCAATTCATCAAATGGTCATTAGAACCAATTTGTCAAATTCGCGTTGAGATACGCCTCTCATTATATTTGTGATTGTGAATCGTTGCCCAATGGACATATAAATGCGTGCACCCTAAAGAATTTGTAATTTAGTTTAAAATTAATTTGCAATGCTTTGGACTCTTTAACGTAAGATCCCTTATAAGAGCGGCCACAAAATAACAAGGCCTATTGCTGAGTCTCTTACTTAATATTTTTAAAACATAACGCCTAGTAGTACTTACTTACTACGTTTTTGAAAAAGAAAAAAACTTTAGCTTATGTGTTCAAAGTCATCTCGCTTTAAGAGGAATCCTTGAAGGCTAGAAACGTTTTCCTTTAGATTAATAATATTAGATGGTATGATTCAAAATAATATCTGGTACAAAAGCAAGTATGCCGTACGCAAATTCCTCGGCACTCTCTGCACGCTCGAAGACGATTTATTTCAACGACGCTATCTTTATCGCTTCATCGAACTTAAACATTCCGAGTGGAATCACATTGCATCACCCTTTTTTGAAGTCGCATTGCAAACCCCTGTTGACATAATAGAATGACCTCAAGTCAGAGGTTGCCAGACAAAGCCAATCACGGTCGTATCTAATCGACCGCGTGTACCGGACATTAATGAAATCAATTCCGTACTTTTTACTAAGTAAAATTCTGTGGAATCGTGGGGAGAAGTCATGCGTTTAGTATTAGATGGCACCAATTAGGGTTGCACTGAGCCTGTCCATAAGTTAAATTTTTCCCCCTATAGGAAAAAGATCCTTCAGGACAGTTTGACCCGGTGCTCTCATTAAGTCTTTTTTTGGTTTTCTAGGTTCTTTTGCTTTCCGATTTTTTGTGTCTTTTTAAATTTTCTTTCGTTTTCGACATTGTTTTCGCTAGTCGATTTTGTTTTGTTTTTAATTAGGTATCTTATGTTTTTGGGCTATTTCAGTGTTGCATTTTCAAAATGTTTAACGATACAAAAAATTGCGTCACATATAACATCAACTCTCTTAAGTAACTATTACTTTATGTTTTATAAAATAATACACAACATTTATTACACAATTATCTGTATCTCAGACTATTTCTGTCACCGCACCCAATCACTTGTGCAACAAAGAATAAATAAATTAGCGACTTTACGAGTTAACTTTTGCAGACAGGTCGTTAAACCAATCAACGGGCTGCCTAAATAACTGTTATCCGATTTTAGACCACGATTTGACCATGGCCTTCGCTCAGGCCAGAACCGCTAGAGGCGCTGCGGATGTATCCAAGGCTTAATGATTAGCCTGTAGCCACGATTGTTCTAACTGGCTTCCGTACACTTTGGATTTAGCACGGAGACAAGCCAGGCTACTCACATGCAAGAAATGTTCGCGACTTAACCTCCTAGGAGGAGACTTTCCCGTGACCACGTCTGTTGTAACACGGCCGAAACGTCGGATCGAAAACGATCGTTCGTTAAATGGATCGCGCAATTTTGCAAAATAAATCTTTTTTTTTTTTCTTTAGTGGCTCGACATAATGGCTTCCCTACGCCTGATGGAAAGCGAGAGAGAACGGGAAAGTAACTGTTTAGTTACCTGTCAGTTGCCACCGCCATGTCGGCCCAACCCCAACCCCCCACGAGATCTCTCCCATGTATCCCTCCCGTAACAACCAAACACCCTGTATAATATTTAAATAATAACAGTATGATTTCCTCGTTTTAAACGTTACCGAGGCGTAAGTATGGTACTCGCATCTGTGGGAACCACCCCGGTAAAAAACTGGCCGGGGTAGATGATACTTGAACTGTGCCATCCACCCCGTTAAACGACAGGGCCCGCCCTGTCGTTTAACGGTAACGTTTAACGGCGCTACCGGGGTCGATGAAACATTTTTTTCCAACCGTCCCGTTAAAGGAGCGGGACGACCGGGGCGGATGAAACTTACCCATTCTTATATATGAATTAAATTAATTAAAATCGACATTGACGAATTTTAGTTCGTATATTCGAACACGGGAGGGACAAATGGGCGGGATTTATGGTATCAAAGTACGCGATCCGTTCAACGAACGATCGTTTTCGTTTTTGGTGGAAGGGGCCAAGGTATCTGCACGTTATATCTCGAACGTTACGCGACATATTTCTGCAACTTTTTAGTTTCAAAATATTATTCGTATTATTCCGAATGTCTTGTAAAGAGAAGCGAGCAGGTTTTATTTGTTAATCCAATTCCAAAATCAAAGGACCGAATCTCAAGTTATTCAGCCTTTCCGATGAACTTCGTAACCGCAAATACGGTAGGTAAGTCGGTAACTTAATGCATTTTGGAGTACGAGTAGGTCTACTGGAAAACAACTTTCGTGATTTCTCATTAAGTAGAAATTGTTTTTTTTCTCTTTTTATTCAGGAATACTGGTTCCGTTGCCGGTTATAACAAATTTGATTTAAAATAATTTCGAATTTAAATTGGCTTGTGGAGACGAGGTGTTTGAGAAGATACTCTTCGGAGTCACAAACCGATAATACCTAAGTATAAAAGAAAAAATTGACACAAGTTGATTGGTTTGTCTGGCATATTTATTTCTGATGCCGGGAAGCCGGAAATATCGGTTACCATAGTGAGTTCTCGCCAAAATCTTCCGGTGTTAAACTGATTAAGCAAAAACCGATAAAATCAGCGAACCGTGCGTGTCTTGCCAATTTTTTTTGTTGTTATTTACATTTTTTTTTCACGTCTTCAATGAGTAGTAGTGGAGTCACGTTTTGTATTATTTTCTACAGGCTCAAGGTTTTATCATTTATCTCCCTTGCAAAATTGTTTTATTAATTTTAATGTTTAAAATTTTTTCACCTTAAGTTTTTTTTGGGACCGGATTTTTTATTTCCCCTTTTTCCCAATTGGTGTTGTGATTTCTAAAATATCATGTTAATTTTTGTAATAAGTATTGATGTTACGTTAATATGTGACAATTTCAGTGGAAACACTTTTTTGCCTCTGGTTTGTTTTGTATTGTTTTTTTAGATGATGATGTGCAGAAAATTATGGTGTATACCAAATCAATAAGTTTTTTTATCTAATAGGTAGGTACGTCCTACAATAAAAAATCATGAGAATAACATCTTGCGGTTAAATTAAAATTATATGAGATAGGATCAGCAATTACACTCTTGGAATCACAACCGGAATCATGATTCAAAGAACTTTAATATTGGAATATCATTTTCTAAGTAGGTACATTTTTTGCGTACCATCTTGGAATCGCAATGAAAAAAGTTTGGGTTTTCACCAGTTCATTTAAGATACCTACCTACTTTTGTTTAATTATTTTGAGTTTGCCCATGTGACGAACAACTGGAAAGGCCTATGTTCAGCAGTAGACTGCAATAGGCTGATGATGATGATGATGATGAGAAACATAATATTGTTAAGAAAGATATGGATCACAGGCAATTTAGAGTTCAATGTCGTATAAAATTTTTGCATGTCTGATTTGGTGCGTACCGCGAAGGCTGCATGTTATAATACGAATATAATAACTTAATTATGCAATGGCCAGATCCCATTTCGCATAATAAACACCTTCTTCCGATACAAACGAGCCTTCACACATACAATATAAGTAGGATATCCGTTTGCACAGCGGGTACAATTGCTAAAAGCGAGGTGAATTTTCAGGAAATACGTGTGCCTACTGATAGAAATGATGATAACTTAAGTGACGATTATTATTAATCACTTAGGTTGCCGATAAAATCTGACTTTGAACTTTTGTCTGTGAAATTTTCTGGTTAAATGGCTACAATGGCGCGAGCACAAGCATCATATGTCAGCCATCGCTTCGCTCAAACATATTGAGGGAAATTCAATCTTCATATAGAATTTTATAAGTATTATGAATAAATTACATTTGCCTTTTGTTATATTTTGGCTTTTTTATATGGATATTTCGGGAAGACATGTGTCAATTTCGAAAAAGAAACTTACGAAGTCGTTGCAGTGCTGAAGATATACGATTTCTTCAAAACAATAAAATTTTAAATTCTTCCCTGATATTTTTTGTATCTATATAGCTATAAATGTAACAAATTATGATGTCTGAAATTTATTTGATTAATTATTCCTTATTAAAGGCATACCGCCCGAAAAAATTAAAATAAAATTAACATTTCAAAACGATTTACAAGTTAAAATTGGCAGCTTACACGCAAATGAGCAAGTGATTAAAATTATTGTGCCATTTCGGCAATTAGGTAAAGACATTGCTTACTTCATAAACGAGAAATATATGCAATAATATTAATTGAAGCGATTAATTTGTTAAACAGCTATTAAGTGTCAACCGCAGTGGCATGTTGTGTGAACGCGCGGAACATGCGAAGGTTTCGGGTTTGGCCAATTTCGGGTGCAACAATGGGAAGTCTCTTCGTGTAGCCACACTCTGTCTGGCTGCTACTAATTTCCATCTATTATATATCTATTTATATATCAATTGTGAATAAACCTGCACACCGGTAAATAATTTCGAAAAAGTTGTGTGAAAACGACCAACCCTTGCTTTGCCGGTGTGGTCTTCTAAGGCCGTACTTATCGTCTTTGTTTAGAGTAGACCAAGCCCTAAGTGGGGACATATGTTGATGTAAATTGGCAAAAATTAACATGAATGTTTGCCTGCCAATAACAAAAAAATCTAGAGTAAGTAAGTATACTGACTGGTACACAAATGGTTTCCGTATCTTGTTCATATACTTACTGTTTTTTATACTCTTGAATATAATCATACGGTATTCATGGGCCAATATCAAGGTTTTATGTTAATAAGATATATGCATAATGTATTATTATATGTATGTCCGTATTGGATCGATTTAATGGTGACAAAAATAGATTATGGTATTTTATTTGCACTAATTGAATCATCAATTTATCGTGGTAATTAAAATAATATTATATTTTCTGGTAATTTATTTGTAAATAAATAGCCTCAGATAAATAAATAAATTAAAGGATCTATAAGCTCAATGACAAGTTTGTTTTTAACTCGGCGGTGGCTTGTGAAGTGCGGCCTCGGCTGACCCGATGATGGTTCCGGGTTCAATCCAAGTTAAAAAGATTTTCCAAAAATTCACAGCATATTAACATACCTACTTTTTAAAATACAATAGAACATTATTACCACCATACCAAATACAAAGTCAATCACGATCACAAGAACATCAGTCACGAACGGGATTCGAACCAACGACCCTTAAATCGATTAACTACACCTCCTAACCCTATCTTGCTGTCCTCTACCCAAAGGTTGTCAAGAAGAAATACCTTACAGATAAGAAGACCACTTGAATAGTACGACTTTACTGTGCTTAGATCTAAGTCAATTGATTTGGTTGGAGTGCAATAAAGAATATCTATCTAACTATATATCTATCTAACTACTTCCACATCATCATCATCAGCTCCTCGTAGTCCACTGCTAAACATAAGTTGTTCACCACTTCGATCGATCTTGGGCTTCTCGCACCAAGCTATTAGTCTACTTTGACCCACCAAGGCGCCCCACCAGTGGGGCAAAGCAAAAGTTTAAAATTGTCCGTGTAATCTGCCCCAGTAAATCGTCTCGATGGATCAGATTACACAGTCAACTTTGAAGCGGTCTGCGGTGGGGCGCCTTGGCGGGGCAAAGTAGACTAATACCTAACTACTTCAAATTTCTTAAATTTTATGCAAGAATTCTAATGCACTACCGAGGTTAAACAAATAATTCGCATCATAATTGCAAGATTCTTAAAAACAAGTTCAAGAGTAAATTATATAAACATTTTTTCTTGTAAATCTTCTGTTTCCTCTCGCCTTTCGGCTCTGGTGTCGTACGGACGTGCGTTAGAAACATTATTCACAAATATTAAATTAAATTATTTCGGCCTCCGTCTTGTGTGTCGTGGGTGGGTGCTGCGCCCCCGGACAGCCTGCTACTTCGCTTCCAGACAGCGTGAACGGTGAGCGGCCGCTTATACTTTTTACTCAAGTGCCGGGATTGAACCAACGTTTGTCGGTTGCTCGGCTCGTGTGTCTACCGATTGAGCCACCAAGTGCTGACGTTCGGTGACGAAATAAGCGACTACGTCCCGACACCACTGCTACGGACGTACACCTGTGCTACGAAACTCGTACTACGGACTACGAACGTGCGTTACGAGACATACAGGGCCGGATATTATCAACTATCTGAAGTACTATTTGAGACGTCATTCTCCATTTATTGCCTTATCTGTGGTATATTAACTGACCACTTTATAGACTCTGTGGGAATTAGGTATATAAGGTACGTCGGTGAAAATGAACATAGAACAACAAGTTGCTAAAGCAATCTCAGAACCTAATTTAAACCAACAAGAAGATGATCTTGCGAGAAATGCAAACGTGTCAGTAAGACAAAAAAGAAAACACGACAACTCTGCTGAATTTGAAAAATTTCGAGAAGAAATGAAAGAGATGTTTGACGAGTGGTCTATTAAGCAAGATAGTCAGATGCAAAAGCTCTTCCCAATATTAAGTGGCATACAAACTGCAAATTCCAACATTGAAAGTGCTATAACTTTTCTTATGGACCAAAACTCTGATTTAAACAAGAAGATAGAAAAACTTGAAATGGAAATTAAAAAGAAAAATGAATACATTGCGATAATAGAAGAGCGCTTGGAAGATACAATGAGAACAAGCAGGAAATCAACTATAGAAATAAAAAACGTGCCTATTGATGCTAAGGACTCCAAGGAAGAAATGGTGCATATGGTGGAGCTACTATGCGAAACAATAAAAGTAGAAGTTAAAAAAAGCGATATCAAGGATATTTATAAGGCAAAAGGATCTACAGACAAAAAAACGATTGTTGTAGAACTCAGCTCTACGATAACTAAGGATGCAGTACTAAAGAATGCTAAACTATATAATGCAAAAAATAAAACCAACAAACTTAGTGCAAAGCATCTAGGCAATAAGAAATATCCGGATATTCCAATATTCATTGCTGAAAATCTAACACCACAAGCATCAAGGCTTTACTTCCTGGCAAGAGATTTAAAAAAATCTAAAAACTATAAATATTGCTGGACTTCATACGGAAGAATTTACGTGAGGAAAGAAGATACCACACCAATCATATTACTGAAGAATGAAGTTCAAATCCAAAATCTAATGAATCAGAGCCAATGACTAGTTTTCCACTGGCTAATGTCGATGTACTTATACTGGGAAATAATCAAAGTCTATTTCTGTAATACTAACTATATTTTTGTATTGAATTTGGATTGTATTTATTTATTATTTATCAACATTTTACAAGGAAATCATGCTTATTCTATTTTATGTGCTATATTTTACTTATTTATAACTGATATTTTGATCAAGAACACACAAACAAAATTGCCTAAACATAACTTAAGAAAACAATTAATGCCTAAACATTATAATTTTTTACACTTGAAGCTACATAAATCACTTTTTTGTTTCTGCTCACATGAAAATATATGTCAAATCACCAAGCTACAACCAGCAACCTTAAGATATTTCAATTATGAGTAATGTCACTAAGCGAATACATGAATTAGATTCAATAAGTAATATAACCAGTTTCACATGTTGCATAGAAGACCTACAAACTAACCTTCATAAAACAAAACCCCACTACTGTATAATATCCCAAAACATCAGGAGCATATACAAAAACTACAACGACTTGGATATAAACCTTGCCATGCTAAAGTGTCAGATAGATATAATCATACTCACGGAGTGTTGGTTAAATCCTCAAGTTCCACTTCCTATAAGATCAGGTTATTATTCATACCGTTCAGAAAATAAAGTAACGCAAAATGATGGAGTTGTCGTATATATTCATAATACTATAGAACATAAAATTAGGGAAGTGACCTTGATGGAGGCCACTTGCCTTGAGATTACTTTAAAGGATTGTACTATTCTCGGTATATACAGATCTCCTTCTAATGGGAACACTACTAACTTTATTAACTCCCTAAATGACTACCTTTTTTCATGTTCAGTAAATACAAATGTTGTTATATCTGGCGACATTAATATTAACATAATGGAAAACAACAGTGATAACCGCTCCATGAATTACCTCGACATGTTAGCTAGTCATGGGTTGCTACCTGGGCACAGGGCTAATACGAGAATAAATAGTTGTTTGGAGCATACCATGACAAGCCTTGATCCAAAAAAATACCATGCTTCTGTGGGTATCCTTGAGACGACTGTCACCGACCACCTAATGTCTGTATTGAATATTTACCTTAAAGTAAAAACCAAAATACCCAAATTCACCAAAACCTTCATAAACTACCCTGATGCATTAAAAACTCTCCAGAAAAATAACCTACGGCAACTCTTAAGTATACTTGACCCTAATGAATTAGCTGAAAAACTAATAAATATTTTATCATCATCATTAACATTGAACAGTACAACAAAAAAAATTCCTAATAAAAAAATAATAATCAAGCCATGGATCTCTTCTGGCATACTTAGATGCATTCAAAATAGAAACAAACTACAAAAACAGTTAAAATTGGACGAACACAATGAAGTACTTAAAATTACATATAGGCGCTATCGTAATTATTGTAATAACCTAATTAAAAAACTGAAAAGACAATATGAACGAGACCTACTAAATAAAACCAAACAAAACACTAAGCAACTATGGAATTCTGTAAAATCAATAACAAATACTAATAAAGTAAAAACGAAAAACAACGAATTAAGTAACATAGAACGTTCTGCTGTCGAGTCTGCAAATGTAATAAATAATCATTTCTTAAATGTGGGGAAAAACTTAGCTGAAAAAATTAATAATACTGATACTGACTTGAAATACAAATTGGAATCAATGAATTTGCCGAGTCAAAGTAAAACGATTGGCATTATAGATCCAGATCCGGGTGAAATCATAACTATCATAAATAACCTAAAAACAGACTCCGCAGCAGGCTGGGACGGTATATCCACAAAATTTATTAAACTAGCAAAACGAGAGTTAGCACCAATTATCAGTCACTTGAGTTGTCTTAGTTTTAATACGGGAATATTTCCCAGATTATTAAAGCGTTCAATCATTCACCCAATCTACAAGAGTGGGGACAAATACGATGTAAACAACTATAGGCCTATCTCAGTACTCACTGCTATCTCTAAAATCCTAGAGAAATTGATTAATAAGCGCCTAATTGATTTTCTAAACAAATTCAAAATTATTTCTGACTCACAGTATGGTTTTAGGGAGGGTAGAAGTACGGAAGATGCAATATTAGCACTGACAGGTAATATCATAAACGGATTAGATCAGAAAAAGAGGGCAATATGTGTGTTTCTAGATTTACAGAAAGCATTTGACACCGTGTCTGTCCCAATTTTGGTATCAAAGTTAGAGAAGGTGGGGATTAGGGGAAAATTCTTGGATCTTATATCGGACTACCTGACCGATCGAACCCAACAAGTAAAATTGGATGAAAAAGTCCTAAGTGACATTGAGTTGACACTAACTTACGGTGTTCCACAAGGCAGCGTTCTAGGACCAACACTGTTCCTATTATATATTAATGATCTCACAGATTTAAAATTGACAAATGGACGAGTTTTTTCCTACGCTGATGACACAGCACTACTTTTTCAAAGTTCCAGCTGGGAAGAAACTTATGCCTGGGCTGAAGCAGGACTGGAGACGGTAATGAACTGGCTTAATAACAACTTTCTAACATTGAACATAAAAAAAACTAATTACATTGCCTTTTCTCCTGCAAAAACATCCCAGCCAAATAGTAATCTTAAACTGACTTCTCACTCTTGTCGCCGCGAAGCAAATAAGCTATGTAACTGTATCGAAATAGAAAAGTTATCATTTACAAAATATTTAGGTGTTCATATCGATCAACATCTGTCATGGCACAAACAAATTGACTCTGTGATAGCTCGGGTTCGAAAGCTGTCCTGGATTTTCAAGTACCTTAGACATGTTGCTGATAGAGAGCTTCTGATATATATTTACAAGTCCTTAGTTCAATCAATAATATGTTACTGTCTTCCCATATGGGGTGGTACCCATAAAACAAAATTACTGGAACTAGAACGCGCACAACGATCGCTTCTTAAAGTTATGCTATTCAAAAGGCGAAGATATAGTACACACGAACTTTACAAAGAGGCGAACGTCCTGTCGATTCGGAAATTATACATATTGACAACCATCTTAAAAAAACATAAGTCTGTATCAGTTGATTCTCAGGTCCTGCAGAAGCGTAATCCATACTCAGTTTTACCTCGACCTAAAGTAAGAACTAAGTTTGCCGGTGTACAGTATCATTCCCAATCAGTGACCCTATATAACAAATTAAATAGAACTTTGAATATTTATAACGAACCACTCATCAAATGCAAAACTGATTTAATTAGATGGCTGAACCAGTTGGATTATCAGGAAATAGAAGCTTGGATAAAACCCACATAAAAGAGAATATTGTAATTGTAACTAGGTATTACACTTTTTCAAAATATTACACTACAAAAAAAAAAAACTTAATCAAGCATGAAATATTTGAGTATTAATTATTATTTATATAAATATTTATCTATGTATACATATATATATATATATTTATATATTTATCCTAAGTATGTATATACGTATTGGTGTGATTGTATGTCTATATAGTTGTATGTATTAGGTAATACGAGTGCAGGTAATACTACTTATAGAGAGCAGATTTCTCCCAACACAGGCATATTTTTGCTTAAAGGGAGAGGTCTTAAATAATGTACCCCAACACCTGTAATCTTTTAATAAATATTTTTGAATTTTTTGAATTGAATTTTGTTTAACATTTAATTGGACCATTATTGCAATCAATAATTCATTTATGGATATTTTTCATTGTTGAAAGATGCCAATCTTTGGTGTTATTTGTTGACCATTCTTGATGTAAATATTGTCTGTGATGGCTAGTGGTTGTGACTGACGGCTATAGAGCATAAAGTGCAAGGTTCAAGTATCAGATTGTACAATAGTTTTGAAAGTAAAAGAAGCAAATAACTAGCTTAACACATCACACCTATTATCAGGTCTCAAAGTAAGGTCTTTCACAACATCCAGACACATTTAGGAAAGTTCATTTCCTAAATTGACCCAACCGAGAATCGAAACCGGGACTTTTTGATCCTTCGCGCTTTAAGCTTAGGGACCATGTCACACAGGGGGACAAGTGCTTTTAAAACGAATACGTTGCGGATGCACAACGATTTTATCGTGGAGAGAAACGGAATATATTCTGTTAGTGATCTGCCACACTGGCGGATTTCGGCAGCGGCAGATGCAGATGCGACCACTGCCCCCACAGAGCAATGATAAAGAGCGATTAGCTAATTTTTATGTCTATGAATTAACCACAATTTGACCCTATACTTTTGTTTAATTACCTTGACATCTATTTGAAATGTCACTTTCTTATCATCTGTCATGTCGCCATTTTGTGATATATTGGCTTGGCGTGAGCCAAGGTTATATTCAAATTAGATTAGGATACTAAGTCTTGACTCGTGACTTTTAATAAGACTTTTGCATTGAAAGTGAATTAAGATGTATGCATTGATATTTTTAGGGGAGGTCAGGCGCAAGACAAATAGGTAGTTAGGTAAAGAGCCAAGCCACACGGTGCGTTACGGCCCCGCACCGTCACGTCCGTATAATGTACATTGCGTTTTGACACATCAGTTCCGTGTCTACTCGTAGTGTTAGAGTGGCAATGTATATCAATCAGAGCTTCTGTAGTGCCTCACCGCACCGTGTGGGCTGGCTCTAACGCCCAAGAAGCTTACACCCGTATTTACAAACTACTTATCTAGCAACACTATGCGAAGTAAGGCATTTACCATAGCAACCGGCACTCAAGTGTTGTCTATGAATGGGTTTTGGGTACCTGTGCGTCCGCGCGTCGCAAAGTAACTTGTGAATAAGGGTGTAAGTTTCGCTCTAGTATTAAGACCGACCTACGGGGGGTTACTACCAAATTCAGAAGAATAGTTCTTTTGCAATATTGGCCTGACCGAGAATTGATCCAGCCTCCCTACACGCCTCTTCGGCAGAGGAATCTTATTCTGAAATACCTCAGTTGACACTATTTTGGTCACATGTATATGATGTATATCATAAAAAATGAGTAGGTATGTGTTCCAATTAAAGATTTTTCTATTTATAGATCTACTAGCAGTGCCCGCGACTTCGTCCGCAAGGAATAGAGTTTCATCCCGTTGGAGGTAGAATTGGTCAAAATCCTTTCTTAGCGGATGTCTACGTCATAACATCTACCTGCATACCAAATTTCAGCCCGATCGGTCCAGTGGTTTGGGCTGTGCGTTGATAGATCACTATGTCAGTCAGTCAGTCAGTTACCTTTGAGTTTTATATATTTAGAGAAGATTAATAAGAGCTGACACCGCATAGTCCTGCAAATACAAGGATAAATAGATAGATATCCTTCATTGCACATCAAGCAATTAACTTGAAACTAAGCATTTAAACTGTATTACCGATGGACATGACGTGAGATATAAGGACGTAATAACTAACTTCCTTCCTTGGGTATATCGAGTAATGTCTTGACAAAAAAACCCAATAGAATTATACTAGCCTAACAGCCTAACCGATCCGAACAGGGGATCGATCTCTGGACTTCCTGGTTGTCATCCGGAATTTATAAACACTCTAGCTGCGCCCCGCGATGTTACCCGCAATATTTACCATTCTCGTGGGAATTCCTTTCTTAGTGCACCTCTACGGTACCTAAGCTATGTCCCTTTCAAATTTAAAGTGCCTATTATCAATTGATATGTCAGTCAGTTTCTCCTTTTATATATTTTGATAAAACGACAAAAAGAATTATAGAGTGATGCAAATCTTCATCATCATCAGCCTGCAAAGCCTGCTGGACATAGCCCCCTCCCTTAATCACAATCATCACCCTTGGCAGGCGGGTTGGTGACCGCAGTAGGGTTTATTTGTACACAGGTAAACGCTGCTGCCCGTTTCCTGATATGCTCTTAGTTGTCTTCGACACCCACGGGATTCTATTCTTAATCCGGAAACCACTGGATACATAGCAAACTTCTTGAAAATGCAAGAAAAAGACTATTGTAAACATGTTATTAAGATAACAGACTATTGGTAGGTTTTTCTATAGCCTCTTATAAGGATTTCCTCCATTCTCCAGTAATAGGGTACCAAACCAGGATAAAATTTGTACAAAATGTTAACACCATCAATCACACAATCCAATTAAGAACAAATTTCAAAGCAAACACTCAAATTGCAGTAATTAATGAAAATTCTGTAATTATCTCACCTACTGGTACTGATTCCGGTGTGGTGGAACAAAAAAATTTAACAAGTAATACAATTTATGTATCGTGTGTAAAGATTTAGTTGCGATATTACGTAATGGTAATCAGGATATAAAAATAATTATGTAATTGGTCTTCATAGATTGCAGTAAATACTTTTATAAAAGCAACCAAAAGATTTAGATGTCTGCCCCCTGTGACAGGCGGTGAAGGTCCGAAAAGATTCTTTAAAAAAAAAAGTAAAAATTGTTTATTTCCAAGAAAAATGTACAATTTACAGTATCACTTATGAAAGCCACACTAGGCAATGCCTGTCTCGTGGCAATAATAAAAAGACTATGTTTCTATATCCCTTGACAACTACATATAATGGAGCGATCACTATTTCTGCATATAACACCTATTACCGCATCTTTATCTTAATTAAATTAAATGTGCCGATTTTTTTACACAAATTAATTGGTCCTTATTAAAGTGTGTTCTACAGTTAACGATATTAATTAATTTACAACAGAAACGCTTGTTGGGCGGAAATCACCGTTTTTGTAAGATAAAAAAAAAACTTTTAGTTTAATTTCATTGTTGAAGTATATTATTTTGTTACCTTGGAGGTTTTAACATAATGAACGTAAACGGATGACTGGGTACACTTTGCGTTTTGTGGAATAAGTAAAACTAATTCAATTTACTTGAAATTACTTATTCAGTAGGTATTATGGACAAATAGCCGGACAAGCAAACCGAATTTGTTATCATTTGCCACCGCGATGCCTTTTTTGACGCGACACACGGTAGGAAAGTACCCAAAATGATCTAATTTGTAAGGTTTTGTTAAACACAGGCTTTAATTTTTTTTTTTTTTTATAGTGGCTCGACATAATGGCTTCCCTACGCCTGATGGAAAGCGAAAGAGAAGCCCAAGTCGCTGTGACAACGAGCAAGTAACTGGTCAGTTACCTGTCAGTTGCCACCGCCATGCCGGCCCAACCCTAACCCCCACGAGCTCCGGAAACCCTACTCACCGGCAGAAACACGACCCAGAGGTCATTTGACTGCGGTATTCTATAGGGTGGAGGTCCTTCCCCG
Source organism: Conogethes punctiferalis (assembly GCA_031163375.1). NCBI lineage: Eukaryota > Metazoa > Arthropoda > Insecta > Lepidoptera > Crambidae > Conogethes > Conogethes punctiferalis. Next base: position 3,094,128 of record CM062077.1, on the reverse strand, counting down.
GACGGGCGGCTCAATTCGAGCGAAGATTCGCTATGCCCTTCCTCTCTTGTTTTGTATTGTACCTACATGAAGGAATATTTTCCATAGTGCCGACATTATAATACCTAGTTTTGATCTTAAATATATAAAAGGAGAAAATGACAGACTGACTCACACATATCAACGCACAGCCTAATCTGCTAAACGTAGGCACTTGAAATTTGAAAGGGACATAGTTTAGGTACCGTAGAGGTGCACTAAGGAAGGAATTCCCGAAATTCCCACGGAAACGGGAAATGTTGCGGGTGAACTACATCGCGGGTAACACCGCGGGGCGCAGCTAGTTTAAATATAATCATAATAAAGTAGACACTTACCTTTCTTCAACAGTAAGATTCGCTAGTTCTGGGATCCAACACCAGTGCTGCTCAGGAGTGATAGTCATAAATATTTGCGAAAAGTACACAAACGCAACGAAAAACGCAAAAGGTATCATCAACAGGAACAAAAGTTTCTGGTAAAGTCCAAACTCTCCGACATATGGCAGCAAATCGTCGAAATCTGTCGCTTTTTTTGGTTTATCATTTTTATCGTCTTTCTCTTTTCTGCTGCTCTCCGGCAGTTTTTTCTCACTGGCAACATTATCAGGGCTATCGTTGATGTAACCTTTGTTGACAAAACCTCCGCCGAGGTCGATGTTTGACAGTTTCTCGTCTATGGAATTTTGGCGGGAGTCGCTGTCCTGCTCGCAGCACGGAGTTCTTTCTTGTGGTGCCATATTTTATTTTTTATTTGTTAATTTTGGAGATCAAATGTGCATACTTGTCTTCTAGTTGATTCGACCTGTAACAATGGAAAATAGCGTTATATACACAGTTATATATTATTCTGTCAATATACGATTCAATTGTAACGACTTGTGTTCAAAATACATCAACGTCATATCACAACACAAAGGTGAGTTTTATTTGGTTTTATTTCAGTTGTAAACAGAGATAATTTTAGTTTTATTTGGAATTACATAATAAGATGTTAGACATTAAAATTAACAAAACAAAATTAAAGGAAACTTATAAACTTAGTTGTAAACTAAAATTATGAACAATTTTTAATAAATTCACCCTGTCCGAAGTACAAAACCCAACACCTACATGTATAAAAAATGGCTACCTCGTTAGATTAATGGTCCCAATCTCCGCCTAAGGACCAATACTTTATTAATTTTGTCATAATTAAAAGTACTCGTAATATACTTATGTAAATGTATTGTGTAATTTATAGCTCTCTGTGGCTATATATGACTGACCCGGTGGCTCAATTAGTAACTCCTGCTTTCTGAACCAGTGACCGTGGGTTCGATCCCCACCCGGAGCAAAAATTCGTTATGATGAACATTTGTAAGTATTTGTTTCGTTTCTGGGTGTTTATATTTGTATGTATGTATACTCGTATATTTGTGATAGCTTCTTTGTGCTGGTAGGTAAACTCATAACACAATTGCTTAAGCTACTTACTTTGGAATCGGAGCAATAAGTGATGTTGTCTTATTTATTATTACATAGATATTATTTATTATTAAACAAGAGGGTATACCCTACGGGTATTTAATCACTTTACAACCTCTAAAATAATCAATGTTTCTCTACTATATTGTGCATGAATTATACATACCTATAAACCTTCCACTTCAATCACTCTATCTATTAAAAAAACCGCATCAAAATCCGTTAAGTACTTTAAACATCTAAGCATACATAGGGGCAGACACACCAAAAGCTACTTTGTTTTATACTATGTAGTGAAATCAATTGCTTGTTTCAATTCAAGACCTATATCTATCTATCTAGACTAGACAATAACTTCTATGACAAACAGCATTTACTAGACCTAATTGATTCATAGCCTTAAGCTGTATAACTTAGATAGACGTAACTTAAACGGTAAACTGTGTCCCCTTCGAGAGTGTCGTAACGAGGCCTCGAGTGATACGTGTGCTGCTTGTTTAAGTAATAAATGCGGCATTAAGCGGTGTTTGATAAGCAAGCTAAGTATACAATTAAGTAGATCGAAAGATTAGTCTGTCTGGACACCAAGTTTGATAATTTAAAAATGGCGAGATCGATTACCTAGGATCTAGGCATCATTATGTAATCCAGTTCACATTGTAGCCCAATTTTCAAGTAGGTTTCACTCCAGTGTTTGCAGAATAATAAAAAAAGCTCTAGGTATCTCGAAAAATAGGTAATATGTTATTTTAAAACACGTTCATATTTCAGTCATAGCCGGGTGGTTCATTTGGTAGCGACACCTGCCTGTCTGAGTGTTTGTATTTTGTAAATTCACACAAGTACTCGAGCTTATTTTGGGATCGGACAAACGTACATGATGTTATATGATATTTATATATTCCTGATTTCTCATATAACATGCAGACATTTGTAATCTATTCTATTTGTATACTTGTTGCAGTCAAAACTCTTAACCAGTCAAAAGTACTATTGACTAGCAAAATCAGTCAAAAGTACTTTTGACTGAACAGTTTGGTCAAAAGTGGTTTTGACTGAAAAATATTGGTTATTATTACTTTTGACTGCAAATTTGCGGTCAAAAGTACTTTTAACTGACGCTCTTGGTCAATAGTATTTTTAACTGCAAAAACTGCCGGGGTCGCACCCCCTGACGTGCGTCGGGAGGTAGCTTGCGGCATCGAGAAGCGGAAGCAGGAGACCGACCACAGACATCCACTGTTCGATTACCGTATGCCTGAGGGGAGGTTGAAAAGCCGGAATAGCTTTTTAAGACGGACCAAGGCTGCTGCAACCCGTCCCCCGGATGCGAGGATTGACCTCTGGACTGCGAGAACTCCTCCACCACCACATTACGTACCACCGGCCGAAGGTTTGCCTCCTGGTCGAGACGAGTCTTGGCCAGTGTGGAGAACTCTTAATCGACTTCGCTCAGGAGTTGGCCGGTGTGGATCTAATCTGCTTAAGTGGGGGCTGAGCGGGAATGTTCATGCTGGCTGCACCACTGCAGACCATGGCGCATTTGCTCACCTGCCAGCTGTGTCCCACTGCGTGCACGGTAGATGATCTTTGCAGAGCGAGCGACAATGGCATCCAGGTCGCCAAGTTTTGGACTGGTTTTGTTTGAGGTGGATTGCCATTGACTCGAGAAGAAGAAGACTGCAAAAAAGCATCAGTCTATCAGGCAATATTAACTCGTTAGATGTAACTACAAAAGTGATTTACCTATTAGTAAATGTGAAATCATTTTGTACTATGAGTAATAAAAGATTTCACATCAGACCTGGTAAGTCTTGCTGCAGTTAAATCTTAAAACTTACCCAGCATATCTAGGTTGGGTTCTAGTCGAATCAGATAACAGGGGCCTTTTTGGTTGACCAATCCGCAGCTTATGATATAGTCAACATAAGGAAACTGCTTCAGAAGGTGGCAGATATAACAGAGGACCAAATATGTGGGACTCGCTCCGCGTCAGCAGAGAATACCCACTATAAAACCCCTGTTGCCACCGTCTAATGCGCCTTGGGTGACGCCTGAGTCAGTGGGTGCTCCGTCCTTGTCGCTGCCCAGGACCTCGATCTGGCGCAACTCTTGCGGCAAATAACAGCGTAAAAGGAGACCTGGCGAGCGATTGCTCGAACTCTGTGAGATGGTGAAAAAGGAGAGCGTAGGGCAGCTGTAGACGCGCCCGCTCTACGCCGCCCCCGCCCAGGTCCGGGCGTCCCTGGAAGGCATACGACGCATTGTATGCCCTCTGAGCCTCTTCTTTGTGTCCCGAGTGGTGAGTGCGGGGGCGTGATCCACTTATTGGGGCGTAACGGTGTAGTGGGTGCAGCCACATTCACTGTACCCTCAAAGAGCTTGCTGGGGTACACCTTGACCTGGCTAATGTGGAAGACTCTGAACAGGCTGCGCACTTAGGTTGGCCGCTGTAAGGACAATCTGTCAAGGTGAGGCTTTTTAGACGCATTTTTAGATGATGTGGTGTCGCTCCAGAAGCTATGGCACGCCTGCTTCAGAGTCTCGGATGTCCGAACACCTGTCTGCACGAAAACTTGCTGTTCGCCAGACATACAATGATCTCAGAGTTTTGGTCTCGAGAAGAAGAGCATAGGTATGAGTAATATTAAAGTTTATATGTGCGTTTGTCGTTATTTTTATCGACCACCAATTTTGAGAGTTTTCACTGATACAACCAGTCAAAACCACTTTTGACGGAATAACTAAGTCTGAAGTACTTTTAACCAGCTCCATTGGGCAAAAGTACTTTTAACTGTTATTTCAGTTAAAAGTATTATTGACCAAAGCATGTGGTCAAAACTACTTTTGACTAATTTTGCTAGTCAATAGTACTTTTGACTGGTTAAGGGTTCTGACTGCAACATACTGATTGCAACGTTGTCCTTGCTGACCGTACACAGTCATTCATCAACCGCTTGATTCGCAAATTGGTTTTAGTTTAATATTATTCATACAAGCAATTAATCAGAATCGAACATTTGGGTCGCGTTGAAGCTGTGACCATGATTTAGATAATGTATAGTGGGAGCTGTACCTACCTCTATACATTATCTATACAGGTAGATGGGTAATTTAATATACTGCCTAGTAAATTGATAATCATTCATCATCATGATCAGCCTGAAATCGTCCACTGTTGGACTTCTCGCCTCCCCTAATGACAATTGATATAATTAGTTTGCTACCATAATACTTAAATATACACGTTTATCTACTTTTATTAGTTTCATGCCTAAAAACCCGGATTTCCCAGGTTCGAGCCCGGGTCAGCCAAATATAGCTTACAGACTTGGTATTTCCTGTAAAAAAAACTACTCTGTAGCAGCCCTTAAATTAGAAGGTTGATTGACGATGGAGCAAAGGTAAATTTAAAACAAATAAGTAATTTATTATTTATATATTGTAACTAGCTGTGCCCCTGCGGCTTCGCCCACATTAACCCCTCAGGAGTGCCAATTTCCAAAAGTCAAAAACTTATCGTTATTTGTTTTGTTTTATGACCCTGAATACTAATTTTTATGAAATTTATTTCAAAAATGACAAAGTTTCATAAAAACGTTTAATCCCTATTTTACCCCTTTAGCGGGTGAATTTCGAAAAATGCCTTCTTAGCGGGCGCCTACGTCATAAATGTAACCTATATGCAAAATTTCGTTGCATTCGCTTCAGCGGTTTAGGGATCTGCGTTGCTAGTTCAGTCAGGACATATTCTTTTATATGTATAGATAGATAAATCTTCTTCTTCGAACTAGCGTTTTCCCGGCCTAGTGCCAGGGTCCGCTTTCCGACACAATCTCCTCCACTTTGCCCGATCTTCGGCATCCTCCGGTTTGAGACTGTTCTCCTCCATGTCCGCTCTAACGACGTACAGCCAGCGCTTCTTAGGTCTGCCGCGATAGATAAATAATTTATTTTATTCTAATATTTTTGATTTTATTTGAAAAGCCATTGGGGACCTGCGCCTCGACCGGCAACACAGAGTACACCTGTGCACCATAGGATATATTGTGTACTAGCTGTGCCCGAGGCTTCGCCCGTGTTCATGTCGGTTTGTCACAGAAGTGTTTTTGCATCCCTTTTTGCGCAATAAAAGGTAGCCTATGTCCTTCCTCAGGGTCTAAAGATTCTCTGTGCCATATTTCATCAAAATCGGTTGAGAGATTTAAGCGGGAAAGTGTAACAGACAGAGTTACTTTCTCATTTATAATATTTGGCTAACCTGCTTATAGATCAGTCGGATAGCTGAAATACCATCGGACAGGAGAATCCCTTATCATACGAGAAGGTACATCAATTTTAAAAATATCAGCGTTTTTAGATCTGATAAAGGATCCAGTAAAGTTGCTTTAATCTCTCATATTATTATTGTATTCTTTTAATCAAAAACATAATGGGACCAATTATCCGATTACAAAGGTTAATTAATGAAATCTTAATTTACGACAAAAATATTTTCCACTGAATTCAGACAATGCAGAAAATTATATTTTTCAGGGGCAACATTTCGCAAACGCGAAAAAAGTAGGTGAACATTTTGCGATATAATTTTTGTGCTAATAAATATTTATTGCTAACGAATTTCCTCCGCGTAAGTGGCGTACTTCCAGGGCATTTTAATTAATTATATAATTAAATGACCTAACTTTGATTGACAGGTGTAAAAAATATAGTTGGTTGAAAAATGGCGAAGTGTTTTGACCTTAAACAATTTTTTTTACTTAGTAGCACAGCATAGTGACCTCTTGTCGTCTGATGGTAAGAGAAAGAGAGGCCCAAGTCGCTGCGGCAATCGACAAGTAACCAAATCAATCCGTGGTCAAATGCCACCCTGGCTATATACCTGCTAATTAAGTTATAGCTAAGTAGTTTTGCCATTTCATGATATTAGTAGAAAATCATTTCTGTATACAAAGACGATTTTTTGAAATGACCCACTCTTGGCCAAATTTTGGGCACAACAGCCACAGATGGAGACTTACCATGCGCCGTAGAGGTTTGTTGTAGTGAGTTTCACAGCCTCCAGTTTCGGCAGATGTACTTACGGCTTATCGTACTTTACGGTAGGCACGAGTGCTGATTGCACAATGGTTTTTTAGGGCGCGCTTCCATAAAATCAGGGCTGCGCTAAGCCAACAAAAATTTACCAATGATACTGAAGCGGAGATGAGAAGTGAGATTTGATCAATACGATATCATTGGTCAATGTTTTATTAGCTCCGCTTCTATGGAACAGCACATTAAGCCTGTTCCAGCAGTGATATGCATTGATAGGAACCCAACACAAATTAGCCACAAGCTTATTATTAATGAATGTTCGACTTACGTCGCGTACGGTATAAATATTGCAAAATATCCGCGTCGGACCAAATGCTCGTATATCTTAAACTGATCGCAAAGTCCGACCCAAATAAGTAGACGTAATTTACGTTTAATGAAACAACTTGTAAGGATAACTTATGTTGCAATTTGTCGATTTGCACAAGAAATATCCATGGTCACACAAATTGCACATTTATTTGTTAGTTGTAGCGTAGACACGGTAATAAAATTGTAAATATCAGACAACATCAAATACATTGCTTTGATCCCAAAGTAGCCTAATTACTTGTGTTATGGGTATTGGAACGATGTGCCATAAATATACATACATAATACATGATTATCTTCAGACAAGGAACAAACACAAATGCTCATCCCACGAAAGTTTGTCCGGGATAGGTATCAATCTCACGACTCTTGGTTCAGAAGGCAAGGGTCACTACCAAATGAGCGACTGGGCCAGTAGACAATAATACCGAACTTGACCGAATTTCGGTCCCACTGGCTAATGAAGACTGTATATCGCTCAGTATGCACCAGATGTCGTAGTTAGCAAGTTCAACATACATGATGCAGGCTAGGTTCCGTCACTGTCATAATTTGGATAACTATCACCTCACTGCAGTTTCACACGACTGCAGAGATCATGCTCAGTATCACCAGTTATAGGTGGCTCCATCTACATTTGTGACAGGACGACGCGTAAATGTTATTAATGTGAGTAGAACGTAGCGTAAATTGCCGACATTAATAACCCATTTTGTTGGGAACCTAAAATGCGGAAGTTACGAAGGTTTTTGATTCGATTCCGGTGGTGTCGATCTAGGACGAATTTATCTAGTTTTATAGCCTCCCTCGGTCATAGTCATTTGTCTAGGAGCGGGCCTCCAAGCGATACGGCTTATTATGTTCAAATGACTGAGCTAATTAGGAGAAGTTCGTTTCGTATCCTCCGATCGGAGGTTGAAGCCGGTACATTTCGGCGAACGATGTATTAATTCTTCAATATTGATATTTAAATACACATGATATATTTACATTAAAGAGGATAATGATGAAAAAGTAATACTTAATCGTGAAATCAATCGACCCTTTATTTTTTTTTCAGATAACTTAGTGATACCGCTAATTACAAAATTCCTCATAGACAATTATGTCCCTAATGAAGTCATTAATTTGACACATTGATGAGCAGAGGTCATTTTTTCAATCATTTATTTCTTTATTGGACACTAAAAAGAATTCTATTGTGTTCATACTTCATTTTAATTGTTACCAAACATAACAAACTTACGTTTGCGCTGTAAAATTACTACGCTCCATACAAACTTCTTTACGGATTCAATATTTCAACTGCATAATGTGATTTGGTACTTTTTTGCAACTGCATTTGAGTGGTAATCCTTAATAGTGAGTATTATAAGGTGCAAATTCGTTCGGTCGTTGCGATGACAATGACCTCAATAGTTACTGATCACGATGAAATAATCGCTTCACTTGGATCTTAGAATAATGGATGTGGCATTTCTGAAGGAAATATTCGGATTATGATTGATGAAAGGAAAACCTTTGTGCAGAAAATTCTGTATTTAAAATTAAGGTAAGAATCCCGGGTCAGCTCAGGCCAGAAAATGTTACTTCTCTATTTGAAAATTACTCATCAGTACCTGAACCAGGATGTGTGGGATGAACCCGCGACCACTACTCAGAAGCAGCGTTCACTGCCACCGAACCAAAACTTGTAGTCAAAACGTAAATAAATAACCCAATACATGCCACACAGGGCCACACATCGCCAACTAGCACCAAACTAAGCCGAAGTTTGTACTATGGGTACTAGACAACTGATAAACTTACTTAGATACATTTCTTTCATATTATACATAGTAAACATCCAGAACAATACAAACAGACACACAAACAAATGTCTGTACTGTGCGGAAATCGAACCCACAACCCTTGGCTCAGAAGGCAGAGGTCACTACCGAATGAGCCCACGGGCTAGTCAACGTGTAGGTATAGTCTTAAAAATGCATCTATTCATTATTTTATTAGCTGATTAACCAGCTTGTAAGATTACTCACGCCGCAAATATTTTCAGCCAACAGAGTAATCAGTTAACGGTAAAGTTATGTTGATTGGGTTTAATTTTTTTAAATGTTTACTTTTTTGACTAATTAAGGTAAAAATAGCAATAAATCTGTAATTAAAAATTAAATAATTATTAATTGCATAGAAATGATTTATAAATTTAATTTAATAGAGATTTAGTTACTGTCATGGTTTTATTTGTAAATTGGTGTACATGTATTGTCTTGCACTAAATAAACGTTTTTTCTTTCTTTCTTCTTTCTAATACGTTACAAATATTATATGGTAATCTGTCTGTTTGTATGTGTGGATATTTTACAGCTATTTTATTAAGAGTTTTATGAGCTTAAAAAATCACAAGGCAATTATTGTAACCACACGTTTGGTTACTAGAAACCTTTTGTTCGCTTTTCAAAACCACGACACATTTTCAGCACAAACATTCATTTATGAATGTTTATGGGGAACATCTAATATGCGCCAATTTTAATTTACGTAGGATATAAATTAATGTGTACGAGGTTATATGATATCAATATGAAAAATATAAATATGAGAAATCTGGAACTCATAAATTGATTACCAATGAAAAGCTAGACACTTATCTACACTTTTAAATGACTTTTTAATAACTGTTGCAGTCTTAAGGTCACATTATAATAAGTATCTGAAAGTAATTACTCCATTGATAGTTGGGATTTCAATGGCCTATTGAATTATTTGTCAAGAACATTGTTATTCGTCTTTTAATTATTTTAACTTTAACTAGCTATTGAGAACAACCAACTGTTACAATGTAAATGAAATGAGGTTTGTTTCGGATAAAGTTTCATTTGGACATTTTATTCATTTTTTACTTTCATGTCTAACGACATTTTGATCATTTACACATATACTTTGTAAAACATCATACAATTTATTAATAAAAATTCGCAAAAAAAATACAACTGAACGGGAAGATCTGAACAAGTTCTCTTCATAAACAAACAAAATATTTTCACGTGAATTAAAGATATCTTAAACTACTCATAAGGGCGAAGAAACCCATAATTACAAACATAGGTTGTTATTTTATTTGAACCGAATCGCAAGTTACTAGATGTTAAGGAAATTAGAGTAACAATTGTATAACAATTATAAGCTAAAATGCAACATTTTCACATAGATAAACACACCACCGGATCTTTAGCTTATAAATTGCATTAAACCGTTTGCTAAATTCTCTAATAGTTACCTACTTCTTCATAATGTAATGAATAATACATTATGTACCTAAGTACTAATTATACATGGTTGTTAAGGGTAATTGCTTAATAAAGAACAATAGGTTGACACCGTCAGTTAGCAAATTAAAGACTTTTGCGAATTTATTAGATCTTTGTAAGTAGGTTAATTTTAGGGTTTATTACTTAGAAGACATTGACCAGTTCCAATGACGTTCTGTGTATTATAAAAGTGTATTTAATTTCAAGAATCGGTATTACTTTGATTTTATTTTTATATAAATGGACATCATCATCATTTGCCTGCCCTGTTCCCATTATCTGGGGTCGGGGTTTTCTTCTTCCATTCATCCCTATCAGCCGTCATCGTTCCATTCACTCCTTTCTCAGCCATATCATCATTCACACAGTCCATCCATCTTTTCTTCGGACGGCCTCGCCCTCTCCGCCCATTCACATTCATCTTCGTCACGGTCTTGGTCACATGTCTCTCATCCCTCCTCATTACGTGCCCATACCAAGACAGACGGTTCCCTTTCAACTTCTCCGTCACTGGTGCCACTTTCATACTTTAGAATAGGTATCCCATAGGATACCTTTTCTAAGTTTTTCTTCGCTCCTCATATTTGCAGCGTGATGTTATATAGCCTAAAGCCTTTCTCGATAAATGTTCTATTCAACACAAAAATAATTTTTCAATTCGGACCAGTAGTTCCTGAGATTAGCGCGTTCAAACAAACAAACAAACTCTTCAGCTTTATAATATTAAAAAATATAGTATAGATCAGGCAGTTTAAGCCAGCGTATAACAGAATTGAATCCAAATCACACATAATAAAAATAGCAAAGATTTAGGTACGTACATGATACATAATTATTATACCGCATCCATAAAAACCATAATAGATCTTCTTGCTTCCACGTTAGATTCCGTATTTCCTTGAAGTTAGGTTTAGACCTAACTTAACTATACTTAAAAATATCGTGGCTTGTACTCGTATTAGCCGGTAATCACACCGAACTAATGAGTATTTAATGATTACGCCATGGGCTATGCATCATACCTTCCAAACACAGGCATTATTTGCTTAAGTGGAAGCTCCAATCTACTACATTGCTAAAACTTTGTGATAATGAAAATAAATTATTATATTTTATTTATTTATTTTGTACCTACCTAGTAACGAGATAAAAGTTTTTTTTTATAGTAGGTAGGTTCTGCATGTATTCCTACTACAGACTGCTATTTGAATAGTTTCTAAGCAGAACAACATTGTGACAATTTTTGACCTGCCCTAATAAAACCCGATCGATTAGCTACGAGGCTCGGGCCTATGGTATCGCTACTGGGGGGAAGTGCTTTTTAAAATAGAACCTACATGTATAACTAGGGTAGGTTAGGTTATCATCTTCTGTCTATATCTATATTTTCAAAATAACTATCAGGGGGTGATTAGTGGTCGATACTGATGTCAAAAATGTAATCAGTAAAACTTTTGTATGTCTATCTGTCCGTCTGTCTGTCTGTATGTTCGTTATACTCGTAGAAGCAAAAACTACTTAACGGATTTTAACGAATCTTGGTACAATTATTTTATATACTCCTGGGCAGATTATAGTATACTTTTCATCACGCTCCAATTAATAAGAGCAGAGCTGCAGTGAAGGGAAATGTTGGGAAAATGGGAGAATTTTTTATCTGTATGTTTGATCGCGCATCACTCAAAAACTACTGCATGGAATTGAATGCGGTTTTGACCAATGTATTGGTAGAGGTCTAACTTAAAATTTAAGTACCATTTTATGGGAGTCCGATATTTTTTTAAACCCGATATATGGATATAACGGCGTGCGACGCCGCTGGCACAGCTAGTCGGAAATAAAAAAAATAATTTAATTTTTGTTTGTCAGTGTCAAGGTTGCGACCCTACTCGGGACTCAAACCTAGGCCCGCTGCGCTTTTAGCCGGTTTTGCTACAGTCCATTTAAATAACTTCAACATGTAGGAAGTAGTTTACAGTTTGCATTCAAATTGAATAATGTTGTGAATTAGCATATTGTAAGGTTATGTGTTTTTGTGAAACAGATTAAAGTAACTTATATAATAATGATACGGCCTACGATCAGGTTTTTTTACATTAGATCTTTTTATAACAGTAGATCTTTGGGTTTCAAGTGCAAGGTTACGATGAAAAATCCGATTCTAATGTTCAATTCAATTCCCGGTCGAGTCAGGTTAAGAAACGAACTTTTCCAAATTGGCTCGAGTCTGGGTGTACACAGCTGCTGAGCGTTATAATGGTTTATTACTTAAGTTCAATATTTTAACAACATAATCTAAATATATATATAACTCAAAGGTGACTGACTGATTGACTGACTGACATAGTGATCTATCAACGCACAGCCTAAACCACTGGACGGACCGGGCTGAAATTTGCCACCAGTAGGTTGCCAGAGCCTCGTCTGTTATTCAGCAGGATGCACCACGGGCTCCAGCCCGTTCCAAGCCTCCTGGCTTGGAACGAATAGATGGTTCGCCCTCTTACATCCCATGATAATATTTACTAAGTACATTTTTCGCTGGTTTGGTATTTGCAAGCGTACCCTAAAGACCATAATAATACTTATTTCTGGTTCGAATCCCGCTTCAGGCCAAATATCAGCACGACATTTTAGATACGACTGGAGAGAGGTAGATACCCTTAAATTCCTGGCTCCCGGCTTTTACAGACTAATTTATAGGCCACTAAGACCTCCTGTTAAGTTCTAAGTCCTACTAGAGAGGAGATGAATAATGTTAGACAGGTATCAGATACTTTAATTGCATATATCGTTAACTATTTATCTGTTATCTATTCATATGACACTATTTCTATTTATTACATAAGACACGCTATTTATAACAGTTGTGGGAATTCCGGTTAATCGGTATTTTATGAATGGTAAAAGATTCCCCTATACCTTTTATTTTTAAGAAGATTTCGTGACATAGAAGTGACTCTTCTTTGAATGAGATTCACTAGGTTGCACTAATGAGAGTTTTCTGAAGAAAGAAATCCACCAGATTTCACCACATTCAAGGCAGGTCCAACTGTTCTACGTGTTTGGTTCATTTTGATGTGGCACTGACATTTACATAGTAACTGACCAATCACATGATAGCTGGACCGCAGGCCTATATAACGCCATCTAACAGATATTTCATTTTGAAATACCCTCATTGGCTCGTTGGTCTGGTGGTCGCAAGCCGCGTAACAGGAGGTTTCAGGTGCGAATCTGGGGTCGGCCTAAAACTCTTTTTAATATCTATGGTTGTAGAGGTGTACTAAATGGCTCCTCTTTTGGTTGACGACAACCACAGGTCATAGGTTCTTTCTTAGCGAATGCCTACGTCATGCATCGTATGCACTCTTGAGGCTCTGAGCCTCTCCTTCGTGCCCCGAGTGGTGAGTGCGGGGGCGCGATCCACTCATAGGGGCGTAACGGTGTGGTGGGTGCAGCCACACCGTTGCACGAGGTCCGCCCGGCGAGCACCCTATTGGTCCCCCGAAGCCGGGGGTAGGGGTATCTGCCCTCCCCGGACCAGGAGTGCCGGTCGCTTGTCATCTGCGGCTGGCCAGGGCATGCAGGGATGCGGCCGTAAGCTTTCGCAGTTGAATACTTTTGGTAAGTTTTTTATGTAAACAATCCATACTAATGCGGATATATTGCAAATAAATAAGAAAATAACTCTGTCTGTCGCGCTTTCACGCCAAAATTACTGAAACTTTTTAAATGAAATTTGGCACACGAACAGATTAGAACATGCCAAAGGACAAGGCTCTATGTTACAAAAAGGACTTGTAAGGGGAATGAAAAGTTGTATGAAAGTAACATCATTTTTAGAACCAGAAGCTTAATCCTTTTTACTCTGTTGATTCGGTGTTATTAAATATGACATTCAATACAAAATTTATTTCAACAAGAAGCTTTACAGTTCTTATGCTTACACTATTTCTAATAAACATTCAATTAGTTAGTTAATAATTAGCTTAAATTATTAAAAAGGCAACTCATTATACTATTCCCGTTCTAAATAAAAATACGAACCGTTCCAAAAGCAAGTAAATTACTAACTATTACGGACATCTTAACAAAAAAAAATTACATCCAGAAATGTGTTACAGATGAATTATTACGTCCCAGGTGGGGTTCGAACCCGAGGTCGAACGACCCTCGGTTCGAAAGGCAGGGCCACTTATCAAGTGCCAATATAATTTCGCCTATTCGCTACGTTAAAAGCTAACATTCCCTTTTAAGTCAGACAATGCATTGCTATGTTTAACCAGCTGGTTTTATACTAAATGATCCCTTGTAGGTATTGTATTCGCTAGCAAATTAAACATGTTTTCTAAGACAGGAATGAACCCGGAACCTTTGTATAGATACTTACACAATGCGCCACCGAGATCGTCAAAAGGTAAAGCTAAGTCAATGCACATAAATATAATTATAAGAATTCTTAAATTGCTAAATTCTGCAGCGGCGCCTACAGCATTTATTCAAAATTTAAAAGAAAAAACGTTAAGAAAATAAAACACTCACCTTATCCCGTCTTCGTCACGAAAAATAAACGAAACAGAAACGTCAAAATAACAAAAAGAACACAACACAAAAGTATCCAAAAAAAATCGGTACCAAAAAATCGAAAACTTTTTCTGTACCTCACTTCAAATTTCAAAAAAGTCCGAAAACGAACGAGTACTATACTCCTTTTCTTTAGTACAATATTTTCAACGTACTATTTCCCAAAGTAAATTTACTCGTTTCATTCAAGTACTATTACTAATTAATAGTAAAATTACTTGATAATTTCAATGCGTGTACGGCTTACGCCGCAATCTGACCGACTGGCGTTCGGTCGGGATAACCTTGCTTATAAACGCTGTTTTAAGTCAGTTTTAGTTAACTATTACGTGGGCTGGCCAGCAGGGTGTGACCCCGGTATCTAAGGAACAATGAAGCGGTGAGAGGTCTCGTAAGCTGGACAGTGGAGCTGTGTATTTTGGTTCCTGGTTGCAGGGTATAGGTACCCTCTTGTATCCTATAATTTTTTTTAATGCGAAAGTTTGTTAAGGATGTTTTTTACTCTTTCACGTGTAAAGTACTGAACAGATTTGAATGAGACTTTATATAATGGGCCTGTTGCCGAAAAAAAAGTAATTAATCCGTCTTTTAGATTGTTCAAAAATAAAAGACACGTATTTTTATGACTAAGATATAGCCCGTTAAAATTACGCGTGACGTCAAAGAGTGGGAGGTTTTTCGCCACTGAGTGACGTCAAAGACCCCCCACTCCTAAATTTTGATGCCTTGTATCTTTGTTATCTTTTGTTTAAATGAAAAAAGAAAAAATACGTGTCCAATATATTTTTATAATCTAAAATACGGACTAAATAAATGTGATTATTTTGACCTTGGAAACATCCCTATTATAGTTCATACATCACATTAACGCATAGGTTATGATATAAATAAATTAAGAACCCAAGACATGCCACCCTGGCCCATACACTTTTCAATGCACATGAGTTCATGACTGTCTAGTTCATCACTTCTATTATGAATAGTATCTGAGGTAAACTTAACATTTGTGTCCTGAACATATCTGTTAAATCGGTCTGGCTGTTTCCTATCTTAACTAATATTATAAAGCTAAAGAGTTTGTTTGTTTGTTTGTTTGAACGCGCTAATCTCAGGGACTACTGGTCCGAATTGAAAAATTATTTTTGTGTTGAATAGATCATTTATCGAGGAAGGCTTTAGGCTATATAACATCACGTTGCAACTATTAGGAGCGAAGAAATAATAGAAAATGTTAAAAAAAAACGGGGGAAAAATTACTATTCCACGCGGACGAAGTCGCGAGCACAGCTAGTGTATAATAAGAAGGTAAAAACAAAAAAAAAATCTAAATAAATTCAGTCGTCTAGTTCCCATACCCATAGTACAAGTCTAGGCTTAGTTTGGGACTAGATGGTTGCCTTGTGCTTCGGTGTGGGTTTTGGTCAAAACCCATTAACCTTTCGACATCCATACATACATAACGTCACGCCTTTCTCCCAGAGGGGTAGGCAGAGACCACGTCCTTCCATTTGCTACGATCCTGGCTCAAAACTTTTGCCTCGTCCACATTCATCAATCTCTTCATACACGCTTGTCGGGTTAGGGTACTATCGGAATGCACGTTAAGCCATTGGCAGGACCAGCGTCATCTCTCTTCGGTCGTGTCGAACTGGTATTCTATTGGTGAAGGAAGGAGTGAGAGCTCCTTCTTGCATAGGTATATCTCCTGCGTACTTGGCTACTCTCCTTGGAGATTGGCTACTGTGGCAGTCAGGAAGGGTAGGTTTAAGAGAGGTAATCTATAGCTTATCTTCGCTCGAATTGTGGCTCCCGACCGAGGAAAGACCTCCACTCTGTTGAATTCCGCAGCCAAATGACCTCCGGTCGAGTTAAGGGTTTTCGGAGCTCGTGGGGTGAGTTCTGCATCGGCAGCCGGGGGTTAGGGTTGGGCCTGCATAGCGCTGGCAACTGACAAGTAACTGACCGGTTACTAGCACGTTGTCATTGCGACTTGGGCTTCTCTTTCGCTTTCCATCAGGCGTAGGGATTATGCATTAAAAGAAAAGGTATTATTGATTATGAGCTTCAGTATTAATTTGGTTCCATCTTCCCTATACCACCATAGAAGCACATTTGCTAACTCCACTGTCCAATTTAACTCTTGACACCATTCTCACGGGAACTAATAAGTTCGGAAATTCGTATCTTTCATTGTTTCATCTCAGCCCTTACCTAATCTATCCTTCTCCATACCTTTAAATCCGGTCCAGAACGTCGCATCCTCATGGTAACGTACCAACTCTTTGGTACTCTTGAACGAACATAATATTGTCCCATAATAATAAATGAATATGTGATCTTTCACTCAACGGTCACCAACATGGGCTTACCTTCGTGGGCTTACCATTCAATCACCAAAACTGTACCACAACATTTACTATTCATTCATTCATTCACGGCAAGACCGTTTAACGTACAATGTGACGTACAACTATCGACTAGTAAAACGAGTTAAAATTAGTTAACACTATGATTTGAGATAATTAAGGATTCCCCTAATGCCATCAGGTAACATTTGGTTTTACTAAATGGAAATAAACGTAAACATTGTTATTAGTAATATTGTGAGTCTTGTGGGAATTAAGGTTCCTTGTGTTTAAATTGAAATAAATTTATGTTTATTTGTTATTTGTTACCGCACACACAAACTACATCTGTATACAGATCATCATCATTAGATTTAGGTCCGCAGTCCACTGCTGGACATAGGGCTTTGTTCGCCACTTTGCTCGATCCTGAGTTTCTTGTATCCAGCTCTTGCCTGCCATCTTGCGCAAATCATTACACCACCTGGCCTGAGCGCGTCCTACACAACCTTTACGAGAAGAGGTATTCACCCTAGAACTTATTTACCCCAACAATTATTGATTTCTGAGGCTAATATGGCCAGCTCACAGCCGCAGCCGGGAGGTTATTTATCATATTTAAATGTACAGAACCACCGACAATATAATACTACTCAAGTGTATTAGATTTCAATTCTTGCTAACCTTTAATCGACAAAACAATTAACAGCCAAAATTGACAATAAACTGTTTTAGGGCCAATGTTGAATGGAATATTACCTCTTTGAATATCCGAAATTACAATGATTAATTTTATTATCGAAAGATAATATCCTCACTTCAATGAATGATTCACTTTAACTGTAAATTCACGCATGGCCTGGAGACCATGATAATGAAGTAGGGAATCTCAATTTATGCGGTGACAGAAAAGAATATATCACCGTCCCATTTCTTTCCGTCGGCGTCGTAAGAGTCATCTAAGGGACAGCGCAGACGACAGACATTTTGTGCGATAGAGTCTGCGTCTGAGACATTTAAAAAAGCGTCTAGGTCTGCCGACAGAATGATCGAAGATGTGCGTCGCGTGCGTTGAGTCTGTGAAATATTCGCGACAGATTTTTGCGCGTCGTGTGCGCTAGCACGCAAAAGCACGCAAAAATCTCCAGTGGCTCCAAATGGTTTATAATGGCTGGAACTTGACTGACACGCTCTTGCGTGCCTACACATAGATATCTGCTTATACGCAGGTGTACGCAGGCACAGCTGGGGACAAAAACTAGTGCTATTTCTTTGTGTAAAACAAATTAATAATGTCATAAAATAATAAACGCCTATAAATCTAAGCCTTATGTTTTTTTCTGCCGCATGTACAAATCAGTGACAACATCGAACATTGTCACAAGTCACAATGTGTCACGTACACAAAAAGCCAACCTCACAATGTACCGTGAAGGCTTTAATCATTAATTAAGACCTAAACTAATTAATAACACTAATTGATGCAAAAAATATGGTCAAGCGCGTCTTGAGGAAATATTTAGCGGGTTTCAATGTATTTTATGACATAAATTATAAAAACAATTTATACAAAGAAATAACTATTAAATGGATTTCGTTTACCAATAAATACTTTTAATGTAACATATTTATCAGATGAGCTTTATAAATATGTCATCATCATCATCATCAGCCTATAACAGTCCACTGCTGGACATAGGCCTCTCTAGTTGTTCGTCACTTAGGACAAACGTGTGGAGGATATACCTACCCATAATCGCCACGCTGCCACGCTGCAGCGCTTGGCAGGCGGGTTGGCTATCGCAGGGCATAGCTTCTCTCTTCGGTGCCGCCCGTCATTAGTCTATGGTATTTAGCTACGCCTTCAATTGTGATGCACCACGAGCAGGTGAGGTTAGCTTGGAGCGAAATGATGATAGGCCGCTCCTTTACATCCCATTAAAGTATAAATGTCGCAGGCAAATTCTATAATTCGCTCGTATACAAACGGCGTCGGCAGTTTGCAAAGATAAATACGTGTTATAAAATGCCGAAGGCAAATTGTCATCGCTTCAACGTCGACTTGGTTTGTGTATTAGGGTGACCATGATAATAGAAATGAAACAGGGTTTTTAATCATTTTATTTAGGTATTTAAATAAATTTAATAATAGAATACTAATAATTATTGACTAATTATTAATATTCTATGATTAATAATTAGTCAATAATTATTAAAACTTAAATTCGTCGATTAAATAAACATGAAATTGAAACCGAAACCAAACCAAACCTGCACTAAATGGCACCGTGTGAGAACATCATATTCTCCATTAGCTTAGGATACTTACACATACATAGTAAAGTTACCAAGAATTACCTATTAATTAAACAAGACATTCAGTGGTAATAACAAAAATAAATTAAACAATGTTTCTTTGTTTCACTTATTCTGCTAAGCTTAAACAAGCATAAAACCATCAGCGAAACAATTGATTTACAAAAATCAAGATACAAAGCATTTTATTGCAATTTTTAGTTCCACTTTACCAGTTTCCATGGACACCCTAGCGTTTTTACGTGGTGGATAACCTCGAATTTTTTGTTTTTTTTCCACGGTGTTTTCGGAGCCCCCTTTGTGATTAGGTTAATTTCAATGGTTTCCTATAATACTATAATACTTAAAATCTATTTGAAACCGCCGATATTAGACATATTTTTAATATTTCTTTTCTTCCACACTTTCACTGTTGACCGCCATATTGGTTTTGGCGACTAGTAGCGCCACGCGCGGTTCAATTTGGTACTAATTCGAACGATATGCCGAGGCAACTTGTAATCGGCTGTAATATCGTAGCTCGGCATATTATAAAATGAACGACATCTTACATACGGCGTACGGCATTTTATATAACGAATTTGTCTTTGCAAACTGCCGACGCCGTTTGTATACGGCCGAATTATAGAATTTGCCTGCGACATAAATATGTAGAATAGTTTTATTAATCAAATCGAGTAATGTATGAGAACGCCATTGATTTCGTACTGACAAAATGAAAATAAATTTTATGGATAAACTACATAGGTATCAACAAAAAAAAATTAATCTAAGAAAATGTCTGTCTGGCATCTTCCTACAACGCACAACGGCTGAATTATGATAGTATAGGTATTATGCTCAGGCTTGAGTAGGTACTCTGGAAGAGGCTAGGTAGGCAAGTCGATGTGCATTTATTTATTTAAACAAGAATCCCTAAGTAAAATAAACGTTTCCGTAAAAACAATAAACAAAACAATGCGAAATAGGACAGAGCGAGCAATTTTTATGCTTCGCTTCAATTTGACGTACGAAAAAAGATGGCGATTGTAGTTTGGCCAGCGAATAATGTAACTTGATTCAATGTTTCTTCACCGAGATAGGAATCGATTGACGATGATTAACGCAGATATAAACAACACAATATGTGTCTATGGAACGTATTCTCTTGTATGAAAATGAAAAACATGTCTATATTTCTAATCTTTCTACAATCCTGGTCCTTCTACACTGACACTAAAGACCAATGTACCTAAAGTTGTTGTTGTTCTGCTTAAAATGATTTTAAGCATAACAACTTTACATTGAAACTAAAGGATTAAAGCAATCAAAAATACTTTAGTCGCTGTACCATGACTAGCTGGTCAGACTACAGCGCCCATAGTTTTTGCCAAGCTATTTTCATTTAGTTAGATAATTCGGAAGTGGTTACGGTAATCACTAACTTATAATTGTAAAAACTATATAAATCTTATTTAATACAAAATAATAATGTCTGGACTATTGGTTATTTATTTGTGACCTTAAATCTTGATCAAGATTTATGAATTTTTAAAAAAATGTGAGAACAATTTTTAATGACAGGTTTAATGCCCCCCCTCACAAATGTAATGCCGGGGCCACACATTGGAGACATTTGCACCAACGTAACGTTTTGCGCCCAATGCACCAATGTGTTTGTCGGTACTTTGACACAATGAAGACATTGTCCGCGTTAGTATTTCGCATTGGACAGTGATTGGACGCAAACTTGAATCCAATGTGTAGCCGCGGCTTTATACTTAAAAGGAGTTTCCTGTTTAGTTCACACATACCTAAATATGGTAGGTAGGTATACAACCTACCTTCTGAATAAAAACTTTGATTTTTTTCTATAAATTTAGTTAGTCTAGTACCTACCTATAAAACTAGTCTAGATTTATTTACAAACAAGTTATCTGGAGCATATCTGTCACGTAACACGATCTATTAGGGCCGTTCGTGCGTATCACGCAGTTAACCGCTTCGCCACTCGGAATATTGAGCTGATACGAGTTCAAGCCACAAAGCTTTTGAGGTGAACGAATTCATGACTTGCTCTTGGATATAAAACATAGTACTTACCTAGCGGGCAAAACCAGCGGCTTCGTGTGCGGTATATTTTGTCATAAAAAACCTTTTTGGTAGCCCAGCCACACTGGCGCGTCTTGGTGTCTATTCGGCGTCTGATCGAACGGTCAGTCGAACGGTCAGCCGAACGGTTTATCTTCGATAAAGATAAACTTTCACGCTTTTTTTGTTCGACCGGATAAATACCAAAAACTAAGCATTATCGCAGTTCGGGGAACTATTGTGTCGGATTTACGCCAATTTCAATACTTCCATCCCTTTTTTCGCGATAAGCACCCGACAGATGTTTTTTATAGTAGCACAACATAATGGCTCCCCTACGCTTGATGGAAAATGAAAAAGGTCGCAAGTCACTGCGACAACGGGCAAGTAACCGGTCAGTCACCTGTTAGTTGTCACCGCCATCGCTATGCCAGTCCAACCCTTACCCCCCACGAAAATCTCCGGAAACGCTACTTCACTGGCAGAAACACGACCCGGAGGTCATTTGGCAGCGTTATAGGGCGGAGGTCCTTCCCCTATGCCCTACCTCTCTTGTGTGGTTTATTTTTGTACAAAAAGCTTTTACAGTCCGATCACGCTGTTTTGTTCACTAAAAAGCGCCAGTGTAGCCGCACTATGGTCGCGCAGGTTTTTGGATCGGATAATGTCGGATATACCTTTTTTTAGAAGGGAATGCATTAGGCACTCCACGCAGCCTCCAGGAGGAGCCGGCGTGGTGCATGAGACTCACACCTTCAGGAATGGGAGGGCATACCCTCTAAACTCCCCTGTGTCGCCAGTAGGTAGCAACTTGCAGGGACCCGGGTAGCGCCGAAGCAAATGGCCGCATCCCTGCCCCTAGCCGGCCGCAGGTACCAGGCGGCCGGCTCTCCTGGTCCTGGGAGGGCAAATACCCCTACCCCTAGCTTCCGGGGAGCGATGGATGTCGGACATACCTTATGCCAATTTCAATTATTTTTTTCAACCCTTTTTTCATTCGGAAGTATCGTGTTGGTGTGTTGTTGATTTTAGTTAATCTGTCTATCGCAGTCCAATTTTGATCAGTGCTAAAATGTGTCACATGAAAGTTTGTCCCGGGCAGGGATTGAACCCACGGCCCTTGATTCAGCACGGATCACTACGAAATGAGCCACTAGGCTGGAATACTTTTAATATTTCGAACCCACAGAGCTCCGTTTAAAAAGCGGGATCACTGTCAAATTAGCTACCTGGGTTGTCTAAAATTATATGTACATACGATTACAATCATTGCACTATAATTGCTATAATCACAGTTGTACGAGTATTTCCTATTATTCCATAAAGTACAATGATTTTTATACTAAATCGTTGTACGCGGGAAACAACCTTCTATTAGCATTGTGAATCATCAGAGGCACGGTAGAGAAAGCGCCAAGTCTACCTTATTTTATGTGACAAATGCCTTTTGTTTAAAACTTTTTCGACCGAACTCTTTGAATTTAGTTGGAATTGGCAACGAAGCAATACTTTTTCTGTTATATCTGGAAAAGACTCCGTATTTCAACTAGATTAATAATGTGAACTTTTAATTTGAAGTAGACTTTGAATTCTCTACTTCAAATTAAAAGAAAACTTTTTTTTTTATTGTGGCTCGACATAATGGCTTCCCTACGCCTGATGGAAAGCGAAAGAGAAGCCCAAGTCGCTGTGACAACGGGCATGTAACTGGTCAGTTACCTGTCAGGTGCCACCGCCATGCCGGCCCAACCCTAACCCCCCACGAGCTCCGGAAACCCTACTCACCGGCAGAAACACGACCCAGAGGTCATTTGACTGCGGTATTCTATAGGGTGGAGGTCCTTCCCCGGACGGGCGGCTCAATTCGAGCGAAGATTCGCTATGCCCTACCTCTCTCAAAATGCCTATGTATTAATCCAATGTATAATCTATATTACTGTTAAGTTACCTCTCTTTTCTATAGGGTGGAAGTCCTTCCCCGGACGGGCGGCTCAAAACTTCTATATGAGTGAATTTCAGAGGCTAGCATGGTGGGCAGTGGCAACGGACACGCGATTCATTTAGTTACTTTTCCGTCGTCGTAGTGACTTGGCCGCTTTCTCTTTCTATCAGGCGAAAGAAGGCTACTATGGTAATGTACTAAAAAGAATGATCTTGTATAAAGACATTAACATATTATTATTTATTTTTGAACATATGTTGTCGTAGCGATTTGGGCATGGTCTTTCGCTTTACATCAGGCGTAGGGAAGCCATTATGTCGTACTACTATAAAAAAAACATATTTATTTGGCTACTTTTTACCGGACGCATCGGAAATGGACCCATACTACAAAGTGCATCAATTTTTCACGCATCTCCACAGCAATGACTAATAACAAAAAGTCGCTTTGTCTGTCGTTATATAACCACAGAAGTGGACCAAGGCCGTCTCTAGTATATTGTCAAATTTTATTGCTGTAGTATATGCAAAAAACACAGAATCCACATTTTTTTACAACGTGATTGTTTTTACTATCCTAAAAAAGAACATGACAGACACATTAATCAGTTATTTTATTACTTGTCAATGATTAGATTTGGATCAATCATTTTAAATTATGCATCTAACGAGCTAGCCCATTGATTGGCTTTTTGACACGATTGGTAGTCTGAGCCGGAAGTCCTGGGTTCAATCAAGACAAACCTTTATGTGCTGGACCGTTATGATTGTTTTGCCTTTAAACTTGTTTGTATTTAATAATGTGGTATCATAGTTGTTGTATTTTGCGCAGCACAAGTAATAAGTGTCTGGCTTAAATACTTGTAACTTTGGGAGCAAACCAAGTATGCATTACGACTTTCACATATACTACATTTAATTTATTTAAAATTTATTGTCCATAAAACATACTGATCGTAATGGAATCATTAAAATAGTCAATTCAACTTAAATATAACCTTTAATCCAATGTCAAGTACTTAAGCACGTATCAATTTTAATACTTCTTCAAATAAATATAAATTATCTGTTAACAGCTATTTAACAATAATAATACCCTCCTGAATTTAAAGAGTAAACTGGTTAAGTGGTTGTCAAGTACGCATGAGATATTTTGTCGTGGGAGTTGTGCCAATATGATGCGTGCTGAGTACGGGCTGAGCCTACTTCTACGCCTCTTAAACTCTCTCCAGATCAGACGCAACATTTACTGGTTAACGTGCATTCTGATGTACGGGGGTGTCATCACTACTAGCTAGCTCTTTGACCAATGGTGTAACTACAGGTTCCCCGGACTTAAGCGGGGTATGTGGGACTCACTGCGCCCTCAGGATCGGAGGACGTCACCCACAAGTTAAAAAAGCAGCGAATACCTACCCACAAAAACCCCGGGCCCTTCGTCAAGGGCCTATATGGGGGTGGTGTCATAGGACTTAGGCAGAGTTACCTACGCCACTATCCCTGGCTCTAATCAGCTCCAAAATCATTTCTAGACAAACGTTAGAAACGTTTTTGACCAGTCGGTAAGGTGGCAAAAATGTGTATTAGATATCCTATCGTGACGACAGTTCAACATCAGATGACTTTTCATAAATTTGTGTAATACCAATCCAGTCATTAAGATCAAAATGACAATTTTCATGGTCACGGCTATCTTTAATGGGATCACTGTTTTATGTGGCCAAGTCAAGTGTACTACAGTGCAGTGACCTCGAGTAGCCATGGAATAGGCAGATGCGACATGCAGACAAAGACACTATTGTTTTTTTGTGGAACTACTACTATTTTTTCCCGTACGCATGCATACTATCATTAGACCTGTGTATTTGCCTACTAAGGTAGTTCCTCGGTGGGGACATACATAGGTATAGGACATACATGAGCTGTTGATGATGATGCATTTATAGTTGGAGGGTTAGTGACCGTAGTAGGTTTTATTACTTTTATTCGTACACTAGCTGTGCCGGCGGCGTCCCACGCGTGTATATCGGGTTTCAAAAGTAACAGACATCCATAAAATGGTACTCAAATTTTAAGTTAGACTTCTACATCAGCAATACATTGGTGAATACCGCACTTGATTCTATGCACTAGTTTTTGCGTGATGCGCTATCAAACATGCAGATAAAAATTTCTCCCGTTTTCCCAACGCTTCACGTTACTGCTCTGCTCCTATTGGTTGTAGCATGATGAAAAGTATACTTTAACCTGCCCAGGAGTATGAACAATAATCGTACCAAGTTTCGTTAAAATCCGTCCAGTAGTTTTTTTTTCTATAGCGATCATACAGACAGACAGACAAAAATTTTACTGATTACATTTTTGGCATCAGTATCGATCACTAATCACTCCCTGATAGAGATTAAAAAATTACGAAGAATTGACCTCTCTACAGATTTATTATAAGTATAGAAGAAGAAGATAAGTAAACATTGCTGTTCGTGTCTTGATATTCACTTAATCGTCTTCTAACTACAACCACGGGATGAGATCCGGTCCTATTCCAAAACCGGACTTTATACTGCTCTATTTATTTTTTAAGTGGAAGAAAAATACAGTTTCTTGACTTCATTTTTCATTTCATTTTGATGTAACAGTCGTTGGAAATCTAAATATATAAAAAAAAACAATCAAAACATACCTATTTTTGAATTCAAATGCTCTTAAAAATAAATCGGCAACTAATCAGACGAAAAAATCCGCAATCATATTTACATACTCTTATGTATGTTTCACACAGAGTTCGTACTCGTAACAAGGATGTCGTTAAAATTCTTCGACATATCCGCGAGACATACACAAACCAAACTAGGTCATAGATTTTTTTAACAACTGAAATGTGTATAATTTAATGCGTCTTGTCGTGTGATTAACTTGTAAAGGCGAGGCTGAATTTTGTCGTCGTACTTGCATATACTCGTAATGGGTAATTAGTACAACTCTCTATACACACATCACTTGACTGGACATTAGGTATTACCTTCAACTTTATGGCATTACGCAATAAGGATGTTTCCAGTGTCAAAATAATTACATTATGTTTTAGATTATAAAAATAAATTGGACACGTATTTTTCCTTTTTTAGGGTTCCGTAGCCAAAATGGCAAAAACGGGACCCTTATAGATTCGTCATGTCTGTCTGTCTGTCTGTCTGTCTGTCTGTCTGTCTGTCTGTCTGTCCGTCCGTATGTCACAGCCAGTTTATTCCGAAACTATAAGAGCTACATTATTGAAATTTGGTACGTAGATGTATTCTGTGAACCGCATTAAGATGTGAAAATAAAATTAGAAAAAAATCCAAAATTTTTGGAGTTCCCCATACATAGAACTGAAACTCAAATTTTTTTTTTTCATCAGACCTATACGTGTGGGGTATCTATGGATAGGTATTTGAAAATGATGTTGAGGTTTCTAACAACATTTTTTTCTAAACTGAATAGTTTGCGCGAGAGACTCTTCCAAAGTGGTAAAATGTGTGTCCCCCCCCCGTAACTTCTAAAATATGGGCATGATAAAACTGAAAAAAATATATGATGTGTATTACTATAAAAACTACTAACGAAATTTGGTTTGAATGAAATCTAGACAGTAGTTTTTTTTTAAACGTCATAAATCAAATTACCTAATTTTTTCATTCAATCAGTGGTACGGAACCCTACGTGCGCGAGTCCGACTCGCACTTGGCCGGTTTTTCATTTAAACAAAAAATAACAAAGATACAAGGCATCAAATTTTAGGAGTGGGAGTCTTTGACGTCACTCGCTCCCGTAAAAATTACTCACCGAGTGACGTCACGCGTAATTTGAACGGGCTATAACTTTGTAATTTTTAGTCTAATTTACAAATGAAAAAATACGTCTTTTATTTTTGAATAAGCTAAAAGACGGACTAAGTAATTACAATTTTAGCCATAATAGCCTATTGCGTTTTTTTATGTGGATATTCTATGATTTTTTTAAGAATGGGCAAACGGACCGATGTTGGTTAGTGATCACTTCAGCCCATAGACACCGCAACACCAAGGGAGTCACAGGTCTGGAGGAGAAATCTGTAGGCTCGCTTTTTGAAGAACCCTAAGTTGTATCCATTCAGAAAAGTTGCAGATGGAAGCTTATTCCGAGTCCAAAGAACAATTGCACGAGGCAGAAAGTTGCGCACAAAATGTGTCGTGTGATGAGTCCTTTAGAATCTAAAGGATTGTATCAAAAGGATTCTTTTGAATATAAAGGATTTAAGGTTTAGATGCTTTGTCTAATAAAAGGATTTATATTCTAATCGTAGGTAGGCCAAAATTTTATTGATAAACTCTTAACAACTAATTAGGGCTAGAGTGAATTTCCTGAAAGATGCCCTTTTAAAATAAATCTGCAAGACCTTTTCAACACAAAAGATAATTCCAATAATATCAAAGTAAGGTACTTAGTTATTTACAGTATCTTACAATAAAAAAAAACGACAACACAAACAACTCGTGCAAGCAAATAAAAAAATCGTAATTATGCCTTTAATTAACTGTGTTAGGCAGTTTAATAAAAGGGATTTTCGATAAAAAATTATTCTACGCAAAAAAAAGAACTGCGATTGTGCTTGAATGCATAGTGAAAGGTTCCGTAAAAGGGATAAATGGTTCACTATTCGTTCATGACGTAACCATTTAAACAAACTACCGTACCAATTAATTTAATACCTAATTAGTCTTATATAACCATAGAATTTCAAGAGAGGTAGGGCATAGCGAATCTTCGCTCGAATTGAGCAGCCCGTCCGGGAAAGGACCTCCCCCTATAGAATACCGCAGCTAAATGACCACTGGGTAGTGTTTTTGCCGGTGAGTAGGGATTCCGGAACTCGTGGGGGGTTAGGGTCGGGCGGTATGGCGGTGGCAACTGACAGGAAACTGACCAGTTACTTGCCCGCTGTCACAGCGACTTGGGCCTCTCTTTCGCTTTCCATCAGGCGTAGGGAAGCCATAATCTCGAGCTACTATAAAAAAGAGACTCATGCCGATTCTTCTCGATAGACGATAGAAACCACCGTACGAGCTGGAACTGTGTATTTTTCTCATTGTAGTAACCAAAAAATGTTGTACACCTTTCATAACACCATTAAAATGTCTCTTCGGCCGATATTTTGAACCAATATATCAATATTTTTACATCGCTGTTACAAAATACAGAATCTGAAAGTCGTTGACCTTCCGTGACTGAAGTGAAGACCGGTAGTCCTTATTGCGTTGTGAAGAAGGTTTAAATTGGCTGAGCTATAGTTTGTTGATGTTTTGAAGAAAAATAAACTACTCATATCGGGTATCAATTTCCCTTTGTTTGTAGTATTATTGTTACACTAGCGACCTGCCCCGGTTTCGCACAGGTAGGGACACTACAATAAGTATTATGCAAAAGCAATAAAATCTGTACACAGTGTAGAACCTTGTCACAAAATGTGATATGTCATCATCATAACTTAAAGCGAGAAAAATAGATAGGTTTAAGTTCAATGTAACAAATTTCTAGATAGATAAAAAATTTATTCACATAAACTGGCACACACACACAGCAAACAAAAATATGTTCTGTGTACCTACATTATTATTTCTTCTGACTGTATAGAAATATAACAAGAATAGTACGGCTAACACTTCTAAGGTATTTCCGTTCATTCGTTCAAATGATCATATTGTAAAAGCTGCGCAGCACTTTTAGTGAAGCATTCGAGTTTAAGCGTATCAACCAACTTCAATCTGATTGCGCGTTCTGGATGAAACGAGCAGCGCTAGAATATGTAGGTACATTCAGAACGCGTATTGCATATGAACAAGTCCGAATCTTTCAAGCAGTCGCACTAACTAGGCGTAATGCGTATCCCTTAATTTTATTTTGGACTTTGTGTCTTGTAGTGCTAGGCATGCACAGGCCCGCCGCTAGCGGTTTGAACGCCGGTGTGCAATTCCTATCGTGCCGCCCCTATCTAACTACAAAACCTAGGTGTTTATAAAAATGTGATTTTTTTTTATGACATAGGGGGCAAACGGGCCTGAAGGTCACCTGATGGTAAGTGATCACTTCAGCCCATAGACACCGCAACACCAGGGGAGTCACAGGTGCGTTGCCGGCCCTTGAGAAATGTGTAGGCACGCTTCTTGAAGGTCCTTAAGTCGTATCCATTCGGGAAAATTGCAGCCGGAAGCTGATTCCAAAGAGCATCTGCACGAGGCAGAAAATTGCGCGCAAAACGCACTGTGGAAGACTTCCATCTGTCAAGATGATAAGGATGAAATTTTGAATTGGTGCGAGATGTACGATGATGAAAAACCGGCCAAGTGCGAGTCGGACTCGCGCACGTAGGGTTCCGTACCACTGATTGAATGAAAAGATTAGGTAATTTGATTTTTGACGTTTAAAAAAAAACTACTGTCTAGATTTCATTCAAACCAAATTTCGTTAGTAGTTTTTATAGTAATACACATCATATATTTTTTTCAGTTTTATCATGCCCATATTTTAGAAGTTACGGGGGGGGGACACACATTTTACCACTTTGGAAGAGTCTCTCGCGCAAACTATTCAGTTTAGAAAAAAATAATGTAAGAAACCTCAACATCATTTTCAAATACCTATCCATAGATACCCCACACGTATGGGTTTGATGAAAAAAAAAATTTTGAGTTTCAGTTTCATGTATGGGGAACCCCAAAAATTTTGGATTTTTTTCTGATTTTACTTTAAAATCTTATAGCGGTTAACAGAATACATCTACGTACCAAATTTTAATAACGTAGCTCTTATAGTTTCGGAATAAACTGGCTGTGACATACGGACGGACAGACAGACAGACAGACAGACAGACAGACAGACAGACAGACAGACAGACAGACAGACAGACATGACGAATCTATAAGGGTCCCGTTTTTGCCATTTTGGCTACGGAACCCTAAAAATGGCAGCTTGTACCAGGTCAAACAATTCCTCCGAACACTCGCCGTGATAAATTCGGTAAAAAACGCACAAAGACGCAACATCATTGCGTAGAGATAGAGGGTCTAGCTTGTCTATAAGTACTCGGTCGTCAACGATTCGAGCCGCTCTTCGCTGGATACGGTCAAAAGGAAGGAGTTGGTACTGAGGTGCCCCGGCCCACAGATGAGAACAATATTCCATGTGAGTTCGCACCTGTGCCTTGTACAGTTGAAGACGGTGGGCTGGTGTGAAATATTGTCTCGCTCTGCCAAGAATACCCAGTTTCTTGGAGGCCAGCTTAGCCTTTCCCTCCAGATGACCCCCAAACTGAACGTTGCTCGAAATATCAACGCCGAGAATATTCAGCGAGGATGCCGCGTCCAAGGGACCACCGCAGAAACGAGGGGACACGACAAAGGGCGTACGTTTAGCGGTAAACGCGCAAACCTGAGTCTTCTTCTGCTGTACAGTGAAAAACTACAAAAATATACAGAATATTATTAATTTTATGTAACCTGGACCGTTTCCGGATCTCACATTAGGGCTATAACAAAATAATTGAAGTTTGTTGTTCACTCACATCACTTTCGCATTTGTGTTAAATAAATAAATGTTTAAGGGTATTTCCCCTGATATATGTGGGATTTCCCTATTTCGCGTAGAGCACGATACGGATACGGATTAACTTTGTTCTCATGAATTTCAATAGATGGCGTTATGTAATGCTACGATATAAAAGAAATATTTGGGCGCCGTTCATCATATTATTTTTATAAGGATAATCTTTTTAGTATTGTGAGGTGACAAAGTCTGAATTTTAGTCGATGATTGTCTGATTTGCCGCCCCCCTGTATGCGCCGCCCGCGTGCATTGCACGCCTTGCACGCCCGCTTACGGCGGGCCTGGGCATGCATCGTTTTTGTTTTTTCGGCGGAAAGATCTCTCTCAGATTTACTTTGAGTGAACGTCATTCACATTTGACATTAAATTGCACTAATGTCAAATTTGAATGACGTTCATTCAAAGTTTCCGAATTTGAGCGGAAATAGCCATTGTGAAGTCCAGCCGGTGCTCGTCCAGTTATTCAATAAAATCGACACAAAAAAACAAGAAAGTTATTTTGATCGTAATTCATTGAATCAGTCAATCATTTTTGTCAACTCAAGGTGGACACTTCAAAACGCCGTGACGTAATTACAGACCAGACCAAAAATATTTTTAATGTTTACACACATTTACTGAAAAACAGCTTCCCTTTATTATTATTTACATTCACTTTGACACGTCATCGTGACGTCATTACGTACAACGGTAATGTCGTTAATGTTTTTTTAATTGAATGCACTAATTTAATTGTCAGCTTGTACACTTAACTGCTAGCTGTAGCTAGGAAGTTTGCGGTAATACACAACTGTGGAACAGAAAACACTTTTAAAAAGCTTTTGGTCATATTATTATTATTTTTATATGAATGTATTGGTCTAGTAGTCGTATGTAATGTAAAACAAAACAATTATCCCAGGGCACAATGCTGCATCATCATCATCAGCCTATTGCAGTCCACTGCTGGACATAGGCCTCTCCAGTTGTTCGCCACTTAGGGCAGACATCTGGAGGATATACCCACCCATAATCGCCACGCTGGGCAGGCGGGTTGGGGATTGCAGGGCGTAGCTTCTCGCTCCGGTGACGCTGCTGCCCGTCATCGGTCTGTAGTATTTAGCTACGCCTTCAATTGTGATGGTTATACCGCCACCAGTCGGTTGCCAGCGCCTCGTTTGTTATTCGGCAGGATGAACCACGGGCAAGAGAGGTTAGCTTGGAGTGAAATGATGATAGGCCGCTCTATTACAATGCTGGATCGTACCAAATTTTCTTGTGAATGTCGTAAGAATCGACTTGCAGTCTCGTCAGAACGGATAGCTGTTGCCGTTCTTCAAGCAGGTAAATATTATTATTAGGTTAGTTCCGCTTTGCCGGCAGCGTTACACATGAATTATTGCGACTTTATCTGTTTATACTGACGAGTGAACATAAATATTTCAATTGGCATTATTAATTTCATGGATTATTTCACTTGCAATGTTATAGTACAGTTTTTGTTGTTGTTAAGGGGCAGAAGTACAAATAAATAAAGACTTCTATCATCTTGATAGTTGGAAGTCTTTCACAGTGCGTTTTGCGCGCAATTTTCTGCCTCATACAACGGTTCTTTGGAATCAGATTTCCCAGTGACCTTCGAAAAGCGAGCCTACGAATTTCTCGAGGGCCGACAACGTACCTGCGATCTGCGATCAAATTTTCTGCGATCCTCTGGTGTTGCGGTGGTTCCATCAGACCTTTCGCGCGGGGCTATTCGCAATGGCGATTTCGACTAGAATTCGGAAACTTTGAATGAACATCATTCAAAACTGATATTAATGTTAAAATTGAATGAACGTGCTAGATAGTTTCCCAATCCGAGTCGAAATCAGCTACGTGAATAGCCTCGTAGGAAGTATGTTTAGGTATGTAAGTCTGACATGCCATTATTGTATTTAATCTATGTCTGGATATTAATGTCATGTTCTTTGATAATGTTAATTTTTGTGGCTTCCTTATTTCTTATTATTATAAGTAATAATATCACAAGTGCTTAGCTACTAACCTAACTTTAAATCGGATGAAAGTAAGTGTCTGAAAGCTTCGCCTTAATAACTACGTAACGAATGCTCTTGGGCAGTCAATGCGTCGACTCCTGCGCATGTACTTTACCCACCCATCGATTAAAAATCAGGACTTTCCCATCTGAAAAGTAAAGTTACCCTTTATGATGTAATAACGCCTTTGTCTCTGGTTCTTGAATGCCATCAGGGATTCGCTGTGATGTGTGAACAACAAATTAGTTACAATAATGATAAAGTCTGAAGATTTTAGTGATACGACATTGTCCCATTTCTTACAAAAATAAATATATTTTTCTACACGTCCTTTCCTAGGATCCAGGGTCTCACTAGAATGCTGCGACTCACGTCTACTACTTACTTTTGGGTCGAACATGATTGTTCCCACCTCACGGCTCACACGGACCAAACTATACTTAGGTGGCATAGTAAATGTTGGTTGTAGTTTCCAAGGTGGCAAATCGATTTTGTAGCAATAAAATTTGTAGCACTAAGAGGCCTATGTCGAGCAGTGGACTGATGTGGGCTGATGATGATGATATCACAAAGAATACATGAAATATGTTTGTAGTTATCTAAAAAAACAGAGATAGTCCGCGTAAAATACTTACCATGGTGACCCTACGCGTGTGAGTCACGAACCTTGGAGCTGTCCAATAAATCGGCAATGGATGGTGACAGGAATTAGCGAGACTGCCCGGCGGTCAAGCGTGAGCTGCGCCGAGGCATTGAGCGAGGGCGACGCGATACGTGCTTTATGACAGAGACCAGCGCTTGGCCCGTCTGTGTCGCCAGGGGGCAGCACCCGAGACTGCCCGGCGGTCAAGCGTGAGCTGCGCCGAGGCATTGAGCGAGGGCGACGCGATACGTGCTTTATGACAGAGACCAGCGCTTGGCCCGTCTGTGTCGCCAGGGGGCAGCACCCGAGACTGCCCAGCGGTCGAGCGTAAGCTGCGCCGAGTGCGACGCGATACGTGCTCTATCTGACAGCGAGCAGCGCTTGCACCGCCCTGTATCACCAGTGGGGAGCTCCCGAGACTGCCCGGCGGTCAAGCGTGAGCTGCGCCAAGGCATTGAACGAGAACAATAGAATACGTGCCCTGTCTGGTAACTACCAGCGCTTGAACCGCCCTGTGTCACCAGGGGGCCTCATCCCTGCCTACCTTGGCCAGCCGCAGATGACAAGCGGCTGGCACTCCTGGTCCGAGGAGGTCCTGGCCACTCATGTACCCGTACCCTCTGCTCACAGTGAACAGCGCTTGCTGCAGGCCAAACGTGGTTTCGCGTGGATTTCGAACCATGCGATTGGTGATTTTTTTTTATAGTAGCTCGACATAATGGCTTCCCTACGCCTGATGGAAAGCGAAAGAGAAGCTTAAGTCACTGTGACAACAGGCAAGTAACTGGTCAGTTACCTGTTAGTATTGCCACCCACCGCCATGCAAGCCCAACTCAACCCTTTTAAGAGAGGCCCGTCCGGGGAAGGACCTCCACCCTATAGAATACCGCAGTCAAATGACCTCTGGGTCGTGTTTCTGCCGGTGAGTAGGGTTTCCGGAGCTCGTGGGGGGTTAGGGTTGGGCCGGCATGTCGGTGGCAACTGACAGGTAACTGACCAGTTACTTGCCCGTTGTCACAGCGACTTGGGCTTCTCTTTCGCGTAGGGAAGCCATTATGTCGAGCCACTATAAAAAAAAAACCCTATCACACCACGAGCTTCGGAAACCCTAGGTACTTACCGGCAGAAACACGACCCGGCAATCATTGGGCTGCGGTATTTTATAGGGTGGAGGTCCTTCCCCGGATGAGCGGGTCAATTCGACCGAAGATTCGCTGTACCCTGCCTCTCTTAAAAGGTGAATCGCGGCACAGCTTGTCTTCGCTCCGCCTTAGTGGATGTACCAGGAACACTGGCCACAACCCTACTTCCGCGGAGGCTATCACCCCCCAATTTATCTTCAAATGAACTTCTTTTCAACACTTTACTAATAACAACTTTTAAATATAACTCATATACAAACATAATTTCTCAATACTTACCGGAAGTGGTACCATTAGACAAGTGTTTCAATTTCCGTTTCCTAAAATTAGTTCAGTCAATGTGGACATGTTCAATGCTTTGTAGATTAATGGACACGTGATTAATTAATTAATTTGATAATGCAAAATTTATTACACCTGTTCATTTCCTATATGACCACATAATATGAATAAATTTGTGTACAGTCAGTTGGTAAAATAGACAAAGCGTAGACAAGATGTTGAATAAAATGTATTAATGTACAACTGCTGGTAAACCATAAATAAATAATAAAATAAAGACGCTTATTTTCATCTTTAAAACAATTCAAGAGTTCATCCTTATCATCTTGATAGTTGTAAGTCTTCCCTCGTACGTTTAGCGTGCAATTTTCTGCCTCGTGTTTTTGGAGTCAGCTACCTACCAGCTGTGACTTTACCAAATGGGTATGACTTAGGGACCTTCAAAAAGCGAGGCGCGAAGGAATCGTGAACCTGACTTATGATCAATAATGACCATGACTATGGCTGGTAGACAACGCCTGTACGGTATTAGGTCTGAATTTCATGCACTATTTTTACTGTGGCAATAAAGATTAAATAAATAAATCACGTCAAACCTCCAAGGTTGCTCAGTTTGAATAAAGAAAAGTATTACAATTGTAGGAACTATATGTAACTAGCTGCTGCTCGCGGCTCTGCCCGCGTGAATATTCGTATAAAACATAGCCTATGTGTTAATCTGATGTACAAACTATATTCCTGTAAAGTTTCATTAAAATCCGTTCAGTAGTTTTTGCGTGAAAGTGGAACAAACATCCATCTATCCAAACAAACTTTCGCGTTTATAATATTAAGTAGGAAGGAAGTAGGATAGTAGGATAGGATGAATTTATTGTATATACACAATGCACCTTTACTAGACTGAAGCGAAATCATGTAATGTTTTATTTGACACTTCCTTCTATATGAATTTGCCTTGGAAGGCCTCGAAACTATTATAATATGTGGTCTGGACTACAATCACTCAAAAACCATACGCGTTTGTCTATAGGCCTTATGTTCTGTGGCACTTATCGTTTTTAAACGCATTAAGCATTTTATTGTTTGCTAACAGGGGCCCGCGTCTTTGCCTGTTTTTTTTTTATTTTGGTTTTAATCTGCTTTATGAACCGAGGTTTGTAAGTTCAAATTCGAAGACAGCTTGATTCAGTGACAATAAACACATTGATAGTGGGTTCGCCCGCACAGTACAAACATCAACAAAAAAGTATATAAGTAAGTTTAGCAGTTGTCTAGTACCCAAAGCACAAGCTTCGGCTCAGTTTAGGACTAGATGGCGCTGTGTGGCTCGGTGTAATAATGTCCAAGACATTAATTTCTGAAGTTTGTTATGATAGACCGGGGTTTGGTCCGTGTCATAACAGGTTCCCTGTCCTGTGTATCACATTTGACACATAACAATTAAAGTCATACTGTGTGTGTCTGACCAGTGGACAGGGAAAAGGTTATGTATTTTCAATTGATGGATAAAGTTTAACAGACTGATAAAAGGTGAGACGACTCACCTGCTACTACTGAAAAATAGCTGATATTATAATTTTAGACATACAGACTTTTTTATAGTAAGATCTTATTATATGTAGAGCCACTTTGATAAACATCCTTTTTATTGCATTTTGATGTCGATGTCGGGTTCTTTAATAAATTTTATTACAATAAACTGTTTTTAATATAAGGTATGACTCAAAATTTTATTAATTTATTGTTAATCAAAATACACAACGATCTTCTGACCGAATTTCAGTCACACCTTATTTGTATCTATAGGTAACTACTTTTAGTAGGAACTTTAGTGAGTTATGACATTAAATATTAATCCTTTGAGCGCCGCGAAATGAGATGCGCGATGATATAAAAATCTGTTGTTATCGTTGTATATAAGCGTCAGTGTCGTTCAAAGGGTAATACAATATTTTTATTATCAGAGATGGGCTCCTGTTTTCTAAATTCGGCTAGAAGAGTAATAGGTACTTAAAGTTATAAGTATATTATTAACTATAAATATCAAATTTTCTTGAGATTATACAACTACACCTGTTCCCGTAACGTGCTATGTTGACACGGAATCCGAACTGTTTGATCAAACAACTTGTGTTTAGAACAACGAACAGTCAGACAGAAAGTAAGGCGTGGTACAGACGTACAAAATAAACTGACTGGTAAACTGAGAGAGTCCTTTAACAGGCTCCCAGGACAGGTTCTGTGTATCACATAGGATACATAACAGTTTTAAATTCTCAAAGTATTGTGTCTGGACAGTGGATAGGAAAGAGTTAAAGGGGTAAAAATATCGGAGACACTTTGCATTTCCATAGAAAATATTACCTTAATTTTTGCAATAAAGAAATTCGAAGCTCAGGTGTAAGAAGGGTACGATGCTTTTTCCTGGAAACTGGAGATTATGCTTCTTCTTCTTAGGGTTTCGATGGCCATGTAAATATTCGGATTGCTATCATGGTGAAAGGATTTGTCAATCTGCATAGGGAATTCGCTGATTGCCCAGGGTGAGTCAGACGTAGCTGAGAGATAAACAGATCATAGACCCCTGTCCCCGTCCCCCCGTCTTTTGCGAGTATCAAACATAATATGTTTATGTAAATATGTATCTAATAGTATATGAAATGGGAAGTTGAAATGGGCGATCGTGCCTATACATCTAGACGTAAAATATTCTTTGCGTGTAAACCCGGCCTTACTATAAACAAATTAACAATGAACCAATTTCCAGCATAATGCCTGTACCCGCGGAAACCTACGTTTGTTAAGTATTATTCAACGAAGTGCTTTCCATTAGATAGCACGTTTTAAATTTCTTATCTCATCTCTTCAAACTCATCCCAACACTCAAAAAATAGTTTAAAAAACTTTTAAAAAATCCAATCATTTTTGTGTAAAATTTTGGCGAAAATGTTCTTTTGTAATGATTTAAATATAACGAATAGGTACTTATTGTAATTGAAACGTGCATCTAATCTGTAATATTATAAAATGGTTTGCTTTTAAGTTCTCAAAGATAAATATAAAAAGAAGTGTTTAAAATCTAATTATACGTTTTTAAATTTTTTCAACGTTTAAAATATTAAAATGTGTTAAATTAATTGAAGTGTGATAATAATGCAAGGACTTTTAATAATTTCTTTTGCAATATTTTATACCAAAAATATTTTAGCTGTCAAACCCAAAAATGAGTGCGGGTATAAGGTAAGTATTTCATTAACTACCAGGGTCACCATTTCATCATCATCAAGACATAGTAAAGTTGGACATAGGCCTTGTATAGGTTTTGTCTTAGCCACCATGCTTGGAAGGTTTGAAGGTCCTGGTTGTTATTGAAAAAGAAATACCTGTCAAGAAAGCTATTTTTAATTTTCGTTTTTTAATATTAAGAAGTCTTTCTTTGTATTTTTCGGCTTTAAACTTGGATTTCTGTAGCAATGTCCGCAAACCAGAGAGGGAGCCTTAAACGTGCACATAATACCTCACTCACACATGGATGCTGGATGGGTAAAGACGTTTGATGAATACTACTATGGCAGTAAGTTTTTATTTATCTACTATGTATTTTTTCCTATAATATAAAAGGCCGGCAGCGACCCCAGAACTCGATTTGAGTTGCGGGTGTCCATGGGCGGTGTCGACTGCTTACCATCAGGCATCACATTTGCTCGTCTGCCGCCTCTTGCATAAAAAAAATATTCTCTTCTAACAATTATTATTTCTATTCTTTAGTTTTATCAGCTTAAGGTGATAATGAGGGCGACGAACAACATTTAGACCTACCTAATAAAACTTTCTTTCTATCTTCTTTCTTACAATTTTTCCTTAGACTCGTTTTCCTACTACATGTCTAATCGCCTTGAAAATTGACCGTTCGTGGTTGAAATGGTGGGTAGTTTTGAGCTTAAATTGTTGTTGTTTATAACTGCCGATTAAAGTCCAAAATATGTAAATAAACTAATTTTATTTGCAGCAAGAACAACAGTTAGCTCCGCAAACGTCCAATTGATATTACATTCTGTTCTATCGGAATTGCTTCACGATAAAAGACGGAAGTGAGTATAGAAAGATGCTAAATATTCTATGATCTAACCTAAATCTCCAGCTGATGTCGTAGAAAAACCACTAGGGCAATTTCAGGACACGAGGTCCAGTCGGTAGGTGGTGCGGGGGCACCGCCGCCGGCATTGCACGGACCCCCGTCTTCTACGGATAAAAGAAAGAAAGAAAGAAAGAAAAAGCGTTTATTGGCAACACAACAAAAAGGTAATTAACAAAACAGTTAAGCAAAAAAATAAATAAATAAATAAACACATGTAACACAGTAAGTGTACACACGCCCACACGTCAAACCACTCGTGTCTGCATATATACATAAGTATTTATGGCTACATTAAAAGAATGGCTACATGAAAAGGATAGGGGTGGGCTCACCCTTCGGACCACTCCCATGACTCCCCCCTGAAGGGGGGGAGCCTTTTGGGGCCTGTCATAACCAGGCTGCGCCGGTGATGTCTTGGTGTACGTACATCCTCATAGGACCCTCGACACCACCTTTAAAACACATGACGAAGGGGACGGGGTTTTTAGTGGGTATTACCTGCCTCACTTCCATCCTTGAGGCGGGGTGAGTCCCACATACCTCGCTGCTCCCCCAAGCAGCGGGAATGCCTAAATGCATTTTCCCCGGTAACACAAGAAAAAGGGCAATTTCAGGAAACTGGCAACAACGTTTACATGAGTATAAAGAAAACCTACTGCTGTTACGAACTCGCTTGCTAAGCGTGGTGATTAAAGAAAACTCCTCCAAATTACAATCATCATTAGTGGATGCCTATATCTAGTAGTAGGTAGGCGATATGTTATTTGATGATGACGAACCTCAAGTGTTGTCTGAAAGAGATCTGCCAAAAAACCTCTTCGAGATGTTCTAAACATTGGCCTATAGGTGTACCTACATCAAAATAGTGTCCTGTTTAGGTACATTGTGAGTGTAACATATGCAAACAAGCCTTAGGGGCAGCGCAGACGACAGACTATTCGTGATGCACTTTTTTGCAATTATATGCAGTAACGCACACTACGCGCAAAAACTGTCGCGGATATTTCACAGACTCAACGCACACGACGCACATCTTCGATCATTCTGTCGGCAGACCTAGACGCTCTTTTTTTTATAGTAGCTCGACATAGTGGCTTCCCTACGCCTGACGGAAAGCGAAAGAGAAGCCCAAGTCGCAGGTAGGCAGGAAGGCAAGTAACAGGTTAGTTACCTGTCAGTTGCCAATGCCATGCCGGCCCAACCCTAACCCCCCACAAGCTCTTTTTAAATGTCTCAGACGCTGACCCTATCGCACAAAAATTCTGTCGTCTGTGCTGCCCCTAACTGTCACCTGAAATAGTCTCGATCAGCGTATACCAAACTCCTTCCAGGTTCACGTTCTCCGAGACAGCGTACTTCTGGCGCTGGTGGAAGGAGCAGCGGCCCGTGACGAGGGCCACCTTCAGGGGGCTGGTGCAGGAAGGTCGGATAGAGTTCGCGGGCGGAGGCTGGGTGCAGAACGATGAAGCTGTGCCGGACTATCTGCAGATCATTGACCAGTTCACTTGGGGGCTCAGGTACCTACCAATTTAGGGTGCATTTCACAAAAGCAGGGTTGCGCAGAGCTATAAATTGTAGCCCCACATTTCAGCCTTCCGCACCCCCAAAAGTCCGGTGATGATGACAAGGCCTGGCCAG
Source organism: Conogethes punctiferalis (assembly GCA_031163375.1). Lineage (NCBI taxonomy): Eukaryota > Metazoa > Arthropoda > Insecta > Lepidoptera > Crambidae > Conogethes > Conogethes punctiferalis. The sequence goes on along the minus strand of CM062077.1, from coordinate 3,053,190 downwards.
GTGATATAAGGTGATAGTGAAACAATAATCATTGGCAAACTTTTCTTAGATCCACGCAACACCGATTCTGTAGAAATGCATTCTTATTTAACTGGTCACATCTGCGAAGTTTACATTACAGGCGAAGTGAGCAGGGAAGTCGGGCGGGGCGTTTCTGTACTTTTCTGGGAACGGAGCGTGTGTAAGGCTCGGTGTAACGGAGGAACAAAAAGGGCCGAGGAAGACGTCATGTGTCTTCGGGCACAGTGGTCAATGGCGTCGTGCATCGCAAGGTGTCGGGAGGATGCCATACCGTCCTTCCGAGGTGTGGGTTGGTTGAGTCCCACCGGGCACCCCCCCCCCCCCCCCCCCCCCCACTTTCTCCGCTAGATAGGAGTGAGTCCCACATACCCCAGGTGTCCCGTACGGGGCCCTGGTGTATGCGTAAAGGCATTCCCGACGATAAAAAAAGGTCTGGATATTCTGGACGCGAAGGCGTAAGGGTATTTGAAGAAATATCATCACATGTACTATATGGGTTTCTAGTTCCTTTCTAGTCCCACCAACGTTACTTACTATGCGTCGCGCGAACGCAGTAGTGCCTAAAAAACCATTAGAATTTTGGGCACTGTGCGTCCGCGCGTCGCATAGTATCGTTTGTGAATACGGCCTTTATTCATAGATAACACTTGAGTGCCGATCGCCACAGTAAATGCCTTACTGCTCATAGTGTTGTTAGTCTTTACAGATAAGTATCGTTTATGAATACGGGCATTAATCTACTGACTGCTTAATATATTCGTGTTTATCAGGAAACTCAACGACACGTTAGGCCCGTGCGGCAAGCCCAAGGCGGCGTGGCAGATCGACACGTATGGCCACTCCAGGGAGCAGACCTCGCTGATGGCACAGATGGGCTATGACGGCCTGTTTATAGGTAATATTCGTAATATAATAGTACTGGGAGCTAGTTCCTTTGTTCCCAGAGCTAGTAGGCTTCTGAATTTGTATGGAAAAGTAACAGATATTCATGCTAACACTTGCACGAAGCCATAGTCGATTTATAAATTTACTAGCTGTGCTCGCGACTTCGTCCGCGTGGAATAGTTAATTTTCCCCCGTTTTTTTACATTTTCCATTATTTCTTCGCTCCTAATCGTTGCAGCGTGATGTTATATAGCCTAAAGCCTTCCTCCATAAATGGTATATTCAACACAAAAAGAATTTTTCAATTCGGACCAGTAGTTCCTGAGATTAGCGCGTTCAAACAAACAAACAAACAAACAAACAAACAAACTCTTCAGCTTCATAATATTCGATTTATAAATTTATTTGTTTTGAAGATACATAGTTTAGCTAGGCGATTTATGTACTTAAAAGTTTTTTTCTATGTGGTGTTTACCTAGAATTAATTGTGCAATTAACTTTAAGACACCTACTGATTTTTTCCTAAGATGTATTGTTGTAGCAATTGTTGGTAAGCCTAATAAATAAATAAAATATATTTTCTCTCTCTGTGGTCGGTCCCTCATATCTGAGGATAGTGGTCAGCGTCAGGGTCGCATCTGGAGCGGATGATTTGCTTCCACCGGCCCCTGTCCGGCGTCTCATACCACCGTGTGGAACTTGGAGGACGACGAGTCTTTCACTTGATCAGTCCATCTGGTTGGTGAACGACCGCGCGATCTTCTGCCTTCGGTGTTCCCAACCACGATCAGCTTTTCCAGACTTTCGTCACCTCTGCGCATTGTGTGGCCAAAATAGGACAGGATGCGTTGCTGGCATATGGTGGACAAGCGAGTCTTTATTCCTAGCTGGCTCAGGATTGAAGCATTGGTGCGCTTCGCAGTCCAAGGTATTCTTAATGCATCAATCCTCTGCCTTTCCCGTAATATATTAAGTACAATACAAATACAAGGATGTAAGGGAGCGATCTATCACATTTTCGCTCCAAGCCAACCTCACCTGCCCGTGTGGCACAAACTCACTCAGTGGACTACAAAAATATAAATAACCCAAGACATGCCACGCTGGGCCATACAGCGCCATCTAGCCCTATACTAAGCAAGCCGAGGCTTGTACTACGGGTACTAGACAACTGATAAACTTACATATATTTTTTTTGGTAAATAAATACATAATATACATAGAAAACACAAGACCAATATAAACAGCCATGTTCATGCACACAAATGTTTGTACTGTGCGAGGATCGAACCCACGACCCTTGGTTCAGAAGGCAGAAGTCACCAAATGAGCCATCGAGCCAGTCAATTTAAAAATTACCTACAACAGCTGAAAGTTAGATCCAAACACGATAAGCTTGGTTAACTACAAGTAATATATTGCATTGGCTGACAGATACGTCATGCTTGCAAATAGGTTCCGCCTTTGGGGACTGGTCTAGTTTACCTCGTTTTAGTTAATTGCCTATTGATTAATTAGTCTTTGAAGTATACAGGTACAACTTAGATGAAATTAAAATGTAACATGTTCAATGTAATCAATGTTTTGAAAGCAGCAACTACCTAAACGATTCTTGGTGATTAGGAACTAATGAGAATAAAAACATTTTGATTTTAATTAACTCCTAGTTAGGTACTTACTTTAAAGCGAAAGCGTTGTGTGTAAAGCTGCTTCACAAGTTTATATTTAATCTCTCTGCGAAATCCTTTTCTCACCGGCGGTTTTCTGCGGGATATAATCCGAAATGAAGTGGCCTGACTGAGAACAATAAAGTCATCGACATAGCTCACTGAATCAGTAAACTGAAATGTCAGAGAACCGACAATCGTTCGGGTCATTGGAAAGAATACCTTCTCCAACCATAGTCACAATTTATGCAAGATGGCTGGCAAGAGTTGGATACCAGAAGCCCAAAATCGAGTAAAGTGGTGAACGTGGAGAGGTCTATATCCAGCTGTGAGCTGCAAGAGGCTTTTGAGGTTATTGATTTGTACCTTGATTTGATTTTATTATGGATCGAATTTCTGTTTACAGGTCGTGTCGATCACAAAGAGAGAGAAGCAATGATAGAAGAGGACAGAATGGAATTTATGTGGAGGGGAAGCGATGTTTTAGGTTAGTTTTCGTTATAATACCCATTGAGACGGTTTCAAACCCGAGTCGAGATAAATCTGACTGAATGATTTGTTTTATTTTGCAGGCAAGATGTCTGACATTATGACGCATACTTTATACAATCTGTACAATGCACCGGATGGCTTCTGTTTCGATTTTTTATGCAATGACGAGCCTATCATTGATGATCCGGACAACAAAGTGTACAATGCTGAGAAAAGGGTAAATCTAACTCTATACCAGCTTAACTAGTAGTAGGTAACATAGCCTATTATCTTTTCTTTTTACTAATGTTGGTCTGGTAGGGCAGGGCTGGGTCAAAAATTGTTAAGGTTATCCAGTCGAGAAATCTCTTTGTCTTTACCATGGAAGTATTAAGTACTAATTACTTCCATGGTCTTTACATAGTTTTTACATAGTAGGTACTATGTGCGTGTTTTAGACTATAGAATAACCCAAGACATGCCACGCTGGGGCACACATCGCCATCTAGCCCCGAAAAAAGCTGAGGCTTGTACTATGGGTGCTAGACAACTGATAAACTTACTTAGATAGATACTTTTTTTTCGGTAATATTTAAAAGTCGGTAAAGTCACTTAGTCAAGTTATTGCCTGTACAAAATCGAAGGCGTTTTGCTCAAACTTATGTCTTTCACACAAGCGAGTCGAAATTACAATTTAGGAATAGCTCTGCAACAGGACTATTTACAATTGCAATTTACTCGAAGCTTGTATGGGACATTTTTACTACACGACAATACACAGCTATTATAAACCCCGTTCAGAAAACGACGGTTTTTTTTTAAAGAAATCCATCCAGATCCACCAGTTGCCACTACATACGCAGCGGGTCCAACCATGGACGTATAATACGTCTATGGGTCCAACTGTAACGTAATTGGTTCATTTTGACATAACAGTGACGTTTACATAGTACAATGGTTTAATCACATCATAGCTGAAACGTAGGCTACATAATGCCATCCACTGGGCATGTCATTAAAACATCTACATGCTTAACATATGAGGCTGTGTAAAACTAAACTTTCATTCCAGTTAAACGACTTTATAGCGCAAATAGAAAGACAAGCCAAGTATTACGACCACGACAATATTTTGGTGACTATGGGCGGAGACTTCACCTACCAGAGTGCCGCTAATTGGTTCATCAACATAGACAAACTTATCAAGTGAGTTTTTTTTACAATTACCTAACATAGTGGTTCCGTTCCGCATGATAAAAGGCTAACAAAGGAAGCAAGTAGTTCAGACAAGAAACCTTATGTCATCATCATCATCATCATTTGCCTGCAAATGCTATGTAGTGACATCTAGTTATTAAAAGTGTTTGAAATATTTTAATGTGTTTTAGCCACGTGAATACACACCCGGCGAACCTATCGGACATAAATATATTCTACTCCACGCCATCTTGTTACCTCAAAGCTATCTATTTGTATGGAAGAAGAGACAAGGCTATGTACACAGAAAGGGTGAGTACATTCGTGATTTTATTTTTATAAGCTCTAGATCTATTCACACTTTTTTCTTTTCTTTTCTCTAGGGCCCATACCCAACGGCAGGTACACCTGGATTATGTGGGACTGACTCCTATCTAGCAGAGAATTTCTACTAAACTGGACTGTGGTCCGAAATGAACGCAATGTCTGAGGGGGATCGGGACGCCAAGCAGGCTTACCTCGGTAGTACTCTAACCCTCATTACTGCAGGGCGACTTCCATCGATCGGAGAGTCGCTGAATCGACTTCGGTCTGGGGTTGGCCGATGTAGAGCAGATATGGCCAAATGGGGTTTAAACCAGGGGGCGCAAAGTGACTGCGACTGTGGCGCGACCTCTCGAACTATTTCGCATATGATCACCTCTTCATTGTGCCACACCACCTGCACTTTGGAGGATCTCTGCCAAGCGACTGACAGGGGTATTTCATTTGCTAAGTTTTGGTGGGGATCTGTGTAATTTAATATTCATCATCATCATCATCAGCTCGTGTCAGTCCACTGCTGGACATAGGCCTCTCCTAATGTTCGCCACCATGATCGATTTTGGGCCTCTCGCATCCAGCACTTGCCAGCCGTCCTGCGCAAATCGTCACTCTACCTGGCCTGAGGGCGTAATAAATCCCTAATAATTTAATATTATTAGGGATTTATTACACACTCGAAAAGAAAAAGGAAAAGAAGACAAGGCAGTTGCGCCGGTGATGTGACACCACAACATCACCTCCGTTCCCGACGAGACGGGTCCATCAGCTCTCGCTGCCTCTCGGGCTCCTCTTTCTGAGACATGATGCCATAGAAAGAGACAGCGCTACCCACATGCAATCGTCCGCCACCATGGTGGTCTATGGTGGTCCTTTACAAAATCCTAAACAACATGAACTCCGGAAGAACTTGTGGTTGGTGTAAATTATCCGACTCTGAGACTCTCTTGCAGGGGGTTTACAGAAGTAAAAGATCAGAGAGTTGTTTGGTATTTGACGTTTATTCGTCGCGATACACACAAGTACACACTACACATTCATAAGATAGTTAAGGGTGTTGGGCACAGTCATGCATGAACACAAGAAATCAAAATGAAAACCGAGTCTAGCGCGTGCGCTGCCGAGAGACGAGGCGGCGGGTGGCGAACTGAACGAGGCACGCGTTCCGGATACGGACATTGGCGCGGCGTATTTTAAAATGGCGACGCGCGCGCTAACACATTGAGAATTATGCAGCCTAGCGATTAAATAATGTATCGGCTAGGCACGCGCCCGCGAGACTCCCTTTGCGGGAAACGACTAGGTGGCGCTAGTGTGTGTACGCGGTTTGCTATACGACTCATTTACAGTGATCATGATTAATTAGTGTCGACTGTTCCAGGACGACCATTTGCCGTACGGGAGCGACTCTTCCACGTATTGGACTGGGTACTACACATCCAGGCCCAGTGTGAAGTACCTAGCGAAGAGAGCTCATGTCTTCCTTCAGGTAAGTACTTAAATCACAATTCATTTTACTTCGTTTCGTTGCGTATGTTGGGACTTTTGTGGGGTGCACGAACGTGTTCTGGGATCTTGTGTATGGTTTATAATGACCCCAGGAATTTGATCTGGGTTTGACAATTATCATATGGTTGGTCGCATATGTCGATACTCTGATCATTGATAGTTGTGCAAAGGACTTAGGTTGTAGGCAACGATTCCCTTTACTTTCACAGAGGGTTATCTCAGGTCTCGAGCTTTTGTCGAAGTATTGACGATGTTATCTCTCACATCATAATTCCAAATTAGCAAAATGCCAACTTTTCAGAGTGCCAACTTCTTCGAACCCCAACTTCTCAGAATAATAACTTCTCAGAACGCCAACATCTCGAAATGCCAACTTCTTAAAATAATGACTTCTCAGAAAGGCAACTTCTCAGAATGCCAATTTCTCACAATGCTAACTTCTCCTCTATCTACCTATCTCCTTATCAGGTGGTGAAGCAGTTGACGGTCATAGCTCGCACCGGTGACTCATACGAACTACATCTCCTGAGGCACGCAGTGAGTCTCATCCTCCACCACGATGCCGTTACGGGTGAGTGACGTTTTTTGACTTCCAATGGGGATGGTCTAGTGACTAGTGAGTCCGGCCCGTAAACAGGTAAGCCGCAGCCCAACCCTGAGGGATTAACTCGTCTTAATACACAATCTATACTTATAATAAATCTGTAGAGAGGTCAATTCTGTACATGGAATATATTTTCAAAATACCTATCAGGGGGTGATTAGTAATCGATACTGATGCCAAAAATGCAATCAGTAAAATTTTTGTCTGTCTGTCTGTCTGTTCGTTATAGAAAAAAGAACTACTCTACGGATTTTGACAAAACTTGGTACAATTATTCTTCATACTCCTGGGCAGGTTATAGTATAATTTTCATTACGCTACAATCAATAGGAGCAGAGCAGTGAAGGGAAGTGTTGGGAAAACGGGAGATTTTTTTATCTGCATATTTGATTGAGCATCATGCAAAAACTAAGTACTGCATGGAATTGAATGCGGTTTTCACCAATGTATTGCTAGAGGTCTAACTTAAAATTTAGGCCGTTTTATGGAAGTCAGTTTTATTGAAACTCGATATCCACGCGTGCGACGCCGGCGCCGGCACAGCTAGTAAAGAAATATTGCTGTGGTTTTTGGGAAGGTAAGGTACCTACTTTCCTTATATGCCAGGAAACGTTTACCTAGAAAACCTACTGTCGTAATTTTACCGTCGTAATAGTACCTATACCTGCCTACACCGTTTCGGAATAACCGTACCTACTTAATAATATTTTTTTCAGGAACCAGCCAACAGCACGTGGCGAATGATTTTATTCGCCTTTTGAGTGAAGCTGTGGATTCTTGTAGCAAGAAAGTGTCGAACCTTTTAAGGTTTGTTTACTAAAACAACAATATTTTGGTTTAAGTCGGGTATAACTAACTATGCAGATTTATATGTAAAAATCATTTCAAAAAGCACGATTTCTTTTAGACTCGGATCGCAATGGATTGTTTGAACTTATGTTTCAGCTTCTTGACTCCAACATGGGGTAGCAGCAGAAGATCAAAGAATCATCAACAATTCGTCACTTGTCATCAACTTAACGTCAGTCAGTGCAGAGTGAGTTCATTAACAAGAGATTCAAAGAAACCCAAAGGCTTCATACTAAGTTGTGAGAAACCTCTAAAATCATTTACTCGATCAAGTATTTTAGTATATTCCGTGTATTCCATCCCAAACTTTAACAATTAATCCTAAATTAAGAGAGGTAGGGCATAGCGAATCTTGGTCTGTTACCTACTGACCAGTTACTTGCCAGCTGTCACAGCGACTTGGCTTCTCTTTCGCTTTCCATCAGGCGTAGCCCCCCCCCCACGCCTCGTTATATCGAGCTACTACGAGTATAAAAAATATTTGGATGGATTATGGATGGTTTTGTTACTCTCAGAAAAAAACTACTGAACTGATTTTAATTGTTCATGCTTACTATTTGGATTTTAATTTGGTGTTTTCTATACATGTATAATATGAATTTATTTACATCAGATTAACACATGTAATTACTGTAATTTATCATTTTAAATATCACCGATATTTAGGTACCGACCCGGGCAAAGCAGCTAGTAAATAGAATAAATCTTCATTACAGTTTTTGGAAACACAAGAAGCGATTCTGCTTCTTGTCTACAACCCACTGAGTATAAAGACGTACCACTACGTGAAGATACCGGCAATTGCTCTGCATTATTCCATTAGAGATTATAATGGTAAGCAAACTGTCTTTACATGCCTACTATAGGTATATAGTTTCATTACTAGGTTTTTTGTAGAGTGGCTTCCCCGCGCATATAGAAAGCGAAATAGAAGTTCAAGTCACTGCAGGAAACGGACAAATAGCTTTTAGATTGCTCTGTCTATACAGCAACTGATCGCGAAACGCTCTTCCCAGGCATTTTGCCAGCTAAGAAGCTGAAATCTCGAGCTCACTCAAGACTCAAGGAATACAGTAGCACAAACTTAGGCTGTTTCACCCTTGATACATTTTTATCGTATCTACTACCGGACAGAACGATCTGCCCTAAGCTGATTCATATATGTAGTTGTAACTCATCGTAAAATATTCTAAGTGTGGTTGACTATAATCTTGGTCCAAGATTTCGAACAGTTTCGAGCGGGTCACCCGTGCGCGTACGGGCTACACTTACCAACCGCGCGTGCGTCCGCGTGACTATAAAACCACCCTAAGTCCTAGGAATCAAGGTTACAATTTCCCTAAGACATGGAAGGTTAAGTGATATGTGCATGACATGGGTATCTGACCATGCTAATCAAGCCTCTCTTAGGTACTTTTTTAGAAAACCTCATCCACATTACTCATCCTGATTAATATACCATACTCCAGATGAGGAAGTGGAATACCAGCTCGTCCCCCTGCCCACGTCCATCATCAACCTCCCCGGCCGCTCCAGCACAGCCATCCAGGAGTTGTACTTCGAAGCTGAGAACATACCTCCCCTGGGCTTCTCCGCTTACTACATCACTCCTGTCAGAGATCAGCTGGTAAGGTCTTTTTTATTGGCCCCTACTGTCCCACTACTAGGGATGTAAGGGAGCGACCTATCACCTTTTCGCTCCAAGCCATCCTCACCTACCCATGGTGCATCCTGCCGAACAACAAACGAGACTCTGGCAAACCGACTGGTGGCGGTAAAACCATCACGATAGAAGGCGTAGCTAAATACCACAAGCCGATGACGGGCACCAGCGTCACCGTGGCGGTTATGGGTACATCCTCCAGAAGTTTCCCCTAGGTGGCGAACAACTGGAGAGACCTATGCCCAGCACTGGACTGCTATAGGCTGATGATGATCCCACTACTGGGCAAAGGTTTTCCCACATTTCTTCAATAGCCTCTACCAGCAGTGCCTTTCTACCAGCTTGCTATGGTAAAGTCCATTTTATTATCTACGTTTTCCTACCAGAACTTTCTTAGAAAAATTGCCGTACCTATTATTGTAATGTTATAATACCGACACATATCCGTCCGGGGAAGGACCTCCACCCTATAGAATACCGCAGCCAAATGACCTCCGGGTTGTGTTTCTGCTGGTGAGTAGGGTCTCCGGAGCTCGTGGGGGGTTAGGGTTGGGCCGGCATGGCAGTGGCAACTGACAGGTAACTAACCAGCTACTTGCCAGTTGTCACAGCGACTTGGGCTTCTCTTTAGCTTTCCATCAGGCGTAGGGAAGCCATTATGTCGAGCTACTATAAAAAAAAAAACATAAGTTTCTGGATTTTGTTACAGGAAGAAAACTCATACATGAAAAAAGCGACACAACCCAATTCTGAAGCGGAGTTGGAAGTGGTACCTTATATATCGAACGAGGTAGGTTTTTAAAGATTTCCAAGATTAATATGATTAATTAGAGACAAACATTCCTGTCATCAATAATTGTATTTGTTCCGTGTCTGAACTATTATTATACTCGTAATTAGCAGCACGAAGACCACAGTAACACATAGGCCTCCAAAATTTCTATACCGAATTGTCGCTTCTAAGCAACCTTTTTCCATCACAATCCAGCAACTCCTCTTCGAATTTGTAATAAGTACACTTCGCTGTTCTAATTCTCTCCATTACTTATAGCATAACAAGCAACATTTATTCAGGAACTCTTAACCCTAAATGTCTTATTGAAAAATACAAATTCTACCATATTGTTACACTATTTGAGCTGATATTTGACTGGCTCGGTGGCTCAATTGGTGCCGCCTTCTGAGCCAAGGGTCGTGGGTTCGATTCCCACCCGGGAGAAACGTTCGTGCGTTGAACACCTGTGTTTGTTCCGTGTCTGGGTGTTTATATTTGTATTTAAGTATTTAATTGTGGTACCTTCGTTGTTCTGGTACCCATAACACAAGTGCTCAAGATACTTACTTTGGGATCGGAGCAATGTATGTGATGTTGTCTGATATTTATTTGTTGTCTGATATTTGAGCAAATACTCCAAATACAACAATTTCTTTCCTCCACGGCCACAGCGATCACTAGGTACACCTACCAATCAAGTATTTCCTTTGTCTCCATCAGGGACTCCTATTGTACAGATTGCTAGAATGAGATATAGGTATCTAAGACTAAGTATAATGCTTGAGTCCCCTACTTTAGGATCGGATTAATGTCTGTATGTGATAGTCTTATATTTATTGCAGTATCTAAAAGTGACAGTGAACAAGGACACTGGTTTCCTGGAGTCCATCCAACACGTGGACGGGGTCAAGCTGGAGGTCTCGCAGAACTTCTACTACTACAAGCAAGGCCAGCAGAGCTTGCAGTCCGGCGCCTACAGCTTCAGGCCTGACAAAGACAGGCCTACGCCAGTAAGTAAATAGCCCAAGACTAGCCACATTGGGCCATCTATTCCCAAACTAAGTTAAGGCTTGTACTATGGGTACTAGACAAACTGATAAACATACTTAGATACTTTATTTGTAAGACAGACGTCCAGACCAATACAGACATGTTCATGCACACAAATGTTTATACTTTGCAAAGTTAATATAGGTAATGGAAAATATTAACAACTTTGACAAATTTCCGTTCCTAAATTAAATAGGCCTGATCTGGATTCGAATAAGATATGGTTGCCTTAAAAGAAGTCGCCTGACATAATTATCGTTAATTTAGCTTCAAACCAGGTCTTTGATGTGTGGCCTCCTGCTTCCCAAGATATCGCCCTAAAGGCGCTTGACGAAGAGACCAGGGTTTGTAGTGGGAATTCTCTGCCTCATTTCTATTCGGAGGTAGGGTGCCTCTCTCTTTTCCCGAGGATGGCGTGAGTCCCACATACCCCTACACTCCTCCGCGGATGGTGGGAATGCATAAACCTCATTGTTCCTTGAGAGGTATAATCTTCCGATGTTCAAGACGAGAGTGAACCGGTTTTTTCTGGGCGAGCACGTTCCATCGTAGGCTACGATATCGCTTACCATCAGGTACCGGTACCATACATACCGGTGGTAGCTTCGACGATTTGTAAGTGTTTTTCATAAAAACCTGTACAAATAAAGATTATTTTGACTTTGACTTTGGCGTGCGCTTCGCAAACAAAAAACGATCGAACAAAAAAAAGTCTTTGCACTTCAAAGACTTTTTGCAGCCAGAAGACATTGCCTGCAGCATTTCCATATTCCTTATCCTGTCATATCGAAGGTGACAGAGCGAGTGACCTACCACGCGGTGCGAGGGTCTCTGGTGAAGGAGATCAGGCAGCGCTTCACCGACTGGGTGACGCAGGTCATCCGGCTGTACCGAGGCGAGGAGTTCTTGGAGCTAGAGTGGCTTGTCGGGCCTGTACCTATAGGGTAGGTAACCTATACAATACATTATGATGAGGACACATGCATAATTAAGTAAGAGTATGATTGACCCCGTCGTAAAAGATGACCAACGGAATATCAGGAAACGGACAGCAGCGTTGGGTACAATTAAAACCTACTGCAATTACCAACCCGCCTTCCAAGGACTATAGGGAATATGCATGACTTCTTTTATGGATTTATTGAGATATTATATCTTCCAGATACATATTTAAATGTATCTGCAATGTCGAAGAATTTTTAAACTATCATTTCTATTAAGTGAGTTATAAAGCGTTAAAGTTATTGCTTAAACAGAGAGATCCGACGTGGCGAATGACGTCACGTACCGTGCGCGCCATACAAACTCCATAGAAAAGTCTGTTTTCGTGAGAAAGACGGATATACATATTTACTTTCGACTGTATCTCGCACATTTTTCAGCCAAGTTTGATTTTGTTTTCACTGTTCGTAGTATATTTTTATCTATTTCACGATAAATTAGTAAATACATGAATGTATTTTTCATGACATTATGCAATAATTGCATAATGTCATTGCGGGAGGCTTATGTTCAGCAGTAGACGTTAGCAGGCTGATAATGATTATGTATTTATTGATTGAAATCTATTTTCGGTCCACAATTCAGACAATATCCCACCAAATGACTTATCCAAAATGAGATTTAGGTATCAAAATTTGTATCAAACCGTAAATACCATGAATAAATTCCTACTTTCAGCACAGACTTGGGAAAAGAAATAGTGAGTGTGTTCACCACAAACATCACCAACAGTGGTGACTTCTATACGGATTCCAACGGACGACAGATGATGAAACGGTCCTGCTGGAACGACAGCCATAGTAAGCAATAAACATGGAGCCGTTTGATTTTAATAGCATTAAACTTTGCATTATAAACCTTTATTTCATCAATGCAGCAGCAATAGGAGTATAGGATATACTTAGTCGCCCACAAATCTGATCTCTTGATCTTTTTTTATGCAAGAGGCGGCAGACGAGCAGATGTGATGCCTGATGGTAAGCAGTCGACACCGCCCATGGACACCCGCAACTCAAATCGAGTACTGGGGTCGCAGCCGGCCTTTTAAATAGGAGTACGCTCGTTTCTTGAAGGCTCCCAAGTCGTAGCTGTTCGAAAAGACTGTCGCAGAGAGCTGGTTCCACAAAACCGATGCGCGAGGCAAGAAGTTCCTCATTCTTGTTAAAAGTATAGTCTGATGTTAAACATTGTACAGCACCCATAGACATCTGCAATGTCGGAGGCATAGCCATCCCGCTGCCTACCGTGAGGAAAGAGAACGCTCTTTCCTCATCAGGCATCTATCCTCAGTGAGAATCCAAATTATTTAAATAAGTATAAGGTGACTGACTGACATAGTGGTCAATCACCTTACAGCCCAAACCATTGAACGCATCAGGCTGAAATTTGTCATGCAGATAGACGTTATGACGAAGGCATCCGCTAAGAAAGGAATTTGATCAGTTCTACCCTCTACCAAGGAATTCAAATAGGGGAGGCAACTCTATTCCACGCAAACGAAGTCGCGGGCACAGCTAGTGGTCTAAAAAGAGCTTAAAACCACCTTTATCAATTACAATTTGTATTCCCAATGACACGAGAAGATAAAACCACGTAACGGAGACGTAAAGAAATAGATATCGTAGTTTTTCATATAATATATCGCATGCTGTCTGCACCGTGAATGATGACAAACAAATCATCAAATTTTATAAAAACCAGAATGAATGTCTTATGAATTCCAATAACAATGATCTATAAACCACAAAAGGACCTTAAGCATTTACTATCTACAAGGAAAAATCTTAGTTTGATTAAATTCTAGGTCGGTGTGCTTATACAAAGGATGACTCTTTCAGGTCATCAAACAAAGAAACCAGTATCCGCATGCTATTACCCAGTCAACTCTCGGATCTGTATTAGATCCTTGAACACAAGTGTGGAGATGTGCGTCCTCTCTGACCGGACTCAGGGAGGGACTTCTTATAACGATGGAGAGGTCGAACTTATGGTGAGAGATAGTCATATGTTTTACTATGTTATAATGACAGAGAAGCTGAAACTGCTGCCTTCGGTCATACTAAAGCCAAGACATGTATCAACATTCCTTAGCTTCCCACTACAGGAATTACTTAGCATTCAGAAAAGAGAGAGAACCTTACAGATGCAGAGATGCAAAAGGAATATTTTCTGCAGTGAAAGTTTATCAACAGATGCTGGGAATTAGGTACGTTTTTATGAGCTATGGGAAAGGTAGGGTTAAGGAAAACTATTCTTCAGAGTCTTTACCATGGCGTTAGTGATGTAAAATACGTAAATGAGGTCCTGCTGTTGAGTACTAAATAATTCACAATTTACAAGTTATAAAGTCCTGAGACCCACACTTCTAAACACCATAGTTAAACAATGAGATTTGGATTTTAAGAAGACATGGGGCTTCAGAAATTTTAGTTCTACTTGTAATTAAAACTCATTTGAACAGGTCCACAGAAGGCTCCTAACTGACGATGGCTTTGGGCTTGAAGAAGCTTTGAATGAAGAGGCAAATGGAGTCGGCCTGATCGTGAAGGGAAAACACAGAATAGTGTTCGGGAATTTCAGGCAAGAAAGTAAGTATTATCAATAGCGTTTGTATAAAAACCGTGTAGCTCGAAGGACTAACATTTTATAGGTTTTGGTAAAATAAATAACTTTTAGTATATAGGAGCTAGTGGGGGCTCGATCTTTGCCTATCGTGTAACCAGACGAGATTTACAAACATGCCTATGATGATAACTTATCATACCTCGAAAAGTGATCATGGCTATTTTTTATTGAATTCATTTTAATCTTTTTCTTTCATTATCGAATGAATTTCATTCCAATTGATAGTTTGTAATTTTTGAATTCCCTCAAATTGATACGAGAACAGGCAAAGCTGCGTGAAAGAGGACCGTTTTATGTAGGTAGAGACGCTTGCTCTATAGAGCAGCGCTGTCACATGTATGAAACAAGACGACTTCTCCTCTCACGCGTTCACGACCAACTAAACTAGTTGAACCATGAGTTGAACAACAGATCCGAGAGTTATGCTGTTCCTACATTTGAATATAACCGTTAACTGATCGACCAATCCTAGCTGCATGTTTATATTGCGTTCATCTTTTAAATTTGCTTGTGTGCGTAAAAGCGGTGGAGGGGCGCATCATTTTAGATTAGACGATCTCTACCAACGTTAGAATAATTGATGAATTCCAGTTGATGATCTGACCTTCTCTGAGAGAGTGTCACAAGCTTCTAGGAGGTGGCAAATGGAGCCATGGCTGTTCTTCGCCTCAGGGGAGAAGATCAACAGGAGGAAATGGCAGAATGTCAGAAACAAGCGGGTAAGCTGATTAAGATGGACTTAGAAATTATTAGTGGTAGACCAGTATAATATACACTGCTGATTTTTCACTTCAATGCCCCATCTTTAGGCAAGCCGGTACGATACAATAAGAACTTAAAGATTGGTTGTGATATCTGGATAATTCTTTTTGCTATTGACTTTGCGGATCTTCGTTTTAGTTCTCATCACTTCGTCTCCACGGTCTACCTCGACATGTCCACATCTTGACCCTGGAGCCCTGGAAGGCTGGATCTGTCCTACTTAGGCTGGAAAATACATTAGAGAAACCCGTTAGAGGTATGTTTTTCTATCTTAATTTATTACCCCCGATGGAAAAGGTTAATTTCTAAGCCTTTAAGCGAGATCACTGTTTAGTGGAATGGTGACATAATTTGGAATGAAAAATATAACGCAGGTGGGTATTTAGATTTCGATCGCTTTAATGACTTCCTTGGATGCTACTTTGATCCCCTAAGTTACGTCGTAACTCAGTTAACTGATTTACTCTTCAGATATGATTACGTAGTAGGTAAAATAAACAAAATAAATGTTACTTATGGGATACGCAACTGGGTCCTCTATGTTCCTCCAAAAGCCATTGGCACGTCAAACAAGTTCCTGAATCTCAATTAATTGTTGTAGGCAACATAAAGGAGAAGGCTGAAAATCCAGAAGACTACGCTACGAAGACTGCTCAGATCACGGTGGAGCTTCGGAAGATATTTCTGCAGATGCAGATCAAGATGATTCGGGAGACAACCCTGGCTGCGAACCAGTGGCTGGACGACGCACGCCAGATGGACTGGAGCACCAGGTATGACAAAACAACCATAGATAGCATACTTCCTATGTTCGTTTCGTTACTTGGCGTTTTCCTGCTTACACAGTAATCGTTTGAACTACATCACCTCACCCTTTCTATCTTGCTACCCCCTACTCACGAGTTATCTGGATCCTCCATAGCGGTAATATCGCCTAAATTTAACAATTGTAGTATACTTTACTAGTTTTAAGTCAATTTTTGGTATGCATTAAAGACTATGATTCCATCGTGTTTTAAATAATAATTGCTTCACATAATCCACTCGAATCAAATGCTTACGTCCGATACTTATAATACGTTTTTTACGTCCTGCTTCTTACTATAGATACGTGTACAATGGAGGTGATGACGGCATCCTACCGGAAGATGTAGAATTGGACAAGGAAGACGCAGCTAAAAGGGAAGAAAAAGATTCCGGTAATAAGTCTGTTACAGCTATTTGGTCAATACAAATGAATTACAATTTTTTTTTCGCTTGTGTACCATAAAAAAAACATGTATTCTGTAAAGTATAATTTATAAGTAAACACTTAGTGTTTAAATTTCATTATCTCGGTCATTTAGGAAACTATATCTATTATTAATTTTGGAATTTTGAAACTTCACAGATTGTACAAATCTCAAATCCCATTCAAAAACGTCATGTTATCGACACTGCTGTACCTATTAGACCAAGGTTCATGGAAGTAGAGAAGTACACCTACTATTTTTGAGTAAACGGAAAATTTGCATACAATAGTTTGTCGAAATAATTTACCTGAGCCATTCATACAATCGGACCATTTTAAAACTCTTGTTCCGTAAATATTTGATTTTGATGGTGTTACCCGTGGTGTTACCTATTTGATACACAAAAAAAGGTTTTCGATCATTTGGATACTCATGCAGTCGCACGCCAATTAGCCCAAAGACTTTATAAAGACTGATAAATATTTCCTATTTTAAATTTGGCTTTAACCAGGGATCGTCCAACAATACTTTTTCTATTGTGTTTTTGGTTTCAGGGTAGTTAGAGCCTTAAAAGATTATTTATGTAAAATAATGACATAATTAAGTAATACATGTTTTCCCAAATAGGCTATTCAGAGGAAGACCACAACTACCGCAAGAAGAATCCACGACAAAAATACTCTGATAAAGTGAAATCAAAAATAAAAACGCCAAAATCTTACGATTATGTACGTCGGAAAAGAAATGTCAATTTGACAGAGAACATTAATGACAATGTCGTTATTAATGACACCACTCGTAATTACAACGACGGGCCTAAAATTGAGAATGTTATCAAAATCCAAGGTTAGTTATATAAACATCTCATTTCAATTGCGTCGCAAAAATGCACAATACACACTTATATACTTATATAGATTACATACTGAGAACTATTATCTCGTGTATCGGTCACAGCTTGTTGTTATGTAGTATGTAGGTACCTAATAATAATTATAGCATTATTTATTAGTCCTACAAGACATTTTCATTGAAAATATGGATATAACCCCTCTAAAGAACAGGTTAGCCACCGACATCTCTTAAATTTCGCGTGTAGATAACATTATATTTCTTCAAAATCGATTGCAATTACAGATTATCCACCAATTAATGACACAACTTCAACATTAATGACCGACATTATAAATGTAACGACAACAGAACCGACAGCTTATGTCAAAATACCAAGGAGAAATCAGAGGTTAAGTTTTTGGAGCAAGACTGAGAAACCAAGCCGGTAAGTTTTGTGATAGATAGTTTCAAATAAAAAAGACTTTTGTTTATAGACTTAAATATACATACATCGTTTCAAAAGTTAAAATAACAACAGTTACTCAATAGGTTTTTAGCGATAATCGGGAGAGATTCAGCAGAAATAGGATCTGATGAAGAGGACTTCTCATCCAACATGAAAAAGCGGACTCCGAGAAAAAACAAAGTGAAGGGAACGAAGAAATCTGCACCACCCGTTACGACTGGTATGGATGGATTCACTGTTAATGATTAGAATATAACTAGCAATTAGTTAAAATGGACATAATTAGTGGCAGATTTTGAAATGAGAAAAAATGTCTTGATGTTTTAATATCCAAATAATAAACTTATAATTTCCAAATAATGTACTTACTTACATACTGTGTCCGAAATCACAGCTGTTAAAAGCAAAGCTTAAAGCTAATATAGGCAATCTTTGCCACCTTAACACAAAAATATGCATTAAACATTCCATTTATAAATTACATAAAAAATTTAGTCAAGAATTTCTTCAAGATTGTACCTCCCGTCTGCAACTGTTTGCTGTTATCAACTCTTTCGGTGTTAATATTACTAAACAAATCGTCAATTTCAGACGCTCTAACTGACAACTCTGACGATGGAATCACAAGATCAATATACGAAATGTACTATAAAACACCACAAGTCTATTCAAGACCGAAAAGACCACCTCTCAACGACCGCCCTCGATTTAGAAGACGTAAGAAAAACAGAAGATACAGACAGAACGAAGATGGCACTGAAAGTACGACAAGGAGGGAGATTAAAAATAGAAAGAAGACTGTTAATGCTGATCTGCCGTTCTTCTTGGGTGATACGAAGAAGCCGAGAGAAGAGAGCGCTGAAGAAGTTAGGAGGGAAGGTGTGGATACGGTGTATGACGATTTGAATCAAGATAGAGGTAATCGGCATGTTTTTCCCCCTGCTCTTAAACTTTATGGATTAACATTTGGAATTCCTTCAATAATATTCAAATTATTGAAGGAAATTTAATAGAAGCTGGTACAATACAACGATTCGGGTCCACTCTTGGGACCATAGAACTACCAGTGGAATTGTTGTGTAGATTTATTTTTATATCTAATAGAAATTATGTTTCAGGTCAGATAACCATGGATGAATTTTAGGTTTCATCATTATCGTTCCATCTAAGATTATTATACAGTAACGTTAAATTCCAGGTTTCTCCAGATCACAAATTCCAAACATCCGAGAGAAAAGACGTCGGCCAGATTCTGAGGATTATGACGACACCGATTCTGAGGAAGACGAGAGGGACTCTGAGAGTGACTACAAGGAACAATACGAGAAAGGGACAGACACGAGGAGAAAGAGGTAGGACATATTGATGGTTATAGGTACCTTAAGGGTACTACTTACTAAATTACAAGTCCAGAAGTGATATATACGCTTTAGTTAAGGTTCTAAGATAAGTACTTCCTTTGGGATCAGACAATGTTATAATTGATGTTGTCTGATTTTTACTTCTTCCACAGGGAAGCAAATAAGGAAGAAGAGACTGACCAGAGTTCAGACCAAACGGAAACAGACTTAGACTACGTCATCACTCTCCGGCCAACCCAGATACGGACATTCATCGTCTGGTTCCATGAAAATAGGAAACCGTATCAATAGACACCTGCTTATCGTATTCAAGCAGATCCAGACGGGTCCAGGGGACCTACTACAGAAAACGAAAACGATCGTTCATTGAACGGATCGCGTATTTTTGCCCCATAAATCCCTCTAATTTGTCGAAAATGCTAGGCACACTGTATTATTTCTACATTTTAAGGTACAAAAAGAAAATTTTCTAGAAGTAAATTTTTGACTATTTCTGAGTTTTCTGACAACTAAAAGCTTATTTACAGCCATTTTATTTACATTTAAGTGAATCGAGTTTAGCAATTAAATTTTATTATTTAAGAATTAGGTACCAACGTTAGTTATCAATGCAATAAATAATTAAAACACATTTTAAACCATTTCGATGGAAAAGATTGATCATAAAGAAACTTCGCATAAAGAACGTCACGGTATAATAAAATTAAGTAGACATATGACGATGATATGACGTAGCCACGAAGCAAATATATACTTGCTTCGTGGACGTAGCTACGAGTAATAGGTACACATGTATGATAGGTACATTTTATTAGCTAGACATTTATGAATGACATGATTAAACGAATGTCAGTTTCGTTTCAATCCAACTACTCAATTTGGCTGCGGTAACAAATATTATTTAAAATTAACAAAGAGTCGTGCCTATAAATCGAAACATTTGAAAGCACTAAGTATGTAGGTAATCCCATAAAATATTATGTTTTTGTATCTACTAAAAGAAGTCATCATAACATGTCACTAATTAGAAAGTAGAGTTGTGTTTTAAGCATTGAAAATCATTGTCCATAAATATTGCAAATGGATATTTGAAAATTATAGAGAGCATGAAACAAATTAGTGATCCTTTGTTGTTCAAGTCATTTAAGTTATTTTCATAATTACCTACTTCTAGGCAGTGGTGGAGAACATTATATTTTTGTAAAGACCTAATGTAGGTTATAATAATATGTACAGACTGCTACACGTCAAGCTTTTAATAGATTCTGACAAACCATAAATAATTTTCGACTGATTAACCAATGCTTATAGTCCATTAACATAGGTATATTTTTGACAGATAAAGGTACCTTAATGTGTGGCCATCTGTACATCGGTTTAATTCTGAAGCTATTCTAATAGGTGAATAAAATATTTAGGATATCTGCCGTAGTAAACCGATATACTTACTTATAAATCTAATTAGGTGATAATTTGTGTTTTCTGATTAAATTGTTATTGAAAACTATGTCTTATTTTTATTAAAATGTTGTCAACCCATGCTACAATAGTCATGAACAAGTTATTATTATGTTACGTAGGTAAAATAATTAACTTAGTCACAAAATAATTCAGTTACGATATCTCGATAAGACTAACTGCAAATCATGACGATACCAGGTAATTTCCCAAAGTATGGAGTGTATAATATTTTATCTACAGAAAATAATTGTGATCTCTTGTAAATCAACTTTTTTTTATAGCTCGGCATAACTAAATATCATTTCACAGGCAAGAAGCAATGGGAATTCACATCGTTCCCCGAAACGTTTTTGATAACCAGTTTCTCGATGAGTATCGGTATGATATATCCTAACCCCGCTACTGACAAGTGGCGGTTGCTGGCTATACGTAAGTCTACTTAGGCCTGTATACGTCCACACTGAAAAATAAGTAAAATCTGTTTTAAAAAGTGTTGAAAACTTGATGCATCTCACCTGGACACGGCCTGTAATTCAAAATGCTACTGGTAGGAACGAATCAAGGAAAGAATCATAGGGCAACGCCTTACCTTAAAATCCCAATTTAGGAAATTAAAACAAATACTAGGACGAATTATTATAATTAAACCGCCAAACAATTAATTTATCACTTCACTCTCATCAGAAGTTTATCTCTTTCTCTCTCTCTCTCTCTCTTGTATCGAAATCTGGAAGTTCAACCATCTTGTTCTTTATAATTCAGGATTTAATAGTTCTTAGCAGGTCAGTGATATGTTATGGTGATTGATTTAGATGCCCATGCTTAGAGGGTACATTAATTGTTTTTTTTTTTTAATTTAACTCTACCTGTAACCAATGCCACCCTACCGCTAATTCAACTCTACATCTCTGGTTAGAAGGCTCCTACTCAGGCCCCTCTTTCCCACTGGGCACTATGGGCACGTGCCCAGGGCCCCGTGATCGAATGGGGCCCCCTAGTTCCTGCCAGATTACCAAATGATAACTGATATTTAGGTCATAGGGGCCCATGATAATAATGTGCCCAGGGCCTCGAATAGTTTAAAGACGGCCCTGCTCCTACTAAGCGGTCAGGTAGAGCAAATTAATATCATTAGACAGATGAGGATGACCACCATGTAATACAACTAAAGTGTGTTTTTCTTTCCTTGCAGCATTTGCACTGTTGTCTGTTAGTCCTGTATCAGTTTTTATTTCTATTGAGATGTTGAAACTATGGAACAACGGAGAAATTCTTGAACTTATGAGACATACTGCTATGTTCCTTCCATTTTTTGCGGGGTTTATGAAGGTGATTTGAATTTAATTATAGTTATCACCATAAATAGACATATTATTTATACGACTGATTAGCGACCAATAAAATATCTCGGAATTTCGCATACTACGACCAACGTCTAAGGTTCATTTCTCATTCATTCATTCATAAAAATTACGTCCCACGCACCTAGATGGAAGGGGAGGGGAGGAAAAATGTGACAAGTAGAGATTTAGGCCATAGCAAAAGGGAATTGTGTACCTATACTTTAGACTTAGATCCATGGATGTAAATGGATAGTATAAGTCGCTAATCGACGTCCTTTTCTCGTAGAAAGATATTCATATTCATATTGTTTATTGCACTCCATAAGTTTACATGATGTTACAAAGTAGTTACTTAGAACTAAAGTACAGTTATGGACCCTGTCGGGCACGGCAAAGATCCTTCTACGTCATTAGGTAAGTATATATGTTTCAGATGTGCCTAATGTACTACAGAAGAGTGGAAGCGAAAAAAATCATTGACATAATCAACCATGACTACGCGTATTACAACAACTTACCAGACGACTATAAGGCCATGGTGGCTGCCAGTATCAAGAGCTCCCACATCTACATCAACATCTGGGCTGCTTGCGTGATGGTCATCTTCGCTGTCTTCGTGGGCACTGCCAGCTTACTCAACATCGTCAGCCATCTGTTCATGCAAGAGCCGAAGAGGTATATGATTTATGACATCAATATGCCGGGGAGGGACCCAGAGGAGCGGTTCAACTCGCCGTATTTTGAGGTTTGTATTGTCACGAAGTGGTTGTCACAAAAATGTTTCTATAGCATTAAAGAATTTATGGATGAATAGTTTTTATTTAGTATGATTAGGCATTATAGTAAGTACAATGTTTTGCCACAATATAATTATAGCATACTGATGTAATACCTATTCAAGATATTTGCACGCCTGCCAGCAGGCTAATACTACCTACTGGTTACCACTTTAATTCCACCTATTTGTATCACCTATGTATTCTAAGCAAATAAACTTTTTGTTATTGTTATGTTAATAATGCCAGTAATAATTTGTATTTTCTAGTCTTCTCTCTTAGGTCACTGTTCACTTTGTTATCATCATCATCGGCCTGTCAACGTCTACTGCTGGACGCAGGCCTTCCCGAATGATAATGGTCATTTGGGGGATTTGTCTTAGTCACCATGCTTGTCTAGCGGGTTAGTAGCCGCAATAGGTTTTATTTGTACCCAGGTAAATGCAGTAACAACTTAATAAATAAATAACCCAAGACATGCCACGCTGGGCCACACCGCGCCACCTAGCCCCAAACTAATCCGAAGCTTGTACTATGGGTACTAGACAACTGATAAACTTACTTAGATACATTTTTTTTTGTAAATAAATACATATTATACATAGAAAACACCCAGACCAATACAAACAGACATGTTCATGAACACAAATGTTTGTACTGTGCGGGAATCGAACCCACGACCCTTGGCTCAGAGGGCAGAGGTCACTACCAAATGAGCCACCGAGCCTGTCAATCTGATACTGATCTGAACAACTGATAGTTAAGTACATATATGGCTCTATAAATTCAGAATTGAAGGTGTAGCTAATTACCACAGACCGATGAGTGGTAGCAGAGTCACCGGAACGAGAAGCTACGCCCTGCGATCGCCAACCCGCCTGCCCAGTGCAGCATGGCGTTTATGGGTAAAGCCTCCAGGTGTCCTACGTCTAGCAGTGGACTGCGATAGGCTGATGATGATATGTATTGCTGTCTGATATTTATATTTCTATTAGATCATGTACTTCTACACAATTTACGTGGCGCTGATGTACGTACTAAGCTTCACGGGTTACGACGGACTGATGATCGCGTCCGTCAACCACGCCTGTCTGCGGCAGAACATCTTCACGAGGCAGGTCCAGGAGGCGATGGGCATGAGGGGGGAGCGGCTAAGGAGGAAAATGGCCGACGCTGTTAAGGACCAGGTTGAAGCTTTGAGGTAACATGTTCATTAGTACAACAACTAGATGCAAATTATTCTTTTAAATCATACTATTTTTCTTTTTTTTAAATGAAATCTTTTAAATTTTTGGATGTCATATTATTATTTTTTTTACATTTAGATGAAAACAGTAAAGTAGTGTCCCATCTCTACATTGAATATTTTACCAAGGAGAAATAATAATTATGATTATTTTGCTATGGGCGTTCTTAAAATAGTGTGATATGACATCGCCCCAGTGGCGTTTGACGAAGGGACCAGGTTTTTAATGGGTATTCCTATTTCTTTGTCGTTCCCCCTAAAGGCGGGGATGTGTAAAGGCTGGTTGAACAAAATAAGGCTATAATCGATTCTGAAACCGCCAACCCGCCTCCCCAGGGTGGCGATTATAGGTAATGCCTCCAGGTGTTTGCCCAATAGGCTGATGATGATGATTTTGAAAACTGGAAAACATGATACAGAGCAGAAACCGTGCATAGCCTAAAACACACAAAAAAAACACGATACAGAACCTAATAGTCCCAGGGTGGTCCGGGACTATTGTGTATCACTGCCGCTATTATAGGCTAGCGTGCCCCTTATCATCATCACCTATAAATTAAGTACACGTTCTTCTTCATCCAGAAACCCGAACGGCATTCTGAGGTCAATGATCTATCGAAAGAGTTCAAAGATAAGGAAACGAATTGGCAGTGCCCAGGCGCCTGATACAGCATACATGATAATACACTGTTACATTTGTGTTGTGTGTATATTATATTGTGATACGTGCTCTTTGGGTGTTCTTCGCATGCTGAGGCGTTAATTTTTAGGGTTACTTAGGTACTACTGCGCTGACTCAGCGATGCCAGATTGGTCTATCCTCAGCCAGTCTGGCCGTTGAAGGTTACCGAGATCCTTTTCTGCCAGATCTATCCTGGGTACTTGGGGCGTCCCACAAGTCACTCGTGGCTGAGCCAAACTAATACAGTATAATGGGTGAGACAAAGTCAGCTAGACGTTGAAAGAATGGAGTATAACTGGGTATGGGTGGGATTTATGGCTCTGTACCTCAAAAGGGGAAAACGGGAATCTTATACGATTACTTTTTTATGCGTCTGTATGTCACCCAGTTAAACATCCCATTAATTTCTATACGGCTTATAACACTTTAGTTGCACTCTTGATATTTAACACCGATAGATGGCGTTGAACGGTATAATCACAAGTAATAATGAGAAACATTTTTGTTTCAGATTAATAGACTATGTTCAAACTACATTTAACATTTACTTGGGATATATGTACGTGATTGTATTAGTTGAAATGGTGATATGTATATATCTTACTAATGAGGTAAAGTTATATTGCCTAATAGAGTTTATTATCCAGGATTTAGTTAGTGCCTTTGGTACGATCACACGTTCGGTAGGTAGTGCTGATACATGAGTTTATTTTTGCTAACATGCTTTTTTAAAAAATGGGATCAATGAGCTATGTCAATCAATCAATCAACAGCTGTGGTCTGTCATCTGCTGAACTTAGGCCACTTTTAATTAGCGTTACATAGGGACTATTATGACAATCGATAATCGGTTCGTTCGATGGATATCTCCTATTTGTCTGTCCTGTGTTCATAAACACGAACAAAAATTGATGAAGACCAACGTGTCCGACGAGATAGTCCTATATTTATTTATTTATATATTCTTTATTGCACACCATACAATTAGACTTAAAACTAGGTATAGTAGACATTTGTTGTACAATATAGGCGGCCTTATCGCTATAAGCGATCTCTTCCAGGCAACCTTAGGGTAGAGGATAGATAAAAAAAAGAAAAGGTAAGGTGAGCTATCGACTGAATCATAATTTACTATGTAAAGAAAGATATATAAGTAAGATTACAAATACATATACAATAATATATATATATATATATATATATATATATATATATATATATATATATATATGATATTATATAACGTCTTAATACTACTAAATGGAATCTATATTTTTAATGACACAAAATAACGTGATCATTCCATCAAACGATTAGAACTTATTACGAACTTATTCTTTTATTCGTTCGATTTTCATAGTAAGGCACCAGGAGAGATCCAGTGTTGTTGAGTAGGTAGTACCTACAAACGACAGAACGGATTCAATGCTTTGAAAACTTTGATATTCATTATACATAATATGCTAATTTAAAATATATTACATTACAGGACTACAACTTCGATTTCCAGTATACTTGCCTCAGTTTCGGCACCATTCTGCACATATACGTGCCTTGCATGATCGCTGACAAGCTCAAGTGCACGGTATGGCTGTTAAAATTGGTTATTTTTAGTTAGTAAAAGAAAAAAAAATAACCCAAGACATGCCACGCTGGGCCACACAGCGCCACCTAGCCCCAAACTAAGCCAAAGCTTGTACTATGGGTACTAGACAACTGATAAACTTACTTAGATACATTTTTTTTTGTAAATAAAATACATATTATACATAGAAAACACCCAGACCAATACAAACACACATGTTCATCAACACAAATGTTTGTACTGTGCGGGAATCGAACCCACGACCCTTGGCACAGAGGGCAGAGGTCACTACCAAATGGGTCATCGAGCCAGTCAATAAATAAATTTAATAAATATCAGACACCATCTTATCCTATCCAACTTAAACTGAATAGCTCTTATTCCAAACTAGCTGTGCTCGCGACTTCGTCCGCGTGGAATAGTTATATTTTCCCCGTTTTTTTTAACATTTTCCATTATTTATTCGCTCCTAATACCATACGTCGACGATAAACTGCTTCGCGTGTAAGAAGTCTAAGATACAATGCTTCCAGTGCGAAGACACCGCAGTGAGGCTGTACTGCTGCGGCTGGGAGAACATGTACGACCTGCGCGTGCGCCGGTGCCTCCCCTTCATGATCGCGCGGGCGCAATGCCCCGTCACGCTAAAGGCGTTCGGCTTACTCACCTATGAGATGGATTTGTTCGTCGGGGTAAGGCGGAAGAATTCATGTAAACTGTTAGGATGTCCTGCTGTCCAACTTGCCCCGCTATCTCACTTGCCCCGCTATCCCACTTGCCCCGCTTTCGCACCCGCCCTGTCTTGCCGTTTCCCCGCTTTCAGACCCACCCAGATATTCCGCTAAGCTTGTGTAGGAACAGACTAGTCCCTACGAAAAGTAGAAGTAGGTAAAGTAGAAGTACCTAATTCTACTTTTCGTAGCTATGTGATTAAGCTCGGGGATCGCGGTCCGATGGACAATCTTAATTTGTCGTATATTATAGCGTGATGAAAACTTCGCTTGCGCGTTGTAGGATTCTCTATTGTAGCGATGTTTAAATGATATAGATAGACAATATAATGTCGCTACACTTGTTTTCCTCGCTTGCCTTGCCCGCCCACCTTAGAATTACGGACCCCATGTGGTCTTTACAGAGGTCCAAAGATACCTAAAACGTAAAATAGTTATTTACTTAAAATCATATGTCACACTATTAGTGCATTTGTCACATGTACGTAAATAGGTATTTACTAATTTTATTGTTGTTTCAGACTATGAAGAGCGCCTATTCTATGTACACGCTGCTTAAAACACAACAATAATCAAAATTAGCAGGATTCTCTAGGCTCATCGGCGGCTTGTGTTCCTAATGTGTGCCTACCTATACTTCAAAATGAACTAGATTTATATCTATCTATAAAAATGCCACTAGATATCTCTAAAATGGGACGTATGCCCTGAGAACTAGGGTCTATAATAGAATACATTTGTTATACTTATTCATACTCGTACCTTCTTTTTACATTGCATTTCACAACATAGTACTTAAGGTAAGTGTCCCTATCACGGAGGTAGTCAAAATCGGTTCCTATTACGGTGGTATTTCTATTTTCGAGTTTTATTCCTATTTTATTAACCGACTTCGAAAAAGGAGGAGGTTCTCAATTCGTCTGTATGTATAATATTTTTTTTTTTTTTTTTTTTTATGTTTGTTCACCGATATTTCCGTCAATTATGGATGGATTTCAAAAATTTTTCGATAGTTCGACAGAGGACACTTCCGAGGTGGTCCCATTATTACCAAGTCAGGATCTGATGATGGGATCCTGGAGAAATTGAGGGCAACAACCGAAAATTGTATGCTCATATGGTGTTTTTGTTACGTAATTATATTTTGCTCAGGTATATGCTTCCGGGCGTCAACATCTGGTGCTGATGATGAAGCCACAGAACTCCTTAACGGTTAGGAGTTAGGGGACAGTACTGACATTGGTCGATATTAAACTAGGTAGTAGTAGGTATGTACTTATGCAGGGCTAATAGGGCAGGTGATTTGGACAAGTGATTTGCTTGATTCTAGATCGCAAAGTCTTCACTTGACTTAAAGCAAAATTTTTCATTCCTAAGTAAAACTCTTAAGGACATTAATTAGCCTTTATTCAAGGTCACAGCACATTAACGCAACTAAAAATAGAGAAATAAAATTATTTTTAAAAAAAAAATTAAACCGACTTCGAAAAAAACACAAACGACCAAAACTAAAAAGCGATAAATAACGTAAGTAATTCCATCCTTAATACATAATTATTTAAATATTACAATTATCACTTATTTTTGAAGTCGGTGCCAAACAAATAAATATATTGTCGTGTTTGCCGGCCGCGCGCGTCATACAACAACAGTCTACGTTAGGTACCGAGAGGCTGGCACCGACTTCAAAAATAAGTGATAATTGTAATATTTAAATAATTATGTATTAAGGATGGAATTACTTACGTTATTTATCGCTTTTTAGTTTTGGTCGTTTGTGTTTTTTTCGAAGTCGGTTTAATTTTTTCAGTATAAGTGCACCAAAATGTATACTATTTATTCCAAATCTATTCCTTCATCAGTTGACCGAATCTTGCAAGTATAGCACATATACAACATAACAAAATCAATCAATTAGTGTAACGACATCGATGTGAGAGAGGTTTTCATACAAACGCGCAACATCAAATGAAAGTACACCAATATTTATAAACTAAGTTTTTCATATTAATAACCCGTTCAAGTTCGTTTGTGTGTTATTTATTGCATTATCCTACTATTACAGCAGCTATTTAAATAGCTTAATTCATATTTTAAACTCATTTTTACCCAAAAAATAAGAAACAAAATACCACCGTAAAAGGATACAAATTTTATAGGTTGATCCTAATACGGTGGTATACCTCCGAATTAGGAAATATACTGGACATGTTTAATTGTTTATAACTTTTAATTTATTAACTTATTGAATAAGTTCCAACTTTTATTGAAATAATCATTAATCTCTTAAATTAAGGACCATATTCTGCGGTATGCTATCTTTCTTAGAAATCTAGTTAAATATGAAAATTGTTGAGCATAAAATGTTGGTTTCTTAGAAGCAGTAAAATAAAAAGCTGTATTTTAATTGCTCACAAATCGTTTATTTTGTATAACTGTTGACTAAAATTTAACACACTGAACCAAAAAACTGTTATCGTGTGATTATGCATTTACACTCTTTTGTTTATCGAAATTTTGATGGGTCAGAATTAGGAACATTATAACACGAGTAGTGTTCCTATTACGGTGGTAGTTATTTTCAGGTAACTCCGTATTAGGTTATATGGGTTCCTATTATGGCGCTATTCATAAAATATAAAATTACAAGTTTTAGGGTTCAGTAAATAAATAAAAAGTTTTCTATAATGTTTTATGGATTCTTATTTAATAAAACCAAAAGCGATAAAAACTTAACAATGTATGTAAATAATGTTATTTAAAGAGAAGAATGCCCATCATAGTATGGAGATTAGTACAGTTGTGTTAAGTGTTGCATCAAAACCAAAGTTGTATTAGGTATCTAGAAAAAATATTATTACTTTTGACCTTTGAACCGGGGTATAAAACCTATTTTCCAAAAATGTAACATTTATACTTACTACGAGTAGTTTATTGTATATAGTAATAATAATTCGTTTCAACGAGATCTTTTTTAATACGTCACTGTTAGAATTTAGAGGGTGCTAGGTTCTGGAGAATAAGGATAATTCAAGTGATTCATACATCCCTGCTATATTTGCAAATTTGATTAAAAGAGAATCAATGTTATCAAATCAATGAATGAAAACCTTACAATTTACTTTCATCACCATCATCAGCCTATTGCAGTCCACTGCTGGACATAGGCCTCTCCAGTTGTTCGCCATCTAAAGCAAACTTCTGGAGGACATACCCATAATCGCCACGCTGGGCAGGCGGGTTGGCGATCGCAGGGCGTAGCTTCTTGCTCCGGTGACGCTGCTGCCCGTCATCGGCCTGTGGTTTTTAGCTACGCCTTCTATCGTGATGGTTTAACCGCCACCAGTCGGTTTGCCAGAGCCTCGTTTGTTGTTCGGCAGGATGCACCACGGGCAGGTGAGGATGGCTTGGAACGATAAGGTGATAGGTCGCTCCCTTACATCCCTTACATACAATTTACTTTACTAACACATATTTTATATTATTTAATGTACGTAACATTATTTGTTTCTGACCCTCCGAATTAGGAACCGTTTACCGCCGTAATAGGCACTGACCGAAATTATACCTCCGAATTAGGAACAATCGACTCGGCTATTTAAATATTTTTTTAAAAAAAAACTAACATCAAAAGAAACACAAAATCAATAGAAATACAAAATATAATAACCACTTTTGACGATGAAGTGGTTTTGCACATTTAGAAATACTTACAAATGCTTATTTTTGTCTCCTAGTTTCGAATGTTGCGAAATACCTCCGTAATAGGAGCGTTTACCTTACTAAGTGTGTTGTACTTATGCTTTGTTTCTGCACTAATAAAATAAATGTTCTAGAAAAAATACTGCTCATTCCTTAAACCAAAACATCCCATCACGGCCGTCCTCCGAGTTTCGTAGAAAGGGGGTGGCTACACAGAAAATACATAAGACCTTTTAATATTATAAATATTACGAATCCTATCCGATCTGCGCAGGACGGCTGGCAAGTGCTGGATGCGAGAAGCCCAATATCGATCAAACTGGCGAAATTTGGCGAATTGGGAGAGGCCTGTGTCCAACAGTGGACTGATAAAGGCTGATGATAATGCATAAATCCTATCCTACTCACTTCCTACTAATAAATGAATAATTGTACATAGAAAACACCCAGACCAATACAAACAGACATGTTCATGAACACAAATGTTTGTACTGTGCGGGAATCGAACCCACGACCCTTGACTCAAAGGGCAGAGGTCACTACCAAATGAGCCACCGAGCCTGTCAAATTAATGCGAATGTTTGTTTGAATGGAAGTTTGTTACTTACTCTCGCGCAAAAACTACTGAACTGATTTTAATGAAACATGCGCCAGACAATGATTACAAATTATTTATCAATCACCTGGTCTCAAGTTGAAGGTTTCTATTGGTCTATGAAAGCCAAATGACTGGGGGCGTCTCTGAAGGAAGAAATGGCATGTAAAAAGAGGGAAAGTGCCAAAAATTTTTTTTTGGTTTCTCTCGGTTTGTAGGTACGGCTAATCTGCAAAATGGCTGGACCGATCAATTGCAATCTGTCGCCTAATGGAAAGCGAAAAAAGGCCCAATCCGCTGCGGTAACGAGCAGGCAAATAAATCACTTGTCAGTTGCCACAGGCTATTGTGGCTAGGTACATCGACTGATCCCAAAACGCGACCGAAGTCACTCAAGTCATCGAAGGCACACAGTCAGACAGGTGCGGTGATCGCCAGCCACTCGGGTAAATTCTACCACCTGCTCAGAAGCTAAAATCTCGAAGAAGTTCTTTAGTAGAAGTATCTAGGATATCTATAGAAAAAGGGCGAAAGCCAAGAAAACGTATTGTTTATATTTATGATACACCCACAATAAGAGCGGCACGTGTTCACAAGACAATAAATAAATTAAAATGCTAAACGCCATACGCAACAACAAACCGGAAAAATACCGAGACAATAATTTTGGCCGCCGTTGAAGAAAACACGACAGTGTCATGCAAAAGATAATAGACGCATGCTTTCATACGACGAGTAACACTCATTGTCACTTTGATTGTTATCATCAAAGTTCAAGGGATCACGATAAGACGCCCTAAGCGTAAAGCGCTTTATTGTAGTTAGCCCACTTGTGATACTGGACGTCTAAATTTAAAACAAGGTCACACAACGCTTTATACGAAAAAAATTGGCACCAAAGAGTCTTGTTTGGAACAGTACCGTGAACGTTTGTCGTTTATTTTTTAGAAAGAAATGCGTTTATTTATTTTAAATATGCTGAAAAATAAGCGCTTCAAACGGCTGTAACAAAGCGCTGTATTTGCTAGTGTTTTTATAATTCGAATTGTGGAATACGGGAGTCGTGTGACAGTCCGTCAATCAACGCAGGAATGCGTTCTCGTATCTTATTTTTTACGCCGTGCGAATCGTAGTGTAGTGATGTGCCATAATTGATGTTATTGACAATTTTCATAATTGGATTACTTACTGTTTGCTATTTTATAAAATTGCTTTTTGGAAAGCACACGCAGGATAAAGAAGGTGAGTTTATTATTTTGAACCTTTTGGTAAATACAAATTATGTTTTATATTTATTACAATATTTTTACTTAAAGTTTATTAAATACGAGGCATTCAATTAAAGTAACTCAATTAATAAAATATTAAATACTTAAGTCTTTCATCTCCCAAAATTATTCGTATCTAAATGATTTAAAAATAATATAAAGGGTCGTACTAATTTCCATACCAAGATGCTTTCATCAAATAAAAACTGTACTAATTAATTATGTAAACATGTAAATACTTCTAATGACCTTTCATTGACATTACGTGTTTAGAATCTTTTAACTAACGGTATTCCAATTACTATTGAACTATTTTATTGATAATGGCGCCTAGTTACAGCTTTGTGTTAATTTTTTTCTTAATATTTGGGTACTTTCTATAATAGCCCTACAAACCGATTACCTATTTACTTTATTATTTTTTATACGCAATAATTTTATCCACTTTAA
Organism: Conogethes punctiferalis; assembly: GCA_031163375.1. Lineage (NCBI taxonomy): Eukaryota > Metazoa > Arthropoda > Insecta > Lepidoptera > Crambidae > Conogethes > Conogethes punctiferalis. The sequence continues at coordinate 3,020,057 of CM062077.1, read as the reverse complement.
AATGTCTACATGACCTGTAAGAGATCATGGTTTACAATAAGATTAAGTCGGCACACTTATTAGCGTTTAGAGGTAGGTATATCTGTGAATAAATTTAGGTGTAGGTACCTAGTATATTATACTTAGTATTTCAGACGTGGCAAATTCACCTCCATTCTTTTTGTATTTTAACCGACTCCGTATTCGGTTCTCTTATATCTGACTAATGGAATCAATGGACGAAATCTTTCTTCTTCTTCCCCAAATGACTGATTAATGAAAACAAATTCAAAAATTCAACAATCTACAAACTTGTTGAATGTGTACATTAATTAGTTTATCGAAATTGGAAATATTTAACTTAGGTGCGCGCATCACTAAACTCCTTTTCTTTTATAATAACATAGCACAGAACAGATTTTTTTGTGGTTTTTGGCAATGCACGGTTTGTGCTTCTGCCACTGACGATGGTAAAAGGTTGGGAAACGTATTGATAAAAATAATAAACGATAAACGGGATTTAAGAATACAGAATGGATCAGGAAAGGGTGCAGAATCAATTAATATTTACAAGTAGGTAATATAAATATCATATCTTAATATTGTTTTAATGAATAAAGAACAGTTTTATAAAAGAGAATTACTTAAATCACGTCATATTTTTAAATTGCGAAATAACCAAAGAGGCTATATAATTTTTGATTAGTTCCAAAATCCAGATATTTTACACGACACTGGCTAAAGTGCCCGGTTTCATTCATTGAAGTACATAGAATACACAGCTACATCATCATCATCATCATCACCAGCCTGCAAACGTCCACAGCTGGACACGGGCCTCCACAATGACAACTGTCATTTAGGGGGCTTTGCCTTGGCCACCACGCTAGGCAGATGGGTTGGTGACCGCAGCAGGTTCTGTTTGTACCCAAGTAAACGCCGCTGTCCGTTACCTGATGTTCCCTTTGTCGTCTACCACAACACCTAGGAGTTGAGATTAGATGGTCCTATTCTAAATACGGGAACGGATAAAACAAAACCGCTCAAACTTCATTGAATGATACCAAACCCGTGCAGCAGGCTAGGTTAAAGATACTACTCATATTATTACTTCTACTACTAAAGATACTACTCGTATTACTACTTCTACTGCTAAAGATACTACTCGTATTATTACTTACTACTACTACTAAAGATTTTACTCAAATCTGGAGGCACGGTCGTCCCCCATCCAAGGCAAGCCAAGCGAAGGACCAAGAAAATGTTAAGTTTGTGATTGTGTTTTTTTATTGCTGTGAGTGGCAGACGAGCAAACGACAGATGACAGATGGGCATCTGATGTTAAAGGTTACCGCCGCTCATGCAATGCCAGGGGCATAGCTTAGCCGCTGCCTACCACGAGGAAAGAGTTCTCTTTAGACTCTATAAAGTTGTAATACTTACCTAAGCTTGGCTCTACATGACATGTGATAATTTTTTAACAGTGTACGCAATGTGCTCTTGCTCCCGTCTTGGCTACATTTTACATGAAAATGTTTTTGGGGGTTATTAAAGATAATAATAAGTAGTAGTATATTCAAAAATATTAACGAAGAACTGAATTTTCTTGGTTATACTCATAATAACTACATGTCTGATTATAACGCTCTATTTTCATAACCAAAGGACGGCTTGAGATCTTCTGAGGTTATTTCAACTCTTTATAACTAAAATATAACTACACTTCGTAATCTGTAAGTTGCCTTTGTATGATTCGGTATAACAGGTAGGTATGAGCTTTTTTCCCCGCGGTGATGGAAAAGAATAGAAATCATCACTCCATTTCTTTCCGTGGGTGTCATGAGAGTCCACTAGGGATTTCTTGAGACTTCAGCTTCTCAGTAGGTTTACCCGTTAGATTGACGTCCACCGTACAATAGACAAATGTAACGTCCTCGTTCGCGTTTCGAGGTCGGTGGGTGTATAGCAAGACTAACCATACGGGCCAGCATGGCCGTGGCAACTGAAAAGTGATTGATCTGGTCACTAGTCCGTTGTCGCAACGACTTGGGCCACTCTTTCGCCTTTGCCGAAATCCGCCATGAAATAGCTCTTAAACAGTGTCGGGATTCACATTACCACCATACCTCTTCGGTATGGTGGTCGTGAAACCTTCTGGAGTTTGGCATCAGTGAGGGTGTTTCGAAATGAAATATGCGATAGATGGCATTATGTAGGCCTCCGGTCCAGCTATCATTGGATTGTGATTGTCAGTGTCATGTCAAAATGAACCAATTACGTAACGTTGACACATCGTTCATCGGAAACATCGGAAAGTACGTTAATCGTGGTTTTAAACCTTCGGTTGGTGCCTAATTCGTCTTGGGAAACTGTCAAAATGAAATAATACAGGTAACTAATAAATACTAAACTATTGAATTATAAAATAATTTAAATATTTCTAATAGAAATAAGAACCCTACGTTCCATTTTTAAGTTCCATTGCCCTCAATTAAGAACATACTTATTATGCAAACTATTTACCCATATTTCTTTATTTTTAAGGTACGAATCTACCTACCACCCAAAAATAACATAGGTAAAATGTTAGTCGTAATGGCGTATTGTTTGTTACTTTGATCTTTTGGTCGCGTGGCCTGTCATTTACATTGAATAGCACCGCCCGTCATGTTGGAGTGTTGGACGCATTTAATAAATTAAAACTAAATTAAAAAATATAAACTAATAAAATAAACAAGGCTATGGTGCTATAAACACCATTTTCCTACAGATAGATAGTTATTTTTCGAAACTAAGTTACCTAGCTACATACTCCCCAATTTCAATAAAAATGTCGGCCATTAGGTGAAAATTCAGTAACAAACATGGTGGTCGAATGTACCGCCGCGCCGCCATGACAGTTTTTCCGTGAAAAAGAAATGTATAGGTAGGTATTCGTAATCGTACTCGTAATTCGTAATTCGACTGGCTCGGTGGCTCAATTGGTAATGACCCTGCCTTCTGAACCAAGGGTCGTGGGTTCGATTCCCACCCGGGACAAACATTCGTGTGATGAACACTTGTGTTTGTTTCGTGTCTGGGTGTTCATTTATATTTGTATTTAAGTATTTATTTGTGGTACCTCCGTTGTTCTGATACCCATAACACAAGTGCTAAAGCTACTTACTTTGGGATCGGGGCAATGTACCTATGCGATGTTTTCTAATATTTATTTATATATTTAATTCTGTGTTCGGGAAAGAAATTAATATTCTGTGTTCGGGAAAGGCGCGGCAACTAGTTAGTTAGTTTGAATGGGCCGTTTTCCGCAACTCGACGATTAAGCGCCTATTTTGCGTGAGGTGAGCTGCCCATGCTATCCTTGAAGATGTTGTTTATTGCCAGCCCAGCTCGTCCAGGAAGCCCAGCAGACCCTTCAGCCTGCTGAAGAAGTCCCGGAGTGCTTCAGGCTGACCGAGGTGTTCTGACCGGTATGGTGCCACACCAGAACATTCCATCAGAATGTGGGCGGCTGTTTCCTCGGTTTCTAGGCATGCTCTGCACAGTGGACTGTCCGTGATGCCTAGATTTTGGAGATGCTTGCGCGGCAACTAGTGCATAAAAAATAATCACCTACTAGGTTTATGAGATTAGGAGACATGTAGATTTAGTGCTGGGCTACCTATATGGCGAGGCCATCTTAACGGATTCGTACTAAATTGGCAAATAATGGCGATGGATCGTAGAGTGTGGAGGGACAAGCGCAAACGCATACCTACTAAATTAAAAAAAAATTTGGGGGAGGCCTTTACCCAGCCTGGAATGGGGTGAGCTAAATACAAAGATTGAAAAATCTGCCGCATCGCCTTGTTCCAACGAGTAAATATTTTTTTATACGTAAACTATGTGTTCTTCTGACTGCAGATGAAAATCACCGTATGGCCTTGAAAGCGACACACAAGCAATTTTTTTTACAACCTTTTTTTATTTAATATTACGTTCTTGGTTATGTTTTCCTGACTTTTTCTAATTTTATATTGTTTTGCGTTTGTTCTCAAAAAGAAATTCTGAATTAAATTAAATTTCTTATTTATATGTATAAATGTGAAGCTCGTTTTAATTTTCCATCACCATGACGACAGGTTAATCTAAAAGATCACAACAGGTCACAATCAGTTAATTAAAGGTCTAACGCAATTACAAATGTTCCTAAAACAATCCTCTTATCAAGATCACACAATCTCTCACACACAGCATGTGTGTTCCATATATTTTTGACGTCCGCACAACGTATGTGTATTCCACAATCTCATTTGCTTTTCACGCGTCCGAATGCCCTCTATTTCTCTCATTCGTGTCTTCTATCTCACCTTGTGCGCCGACCTGACATCTGAACTCCAGCTGATAAGTGGCTGATAGTAATTTGCCAGATATAAGGTATTGGCATTGAACGCTTCCGCTATTATTGTGTTTAGCAAATTTAAATTTTCTTTTCAGTTTTTCTCAATAACTAAACGATCTAGGTATAATCTGATCAAACTACTTACTTTTTTTGTCTAATCGCGTAACTTCTGTACAGGCCTAAAAACTTGCCTTGTATAGCCTACTGTGTATGGTTAGCATTAACAGATGTAGAAGGAGGCAAAAGATGTATTTTTATGCAATTGTATCATATGACGAAAGCACAAAGACTGACCACGAGATTTGTGCAACGCGCAGCTCGAGACCTACCTCCTTGTGTCCCATAACTATTGACATCTAGGTAAAGAAAACCTACTAAATTGTTAGGAAACCAGACTATCCATATGCCTTCGGAAAGATTCGAAGAGCACTGCGCGATCTGGATGTGAATAAAGCTAGCGGTCCTGATGGTATTCCAGCCATTGTCTTGAGGACCTGTGCACCTGAGTTGGCTCCTATCCTGACGCGCCTGTTTCGGTTATCCCTTGAGACTGGCAAGGTTCCTAAGTCTTGGAAGCTTGCCAACGTGCAGCCTGTGCCCAAAAAAGGTAGTCGTGCTGACCCTGCCAACTACCGGCCCATTTCAATCACGTCCATTCTCTGTAAGAGTATGGAACGTGTTTTGAACAAAAGACTCCTGGCGTACCTAGAATCGAACGACCTTCTTAGTGATCGGCAATATGGCTTTCGCCAGAACCGATCAACTGGGGACCTTCTAGCGTACGCCACTCATAACTGGAGTGAGGCTGTGGAGGGGTATGGAGAGGCTCTAGCAGTCTCTCTTGACATCTCCAAGGCCTTCGACAGGGTCTGGCACGACGGCCTTATAAGCAAGCTCTCCTCGTTTGGGCTGCCCGCTGGATTTCGTGCTTGGATTTCAGACTTCCTGAGGAATAGGACTATTCGAGTAGTCATTGATGGATGCTCGTCTGATCCAATGGCTATTAACGCCGGTGTTCCTCAGGGGTCAGTACTCTCTGCGACACTCTTTTTGCTGCATATTAACGACCTGCTTAAGCCCGGTGTCTTTGGGTACGCAGATGACAGCACTGTCGTAGAGAGCTATACATCCACTGCACGAGCCAACGCGGCCGAAATTCAGTCACAACGGGAGGCCATGGTGGAGCGCTTAAACCTATCGCTCAAGGCAGTATCCGATTGGGGTGAAGCCAACTTAGTTAGGTTTAATGCAGCCAAAACACAGGCGTGTCTCTTTTCTGCAAAAAGGAGGCCCTTTGAACTAGCCCCTTCTTTTCAGGGTGTAACTGTACCGGTCACCAATCATCTGGAGCTTCTTGGTATGACCTTGTCTTCGACCCTCAATTTTGGCTCCTACATCGAGGCTAAGGCTCAAGTAGCTGCCAAAAAGCTGGGAATCCTCTCGAAGTCGCGACACTACTTCCGGCAGGAACAGTTGCTCAATTTGTATCAAGCACAAGTGCGGTCATGCATGGAGTACTGTTCGCATCTTTGGGATGGATCAGCTAAATACCAGCTTGAGGCGTTGGAGACCATAGAGAGACGTGCCAAAAGGCTCATCGACGACGACTTGCTTTGTGACGTGAAATTGCAAAGCCTTGGTCACCGTCGAAAGGTTGCAAGCCTATCGGTCTTCTATCGGTTACATTTTGGGGAGTGTGCGACTGAACTACACAATTTGATTCCCCCAGCTCCATTTTACCACCGAACGAGTAGAGATACGACCAAGAGACACCGTTTTACGGTGCAGGTCCCAAGGACCCGCACGGTGCGGTTTGCCTCTACTTTCTTGGTGCGAACGGCCAAACTATGGAACTCCTTGCCGGACTCTTTGTTTCCGGAGACATATGATCTTGAGGTGTTCAAGGCGAGAGTGAATCGGTATTTTCTGGGTAAGCGTGCTCCATCGTGGGCTTCAATATCACTTAACACCAGGTGAATTGTGGCCAAACGCAAACCCATAATGAATAAAAAAAAAAAAAAAAGATATCTCTCGAAATCGACAAGGTTTTGTTCATACAAATATTCGATCCGAACTGTCAAAGCCTTCGCCAGCGTCAGAGGCTTCGTAAAACTTTCCGATTCGAGCTGTCATTTTTGAACAGCCCCGCTCTGTGCGGATTAGGTACATTCGACAAAATATATAACGCTGAAGCCTTGTGTCGCAGTCGTACTTCTTAAGTTTTACACTTCTCAGCTGGTAGGTTGTGCTTGGCTTGTGACACTCTGGAAAAACTCGCGATGTGACTGCGGTCGCAGAGCTATTTTAAGGACCAGCTTGGCGGTCGCACCTGACAAGTAGAAGAGAGGTAGGGCATTGCGAATCTTCCCTCAAATTGAGGAGAAGGACCTCCACCCTATAGAATACTGCAGCTAAATTACCTCTGGGTCGTGTTTCTGCCGGTGAGTAGGGTTTCCGGATCTCATGGGGAAATTAGGGTTGGGCCGGTATGGCGGTGGCAACTGACAGGTACCTAACTGACCAGTTACTTGCCAGTTGTCACAGCGACTTTGGCATCTCTTTCGCTTTCCACCAGGCGTTGGAAAGCCATTATGTCGAGCCACTATTAAAAAGAGTGATTTATTTGTTTACTGTTCGTTGTTGCAGTGACTTTGCCTTTGACTTTTCATCAGGCGAGGGGAAGCGGCTGTGATATGCCACTATATAGATAAAATCTTGGTCACCCATCCATATAAAACCAGGCAATAGCTTAACATTGTAGTCGGTATGGACATCTCTATTACGCGCTACGAGTGCGAACTGAATGAATGAGAATAACTGGAGTAGTGATGTGACTAATTTATCAAGATCTTTTTTTTTTGTTAACGATGAAATTCGTCAGTAACATTCTAACATTGCATCTATTACTATTTTAAACTTATCGGCATTCCCTGTAATCCCCGTTTTCTTACATAATGTAGCAGGTCCTCGAATGGAGTTCTAATGACGTAATTGGTGTCCGTAATGTATGAGATTATTTCAGACCCGGCTGTATCCCGGCTGACTGAAATATTATTTAAAATAATAAATACATTTCTTTTTTAAATAAATAACCCAAGACATACCACGCTGGACCACACATTCTAAAAGAGTTACCCGCAATGACTCAAGCGCAGCCCTTCATCATCGAACTTTCACGGTTCTGGGGCCCTACTACAGAAAACGAAAACGATCGTTCGTTGAACGGATCGCGTATTTTTGCCCCATAAATCCCTCTCATTTGTCCCTCCCGTGTTCTAATATATCAATTAAATTGTTGAAAATCGACGTTGACGAATTTTAGTTCGTATATTCGAACACGGGAGGGACAAATGAGAGGGATTTATAGGGCAAAAATACGCGATCCGTTCAACGAACGATCGTTTTCGTTTTCTGTAGTAGGGCCCCTGTTCCGAACTCCAACAAGTTCCGCTCTAGGCATCTGATTATCACCTGAATATTTCTCCCAAGCGGGAATTGAACCCCGGCCCCTCGGTTCAGAAGGCCATCATAGCCAAATGAGTCCCCGGGTCCGTCAATAGATATCCCATTAGTTGAACAGAAAATATTTCCTTTTTAACATTCAAAACGAACATAACTGGTTTTTTATCGAACTGCGTTGTTGTTGCTGGTTTTTTTTCGGGAATGGCCTTTGACACACAATTATTATTTAAGAGTTTTCGTGCAGTTAGAAATTTGACACTAAACGCGAAACGTCGTCAGCAAATCCTTCTCGCCGTTCAGCTGTTCATCAAAATATTTCGAACTAGCTGTGCCCGCGGTTACGCCCACTTTCATGTAGGTAGGTTTGTCACAGAAGTGTTTCTTCATCCCTATATGTATTGTTAAAAGTTATTTAATGCTAAATGTTTTTCAAAATAACAAAATAAGGAGTAATAGACTAAATTACAAGTGAAATGTTGGTAACTTTTGGATCTCACGACCGCTTACCATCAGGTGGAGTGAGGTCATCCTGAAAGCTCTACTTATAAAAAAAAACTTGTTTTAAAACTTTAATAATACTGATTAAAGCCTTGTGTTGTCATCCATTTCTTCACCGGCTACCGGATTCACGGAAATTAAATACACCAGTATGGCAGGTCTGTATATAATGAATGTGTGTCACACACTAGACCAATCTTTAAAATACATGATCCCTTCATCATCATCATATCCAGCCGTACGAGGTCCACTACAGGACATAGGCCTCCCCCAAAAAGGTTGCAAGCTGCCCAACATCATCATCATCAGCCCATTGCAGTCTATTGCTGGACATAGGCCTCTCCAGTTGTTCGCCACTTAGGGCAAACATCTGGAGGATATTATACCCATAATCGCCACGCTGGCCTGCCCAGCGTTGGCGATCGCAGGGCGTAGCTTCCCGCTCCGGTGACGCGGCTGCCCGTCATCGGTCTGTGGTATTTAGCTACGCCTTCAATTGTGATGGTTATACCGCCACCAGTCGGTTGTCAGCGCCTCGTTTGTTATTCGGCAGGGTGCACCACGTGCAGGTGAGATTGGCTTGGAGCAAAAAGATGATGGGTCGCTCCCTTACACCCCATCATCCAGCCCCATTCTGCGACTTTTACTGTGTACTCAGTCTACCTCTCTGGAGAGCGGCCCACGCCGCGTTTTCTGTCGAAAGTTTAAAACTTATCCACATGTCCATTACCAAGCACAAAAAACGTCTTCAACGTCGAAGAGTACCTACTATCGATATCAGATATGTCGATACAGCTAATATCGATATCGACACATCACTACAATACGCACTGGCATCTGGCCGGGGACGTGATAATGGAACGGATCGCATTCCAGCTCTTTATTAAATATCGATTACTCCTCCGCTTATCGGATTGTGGTGAAAATGGTGATGATAATAGAATGCTTATGGCGAAGATACTGAATTTTTTAATTATGTACCCTTTTTAATGTTTAATTTGAGTTACTTAGTTTAACCGGGGGACGATCGCCTGTTCAGCGAAATCGCCTAGTGGCTAAACGCCTAATTAGATCCTCAGGCAACAAAAGAGCTTATGCTTTCTCCGGACGTGTCTAGTCTGGTAATAGGAAGAGTGTGCGAAAACAAAGGGTTAACTCTATTCCTTCACTCTCCTTTGGACTATAGATCGGGACCTCTCTTTTATTTCTATATAAGGTATAGGTACATAGTGGTACATTATTACTCCTAGCTTCAATACTTAATTTTTAATTATACCTAATTAATACGTATGTATTTAAATACCCACAATACACATACTTTATCCTAAAAAATCTGCTGACCTACTCTGCCATTCATAGTTAGTCCATACAACGCATTCTTACTACATTAACTACGCAATGAATTCTAATTCATCGCAGTGAAAGTCATTGTGGAACAGTAAATAGCAAACGGACTTGACTGTCAGACGTGCGAATCAACAAGAATGTAGTTATTTAATTGGACGTAGTTATGCTACAACGTTCCAATCCACACGCAGATCGAACTGAGAAAATTGCGTTTTTGTGTTTTTGTGGTACGCTTTTTTATGGTAGCGCGTAGAACCGAGTAGTGTGTATCATCTATACTAAATAATTAAATATTATTTTTTCATATAACTTTCATTGCAAAAAAATAATATTACTCATACAAATTTAAAAAAATTGTACTTGGAACGTTTTCACAAAAAGGCATTTTATATGAAGGTGGCTTTTAAATTAATTTGTGAAAACGTTCCAAAATGTGAAAATTACTATATTTAAGTAATTTATATATATTTTATCTAAAATAAATATAAGCACAGTAAAACAACATTATTTATTATTTAAATGTGAATGGATTTATAAAAAGATCGTAAATTAGCCAATTTAGCTGGAGCAATAGGTTTTCCTTTAGGCAACAGCTGTATAAGATTAGATCTATTAATAATCGAAACCTCTCCTTTTACAGTCTTTTTAAGACCTACAATATTGCCACCAGGTCTTACAAAAGGATGATAGCTGCTGCAAATTCCAGCTATATCCGGAGAATTGGTGGGAGACTCACTAGACTTGCTTTTGGGACTAGAGCTTTTTGGTCTCTTGCCAAGGCCGTGTTGGGAAATTTCTGCAAGTCGTCTTTTCCACCACTTTGTACTGTTGATGACACGCTTGCCCATACCGCAAAGGCGAAAGCAGACCTCTTGGGCTTTCTATTTGCATCTAACTGAATTCTTGATAACCGGGGAGAATTACCCACTACCATCCATCAACATTCGTTTTCTGCAGGACAATGTTCGTAGACTGCTTTTCTCCCTTGGCATCAATAAGTTGAGTGGGCTTGACGGCATCCCACCAATAGTACTAAAAATCTGTGCCCCTGAGTTAGCACCTTTAACCTTTTTCGGCTTTCCTATTCTAATGGTATTGTCCCTAAATCCTGGAAGTCTGCGCTTGTCCATCCGATTCCCAAAAAGGGAGACCAATCGGACCCTTCCCACAACAGACCAGTTGCCATTACCTCATTGCTCTCTAAATTAATGGAGACAATAATAAATCGCCAACTCCTTGGATACTTGGAGGAACACCAGCTGATCTCTGATCGCCAATACGGTTTTCGTCAGGGTCGATCGGCTGGTGACCTACTCGTATACCTCACACACCGCTGGGCGGAGGCGGTTGAGAGCAAGGGTTAGGCTTTGGCTGTTAGGTTGGATATAGCAAAGGCGTTTGATCGTGTTTGGCACAAAGAGCTTTTAGCGAAACTTTCTTCATATGGGCTTCTTGAGAGGTTGTGTGGTTGGCTTGCCAGTTTTCTTGCGGAGCGGAGCATCAGTGTCGTTGTCGACGGTTCCTGCTCTGAGGCAAAGCCCGTTAATGCTGGTGAGCCACAAGGCTGTGTACTGTCCCCTACCTTATTTCTTCTGCATATAAATGACATGTTGCATATTCGCAGCATACATTATTATGCAGGTGATAGCACAGGGGCGCTTTATACATGGGTAATGTACAAGCCTCTCGGGTTAATATCACAGAAAGCCGGAATAACCTTGTGGGTGAAATTGAGACCACTCTGGACTCGGTCCTATCATGGGGGAACGAGAATCTGCTCAATTTTAAGCCGAACAAGAGTCAGGGACTCTGTCATCTGTAGGCCGGAGCGCCTCAGTACCATATCCTTCCTTTTGACCGTATATAGCGAAGAGTTTCTTCTTTGGATCATATTATTTTAGTGATAACGTTCCAGACATCAGAAGACATTGTATATTTTTAAGTATTGTATTCAAAAATGGGTTTAGTTAATATTTATTCATTTATAAGTAGCAAAATATAAACTTATAGCTATATTTCAGCTAATACTGAATCAAAGATAGTGTAAATTTTTCCTGAGAGCACTATGAGCATAATATAACATTGACAACACAACACTTTTTGAACATTAATAATGTTATTGTTAAGTGATCGATCGTTTCATGACTACTAGTATAATACGTTTTGGATCGGTTATTTTTATCATTATAATTTCTTTTCAACATCAGAAAGTACTTGGAACGTTTTATAGAAATAGATATTTTCTTAATATATATTTTTATTAAACGTTTCAAGTTCCCTGGATCATTTTGTTTTTCCAAAACGAATTAAAAAATACGATCCAAATGAATTGACACTTTTTAAGAATATGATTAGGTCTTTTGGAACGTTTTATCGTTTGGACGGCTTAATTATTTCGGTAATTACTATGGTTAGAGTGTCAGTGTCTTCACCAGTAGATAGAACGGTCCTAAATACGTAGCTTGAGCATGAAAACTCGATTTTGGCCACCTTGTGGATTGGAACGTTGTAGCATAACTACGTCCAATTATTTATTTTGGAAAATAAAACTGTAGAAATGTGGTGTTGTTTGCATTTATGTAAGTTCTCTAACTAATTATAATGAATACTCGCCTTTTCCGACCTTCGGTCACCACATACCTGGGAGGAGGAAAAGAGAAAGAGGAAAAAGAATTATGTTTTTTTTTAAATATTAGACAACGTCACATACATTGCTCCGACCCCAAAGTAAGTAGCATGAGCACTTGTATTTTATGGATATCAGGCAATGACGATACCATAATATAAGTATCTATGCTTAAATAGAAATACAAACACCCAGACACGGAACAGACACAAATGTTTATCACACGAATGTTTGTCCCGGGTGGGAATTAAACCCACGACTCTTGGTTTTATAAATTACGAGTTATCCAGATGTGATGCTAAGTATATCCCTTTATTCATAATACAGTCTTTGAGACTTACAACATGTCTGACAGGAGCAATCTGGGGGCACGGTCGTGCCCCCGCCAAGACTAGCCAAGCGAACGGCAAGGGCACTACCTATCTTTTCTCGAAAGGTTTCGCCGTTTTTTTGATGAATTTATACGCAGTCTAACTACGTGTGCATAAACGTAAAGTGTAGGCTTTATGCACAGAGGGACCAAAAGACCGCCAACAGGTTTCGGGTTGCTAGGTACTATAAATATATCTTTTGGTTTGACCGAGGTTTCGAACCCGGGACTTCTTAGGCGGGGCTTGCATCCACCAGATTAACAAGGCACCTAAAGACGTAGCCTGTGTAAAAATTGTCTCTGTGACAAGAAGATGCGTTATTCCGTTTTGATTTATCCGCCGCTGTCTGTCTCTCGTTGGTACGTGAGTTCGAATCCCACTGAGGGCGAACTTTAAGTGTACCCTTATATCTTAACGACCAAAAATAGTCGTCTGATGGTTTGCAAAAGAGAAGCCCAAAATGCTAAGGTTTATCCTAAATCGGAGGTATTTCCCATTATGTAGATAAACCATACTTTAAATTAGAAAAGGTCGTAACTGTTATACCCAATCCGTGAGTTGCTTCCTCTAAAGGACCCCCTATCGCAAAATGGTCACACACATGACAATGTACTGATGACGTGTCCTATTTTTAAATGTTAGGAATTGGATTTTTTTTTTTTTTTTATATTGGCTCGACATAATGGCTTCCCTACACCTGAATTGCCAAACCTATGAAACTTAGGTATTTGTTCGCCAAGCAATGTTTCTCAAGCAATGTTAATTTGTGTTCATGAACATGTCTGTTTGTATTGGTCTGGGTGTTTTCTACGTATAATATGTATTTATTTACAAAAAAAATGTATGTAAGTAAGTTTATCAGTTGTCTAGTACCCATAGTACAAGCTTCGGCTTAGTTTGGGGCTAGATGGCGCTGTGTGGCCCAGCGTGGCATGTCTTAGGTTATTTATTTTTCTCTTTTGACTGGCTCGGTGGCTCAATTGGTAGTGACCCCTGCCTTCTGAACCAAGGGTCGTGGGTTCGATTCCCACCCGGGACAAGCATTCGTGTGATGAACACTTGTGTTTGTTTCGTGTCTGGGTATTTATAATTTGGATTTAAGTATTTATTTGTGCTACCTCCCTTGTTCTGATACCCATAACACAAGTGCTTAAGCTACTTACTTTGGGATTAAAGCAATGTATGTGATGTTGTCTAATATTTATGTGTCCAGGCCATGTGGTCCTGTAGTATAACATGGGGAGTGGGATTAAGGGACTCATTCTTTCCAGCTTACTCAATACCTATCACCATCTCTTTCGTTCCAGTGCCCCAAATGGCGGACAACCAGGAGCAGGCGCGCTGCTCCTCCAGCGACAGTGACAACTTTGAGAAGATCAACTCCGAAGATGTCAAACAGGATGAGAATGTAAGTGCCTTTGTAGTGTTCCGTAGTTCACGTATCATAGTTTCGAACACCTTGATTGTTGAAGTGACTAAGAAATTTTCTGTCTGTAGGTATACTTTTTATTTGACTGTTTTTAAGTGAGGTAGGGCATAGCGAAGCTTCGCTCGAATTGAGCCGCCCGTCCGGTGAAGGACCTTATACCGCAGCCAAATGATCTCCCGGTCGTGTTTCTGCTGGTGACTAACCCTACGGTTTCCGGAGGTCGTGGGGGATTAGGGTAGAGCCGGCATGGCGGTGGCAACTGACAGATAACTGACCAGTTATTTGCCCGTTGTCACAGCGACTTGGGCTTCTCTGTAGCTTTCTATCAGGCGTAGGGAAGCCATTATGTCGAGCTGCCATAAAGAAAACGAACGAACCAATTTGACGCTTTGGATGTTAAAATCAATTTGAAACTTTCAATGTTGTTAACTGTTTATTTTATGTAGATCTATATAATAACCGTAGCTTCCGTGCTCACAAACCTATGCCTATCTCATGCCAACTGTATCTACCAAACGGTTACTAAACGGTTGGATGGAAAAAAACATGATGTTAGTCCATGTGATGAACTTTGATGGAGAACTATAACGTATAGGTACAACACCTGAACTAAAAGTCATCTACTTACTGGTTCAGAAGTTCTATAGATCCGACTTGTAAAACGCTTACTACTTAAATGTCCGTGGACTCAGCAACATTGGCATCGTTACCTTTCCATCATGCGACTGAAGGCCATTGTGCTAATGGTACTATAAAAAAAATACTTTAAAAAAACTTCGGGCAAAAATCACGAATTAATAAGTAAGTGAATATGAAAAATATTATGTATGGCTACGTAAGGTTATTGTATGCGTGTGCCGCTGTCAGCGTCAGACTTGGCCGGTTTTTTTCTTAATGACGACCAGACCTATGCAAGCTCTATATCTGCCAAGGTGAGGTCATATGTGACAATGTTACAATACAAATAAGGATTCATCCATAAATTACGTCACACTTAATTAGCAGGGAGGGGTACATGAAGTGTGACATACAAGGAAGAAAGGGATAAAAGGGGATCAGCTTCGTCAAAATGTCATGAAATTCTTGTGACGTAATTTGTGGATGAGCCTTAAGGTGTGGTGTAGATCTATACACCATTCGAAGATACCTTGAAGTCTACTCTTCCTGCGGGGAGGAAGAGTCCCTCTATTATATTCTCTGTGGGCCCACACACCACGCAGACTCGCCTCGTGAGACGTGTGACGGCGCCAAGTGCGCGAAGGTCGTAGGTTCGAAAACCAGATACATCTGGATTTTAATATTTTTTATATATATATAAGGAGCTTTCAGGATGACCTCATTCCACCTGATGGTAAGCTGTCGTGAGGTCCAAAATTTAGGTCGACAAGCATAATAGAACAAACCTGAGATGCCGTTTCACGCCCCGCCTAAAGATTTTTAGTACCTACGTTTGTTGTTCTGAGTACATAACCCATACTCTGAGCTGCTTTGACATCGGATCAATGTACTCGGAACATTGTATATACGATGATGTTGATGATACAATGTAAAACATAAATTGTTCACATATCCCGGGTAACGTGGATGCACGCTCTCGCCTGAGGCGACAATCAATTTCCGACGAGTCAATAGTAACGAAGACCGGAGACCATATTTTTTTGATATTAGAGTATCCAAGGATAACTTATACTTAAGTATAGTTAAGCAAAACAATAATACGCCACAACATTACGTCAAAATATTAACTAATGAAATAATTAATTAACTAATTTAGTGATGTCGGTTTTAGGATTTATACGAGTAAAACCTACTTAATTTCATCAATTAGTCATAAGTAAAATTTTTGTGGTTAACTGACATCATGGGAACATTTAAATTATTATAAGTAGCTAGCAGATGTAGAATGATCATCTTTTTAATCATAAATCTTATAAGTTTGACTGTATCGCCCGAAGCTCATTCCATGTACTTATAAGACTTTGGACCTCACGCCCGCTTACCATCTGGTGGAGTGAAGTCATCTTGAACGCTCTATATAAGTATATAAATAAAAAAGACAATGGAATGAGCTTCAGGCGAACCCCACCCAGCATTCCGCAGGAGCTCTGCGTTGGCACCACCCACCGCAGACGAAGCGAGGCCGGGAACTGAGATTGAAATGGGGGTTGTATATGGTAGGTACTGACGGCTGATGATAGGTTGATAATCATTATTTTACACCATACAGGTCATTTAAATCTGTTTCTGTGCATACATAGACATGCATGCAAGTAAGCAACAAATATTTGTTAAGAGAGCCCGATGGCTCATTTGGGAGTGACCTCTGCCGTCTGAGCCAAAAGTCGTGGGTTCGATTCCCGCACAGTACAAATATTTGTGTTCATAAACATGTCTGTTTGTATTGGTCTGGGTGGTTACTATATAGAATAATTTTTTTACAAAAAAAAAGTAGGTATCTAGGTAAGTTTCTAGGTATTTAGACAACTATGTCTAGTACCCATAGTACAAGCTTCGGCTTAGTTTTGGGCTAGGTGGCGCTGTGTGGCCCAGCGTGGCATGACTTGGAACATATTACACCGATCTCAAATATTATGGAATGGACGATAATGATAAGTAGCAAATGATATTATGACTTAGGGTACCTCCCAGAACACCCAGATTCCAGTCTACGTAGAAATCCATATCATAATTTGATCCCAAAGGGAACTCCAATAACGCGCCATACACAGCTGGCTATCTTTAAATCAGTTTCTCTTGTTCTCTAGGCGGAACCAGTCAGCTTCGAGGTCGGAGACGAGGACCCTGACCCAGGCGTGGACGACGGGCCCGCTCATGAGGGCCGGGACATGTTCCCTAACGCGCCCCGCCCCAACATCAGGAGACCCCTGACCGTGGCCCAGCAGTTGGCTTTGGCTGAGAAAAGGAGCAAACTCAGGTAAGATTTGACGCTATAATCATCATCAGCCTATTGCAATCCACTGCTGGATAAAAGCTTCTCCAGTCGCTCGCCACTTAGAGCCGTCTGGAGTATCAATCTGGAACCATACTCGCCACGCTGCGCAGGCGGGTTGGCGATTCCCAGGGCGTAACTCCTTGCTCCATTGACGCTGCTGCCCGTCATCAGCCTATGGTATTTTTTTATAATAGTTCGACATAATGGCTTCCCTACGCCTGATGGAAAGCGAAAGAGAAGCCCAAATCGCTGTGACAAGTAACTGGTTAGTAACCTGTCAGTTGCCACTGCCATGCCGGCCCAACCCTACCAACCACGAGCTCCGGAGACCCTTTTTTTTTTTTTTTGTTGCACCAGGGGAAAATGCAGTTTACGCATACCCGCTGCCCGGGGGAGCAGACGGGTTATGTGGGACTCGCTCCGCGTCGGCAGAGAATACCCACTAAAAAACCCTGGTTTGCACCGTCAATGCGCCTTGGGCGACAGCAACGCGGGTCCTTGACTAAAACACCGCGAAGCTGTCAGCGCTGGTCTGCTAGGCAGACTCGGGCTGGCCCCCCCACTTGGGGCAGCCTAGAGGTCAGGCCCGCAAGGGCCGTCCCTCTCCTCCAAGGACGGAGTTCGTGCAATACGTGGCCGACACCCCCGTGCCGACCTCGCGGAACTCCGTCGGGCGTGCAGCCGCCGCCGCACGGTGGTTTTTTATTGTGGTTTTCTCCACTTGAGCTCGCGCCCCCTGGTCCCGACCGAAGTCGGGATAACAGGCGGTTTTTTATTGTGGTCTCACTCCACTCGGGCTCGCCAGTCAAGGCAAGCCCCCTGGTCCCTCCTGCGAGGGGAAACAGGTTGCACGGCGACCAGTCCAAAAGGACCATATCCGACGACCACGAGAACCGTGGCCATCGGACCCGCCGCGCCGCAGTGATCCACTGCCATCCCACGCCGTCAAACGGCTCATCTGGTAAGGCGGCAACGGTCGCAGAAGACAGGGAGGACGGCAACGACAACACCGCGAGGTCCCCCGAAGGGCACTCCTCTTCCTCTGCGACCATCGCCGACAAACCGGCGCAAATGCGCCCGACAACACGTCTCTCACCAATCGGACAAACGCCCCGCCATTGGGAGAGACCCACAGGCCAAAAGGCCCCCATCTTGGGTAAGGCGGCAACGGTCGCAGAAGACAGGGAGGACGGCAACGATAACACCGCGAGGTCCCCCGAAGGGCACTCCTCTTCCTCTGCGACCATCGCCGACAAACCGACGCAAAATGCGTCCAACACGTCTCTCACCAATCGGGCAAATACCCCGCCATTGGGAGAGACCCACAGGCCAAAAGGCCCCGTCTAGGTGTGCCTAAGCACTGGCCGTGGAAGGCGTCGCTCCCCACAACGACGCCAACGCTGGCCCCCGGAGCCACGCACAAGTGCGTGCTCCCACAGGGAATTAGCCGTCGGGTAGTAGGTGAACGACTTCTACTACCCGCCGTTGCCCGGGGTACGCCGGGCCGTCAAAGACGACCACGCGTGGAGGCTTCCCTTGTTGTACCCCAGCTCCGGAGACCCTACTCACCAGCAGAAACACGACCCGGAGGTATTTAGCTACGCCTTCAATTGTGATGGTTATACCGGTTGCAAGAGCCTTGCTTGTTATTCGGCAGGATGCGCCACGGGCAGGTGATGACTTGGAACGAAAAGATGATAGGGCGAACCCATTCGGCTATTCACAATGCCTTTTCCGCTAGATTCAGAAACTTTAGACGTATTGAATGAACGTCACATTTGAGTGAACGGCTCTTGTTTCCAAGAGAGATCTTGTCGAACGCATCTATAAATAGCCCCGCAGGGGTGATTTAAAAAAATAACCTAATTAATGACACTTCAATTCAGGCACACTGAATTGAGAGACATACCTACTGTAAAAATACAACACAAACAAACCAATTCAGAGAAGAGAGGCTAATATTGATTGATTGAATTAATGATAACCTTTAAAGCCGGCCTACAAATTTCTGACAGCGGTGTTTCAGTGGCTAAGTTCTGGTCGGGATCTGTGTGATTTAAATTTTATAAGGGATTATCATTGACCCGAAAAGAAGAAGAAGAAGAATTTCTAAAGGGCCGGCAGTGCACATGTGGCTCTTTCAGTGGTGCGGTGTTTATGAACTGAAGCGATCACTTACTCACCTGATCAGTTTAGTCAAGTCAGTATGAACGTAGGGCCACGCTGGCCACAGCCAGATATGAATGTAAGAGAGACGGGCATAGCGCATCTTCGCTCGAATTGAGCTGCCCGTCCAGGGAAGGACCTCCACCCTATAGAATACCGCAGCCAAATGACCTCCGGGTCGTGTTTCTGCTGGTGAGTAGGGTTTCCGGAGCTCGTGGGGGGTTAGGGTTGGACCGGCATGGCGGTGGCAACTGACAGGTAACTGACCAGTTACTCGCCAGTTGTCACAGCGACTTGGGCTTCTCTTTCGCTTTCCATCAGGCGTAGGGAAGCCATTATGTCGCGCTACTATAAAAAAAATATCCTGTTCGATAACGTGAGGGAATATCGAACAGTAGGCACCTAATTGGTTCGCCATTGCAATCAGCTGACGCGACAACAATCGATTGACTAATATGGATTTAATATTAAACTTAATTATCAATCAAATTGAGGATGTACCAACTTACAAATTGATCCACGTTCGTCATTTGGCTTTATTTAATTAATTATGGCCACAATTCACCTGGCGCTTGGCCACAATGAACCTGATGATAAATGATATTGAACTCTACGATAAAGCCCCAGAAGATACCGTCGCCGTGAACACCTGTAGATTTTTGATCAACAAATGGACCGGTAACTAGTTCTATAGTTTGGCAGTTCGGTTTGAGGTTTCCCGCCCGTTGTCAGAGCGGCTTGGGCTTCCCTTCCTGCTTTCCATTCGACGCCCCTATGCCGAACCAATAGTAGGTGCCTACTAAGAAAGTAAGTAGAAGCAAAACGCACCGTGCGAGTTTTTGGGACTTGCACCATAAAACGGAAACCTTTTTGCGGTATTTAAAAAAATCCTCAATATTTTATGTAAGAAAAAAAAACACGATTTAAAGTGACGTTAGTGCCGACGTTAAACAATACCTTTGACCGCAACCTTGTTTCCAAGACGAAAAAACACACTCAAATACATTTATAATATTAACACTTGAAAGATATTAACCTTACATTCGGTTGTACGAATGACGTCAGAGCATCTTTAATTAATCAAACAATTCTTTAGGGGGATTTTGTGATTGACTCATCTTCATAATATTATCTTAGACCTATCTACCATCATTCCGGATCCGGAATATCATCCAATCGGATTATGAAAGCAAGGATGTAGAGTACTTTCGTGTTTGCATACACATTTGTGCCTATATTTATCTCCTGAGAATACTGCCATAACTAGAATATAAATCTATCAGAAGAGCGACACAATTACGTGAGGTGAAGGTAAAAAGTATTTTTTATTAATCACCCCTTTTTATTTAACCCAATTCTGAATCAGTTGATAGCTCACCTAACCCCTTCTTCTGTCTCTATTACCTACTATACTCTACCCAAACGTTGTCTGGAGAAGATTGCTTTTAGTGATAAGACCACGTTGTACGAATGTATATTAAGAACAGTCCAGTTCCGTTCGCCACTTTGGACAAATATCTGGAGGGTTTACCCATAATGTACCTATATTAAACCCAGTTTTAAGTAAACGGTATGTGTTCAATCGTATTTCTCTAATATTCTATTTTTACCATTAGGCAATCTCTAGATTTTATATCTATAATCAGTTATTTTTACCCACCTACTTATCTAAGGGATAAGATCATTTAAAATGTTTTAGTGATAAAGATTTATCAATCCATCTTAGCTAAAGCTACAACGTAGATCACCGTTCGGTTTCATACGTAATCATATGCTCGTACAAATCAAAGAATTATGACGTCACATACAAATAGTAATGAAACTAACTCCATAATGACCTATGATTGCCTTAAGATTTTTCTAGTCCTATTTTATAACGTTATTGCTCTAAAATGAAACGTCTAAACCTATTAGAAAAATGGCCAAAATGAGATATACCAGGCACCAGACTTACGTAAGTCGAGAATTAAGAATTTTGTAACTTGTATCAATGTCTGTCAAAGTATTGGCGGCAAAACAGTAGGTTACGGATCTCAGAAGGCTGTACACGCGCATTCCGCTGCCTATTCGAAAAAAAAACACGCGAACAAAACCTTTTCGTCTGTGCTAAAGTGGTGTGTGCCAGTGTTTGTGTATTTTTTATTGGGATTCCATTAATGAGCCTCTGCTTTTTTTTATAAAAAGTAAACAGGTCTTTTTTGGTGCAAACTTGGGAGATTGTTTACAAACACCAGCGTAGTTCGATTTGCATCAGCTATTTACGATTTGACCTACAAAAATACTTAGCGTTTAACGTTTAATATTATCACTGCAAATGACTATAATTTATTTATTACAAACGCTACAAACTTGACTTAGATACTTTAGACTCAATTATGTAGGTATTGTTGGAATTTTCCGTTTTACATAAGTAGTACCTACATATTTTATTATTTTATTTTTTGAACAATTTATCTTCGTAACGCTACATATCCCTGTTTAATAAATATTTGGAAAATGGATATGAATTATTAGATACAGCTAACTAATCTTTTAAATATAGCACATGCCCTCCTGTCGACAAACAAAAAAGTCAAAACATAATAATCAGTTGTTATTGGCTATTTTATGATATCAAACTTGACATAATCCTAATCTTTATGCCTGATCCAGATAGTGTGCTTATCAGTTACAGCATAATAACAGCTTGCATTGAAAAATACTCAAAAGTATTTATATACCTATCTATAATTCTACACTCTTTGAACATTTATTGAACATCCTTGATGGTGTAATACTTGAATACGCTCGTCTAAAGTGCGAGAAGTCCCAGATACAATTCCCGGATAAGTCAATTCAAGTAACGATTTTTAAAAGGCTTGAATTTAGATAGCCTTGTTGACTTCTTTATGAAAATACTAGCTGTGCCAGCGGCGTCGCTCGCGTGGATATCGGGTTTCAAAAATAACGGACTTCCATATAATACCCATCTATACCTTGTGCCTAAGTTTTAAGTTAGACCTCTAGCAATACATTAGTGAAAACCGCATTCAATTCTATGCAGTAGTTTTCGCGTAATGCGCGTTCAAACATACAGGTTTAAATTTCTCGCGTTTTCCCAACACTTCCCGTCACTGCTCCGCTCCTATTGATTGTAGCGTGATGAAAAGTATCCTATAACCTGCCCAGGAGTATGAAGAATAATTGTACCAAGTTTCGTCAAAATCTGTTCAGTAGTTTTTTTTTCTATAACGAACATACAGACAGACAGACAGACAGACAGACAAAAATTTTACTGATTGCATTTTTGGTATCAGTATCGATCACTTATCACCCCCTGATAGTTATTTTGAAAAAATATTTTATGTACAGAATTGACCTCTCTACAGATTTATTATAAGTATAGATTTGATGCGTTACTCGTAACTCAGAAACATAAAGTTTTTTTAGACATAAGCTGTCATTCTCATACTGGAGATAGGCCTCTCTAGCCGGCCCGCGCGATCCTGAAACATTTACTACGTAAATCCTCTTTGGGCTTAAGCTGCGTTTTTTATAGAAAGTCCGTCCAATCATAAATATTTCTCCCCCTACGCCAGTCTCTTCTTGGCTACGTCTCCTATCATATCCTCAATAACTTCAGGTCACTTAAGAAAATTATAAATACATTTGACTGGCTGGCTCATTTGGTAGTGACCTCTGCCTCAGAGCCAAGGGTTCGATTCCCGCACAGTACAAATATTTGTGTTCATGAACATGTCTGTATTGGTCTGGGTGTTTTGTTATTTATTTGCAAAAAAAAAAGTATCTAAGTAAGTTTATCAGTTGTCTAGTACCCATATTACAAGCTTCGGCTTAGTTTGGGGCTAAATGACGCTGTGTGGGTGGCCCAGCGTGGCATGTCTTGGGTTACTTATTTATTTATTATTTACCTATTCATTATGACAAGCACTTATGAATCGTCATGTACCTACGTACAAATGAAACTGACTCTACCGCCGACTTCGGAAAGTGGTCGGCAGTTACTTTAATCCTATTTTTGCCCGTAAAATGTCACGGGTATAATAAGATTAGTAACGATTATCACTACTCACTACATAGTATAATCATGTCTTGGGTTATTTATTTATAAAACAAAGTCGTTTTTCGTGTCTGTCTGTCCCTATATATGCATAGATAGATCCTTAAAACCACGCAGCGGATTTTGATGCGGGCGGACAGAGCGATTCAGGAGAAAGGCGTGTGAATGTCTACTTAATTAATACCTACCGAAGCGGAGTTAGGGTGGGTCGCTAGTAGGTAATAGGATAAGCCGAAGCTGCAAAGGAGACCGTGGGTGCCTGTACTTATTCCGCTAAAGGTGAAGGACTGCATTTCCCGCAGCGCATGCATTTGACATTTCCAAAACAATTTGGGACTTCATATTTATGGAATTTTGACACAGGTTAAATATTTATACATTATTGTATACTTTAATTAGATAGCATAGGGTTTATATTTGCACTGTACAATAATAGTACGATGTATTATAATAGTGGTATGTTTAAGGATGGCTATGCTGTCGTATTGGGTTGAACCTGTAATGGTAGCATGAGGTTTTTATATAAGTAAATAAATGTTACGGCTACTTATGATTCGGACAGGTGAATATTATTATGTCATAAAACATTATGATGCGTTAGTCAATGAACCGCTTATTATTTTCCGTGCGAAAAGTAATTGAATCTAAAACGATTCTACAAGTAAAATAGCCAGTTTTGTAATATGATATGGCATGCATATGACACAGCCATGATGGCAGCTTAACTAAAAAACATTCTAAAACATATCCAATATTTAATTATTAACGTGACTTCTGATCTTAAGTACACATTAACTCTCAATGTGCAAGTGTTTGTGAACGCCGACCTTCGCTACCTTACGATGACATAAGAGTTAGTACTTATAAGACGGAAAAACTGTCAAAATATGTACATAGGTGAATAGGTCCTTTTGATGCCGTTTAAACTTTAAAAATCTCATTCTTGATCATTAAAAAATCCTTTTAAGATAGCCTCGGGTATGGGTGTTACTATAGGAGTCGCTCGCAAGCAATTGCCTTACAATCATAAAACTTTTGCCTTAATCCTGATTATTTGATGTGCATTATTTGCCTGGCGCAATTATTTAGTGGATTTATCTTTGGCTGTCGATTTTGAATTATACCTACATATAGGTATGAGAGGTGATGGGTTTGGTTCTCAGCGTGGAAGTTTAAATTGTTTCGGGTCTGAATGTTAGAGATGCGCCAAATGATAATAATCGTCATTGATTTGAAGAAGTCAGTTCAAGTCTGAAGTTAATATTGATTTGTATATAAGACACATCTAAAAATAAGAATATTACGTAATCTCAATGGATTATACACAATATATTATTGTACAATTCTGTTCCCGAATAATTAAATAAACATTAATTATTACTAACACTTTTCTCTTGCGCGGTATACGAACCCCACGCGTCATAACTCGAGATCGCTAAAAAGCCTAGTTACTAGGAACCGAAAACTAACAAGACATTTAAAATTTTCAACAATTTTCCAAGCCGCAGTCTTATTGTATGCTAATATTACATGTCATACATACGTCACTTTATACATTAAATAGTATACAAAAATCTTACGTTCGACCTTACACCCTTACACATCGTCAGTGAACACGAGACTTTACATAACCACTCGAATCACGTCTGTCGATCAGACGTCAGAAAGAAGTCAAAACATGTAAGCACAAGTCTATTTTATATAGCGAGGTTCCGCATGAGACTAAGACTACAGTACAGGGTCCTACAAAAACATTTTGAAACGGTTTTTAAAGAGTCCGCACCGGGCGTGTGGTAATAAGCCTGGTGTTGCAGGCGTACATACTTACGCTTTTTTTACGCCAGGGCCAGAGTCCCACATAAATTAGGGTACCTAGGTACGGGACACCTGAGTTGTGTGGGACTCACTCTTAAAAATGGAGAATACCTTCTAAACATGACAGTGGTCGGCTACGAGTGCTCATCTGAGGAGGATCGGGATGCCCGTCGGGATTATTCTCAACCCCTCCTCAGCTCAGTAGCGCTGCGCCGCCTGAAAGGATGGCGGCCTGAAGGGATACCTCAGATTGACACATAGGCTGTAATTTTTAAGGTTATGTGAATATGGTGCTGCTAGTGCAGAAGTGCCCGGGCTGCAGCTAGTGCCAAAAAATAAGAAAAAGAGTTCGCCAAAAATCCCGAGAATTCCGGTTTCGACTCCTGTCAGAGTAGAGAACAAAAAAGTTATCATTATGTAGGTATCTAATTGTACTTTTTCTTCACCACTTCTTAAAATGTTATGCTGTAAAATCATATCTCAAGAACTTAACTCAAATTCCATAAGTGATCATTGCCCTTTATAGAGTGTTGCGTAAACGACAGAAAGATAGCATGTCGTCCACCTTGCTCTTCCTTATATATATCTGTCTTATGTCAAGGAACGCAACGCCATAGTGATTCGGTTTGCGACATATTGTAACTACCCACGCACCCTAGACATGCTATCTTTGGTCAAATAGATTTTAAGTCGTAGTTTGTTATAATATTGGCCTTAAATCTTGGACCATAAACTCCACTTTATATAGTTACTAGCTGCTGCCCGCGGCTCTGCCCGCGTGAATATTCATATAAATCATAGCCTATGTGTTAATCCAACGTATAAGCTATATTACTGTGAAGTTTCACTAAAATCCGTTCAGTAATTATTGCGTGAAAGAGGAACAAACATCCATCCATCTATCCATCCAAACAAACTTTTGCATTTATAATATTATTATAGTAGGAAGGAAGTAGGATAGGATATAGCGATCGAAGCTTTCTCGATAGGTTTTCTTTCCTTTCTATCTGCTATCATCTTATCTGACTCATCTGTTAGATAAGTCTTACCAAGTCAGGCGATACTCCGGCAACCGTAATCTCAATAGAATTCAAATTTCCTTAGACTTTGTCGTCTTCGTAACATCAGGCAGAATGCAGCCATTTTGACGTGCTGAAACCTACAAAAATAAATTCTAGGGCTTAATCTAACACTTGTTAAACCATGTTATTTTCTCTAAAAGTAGATATGTTCTTTATAACTTGGTTCTTTTGTTATTAACGCTACCTTTGGTCCATTCATTTGTTTGTTTAACCTAATGTCAATATTAACTGATAATTAGTACCTAATTGCGTCACAGTTTGAGCTATATTTATAGAATTCTCGTTTTTGTTGCTCCCTAAATCCCTATTCAGAAAACTTGATACGGAAACAGTTGATTCGATATCTATGATCTATTGCTTTGTCAATAATCTCTTTAGGTTAAAAAAGACAAACAATAGATCGAAATTCGACTATGTTTCCTTAATGTTCTGAATTAGAGGACAGATTTTATTAATCAATCTATTAATACATATACCTACGAATGCTCCGCTAATAAGATAATGAGGGTAAACCCAGCAGAGGCGATTATTACTTAGTTACTTATGTTTCCACCTTTTTATCTCCATTTGCAGATATAGTCCTTGAGGTGTAGCGTCGTCCTTTGGTTTGAGCGCTCCGGTATCATTACTAGTCATTTTGAGTGACCGGACATCGGCCAATCTATAAATAAATTTTTCCTCAACCGCTACGCAACTTTGTGGCGTAGAAGGGTTTTTTCACCTTCACCTAGATAGGAAGGGAATTCCAATCAGTGGAAGAGTTGTTTATTTGGTAATTTTGTTGACTGACTCGTCGGTCTAGTGGTCGCAAGGTCGTCAAGACGTCCTGGGTTCGGCTCTCGGTCCGAGCCAAACATGGTTACTTGGTTTTAAGGTGATGGTCCAGTGACAACTAAACTAATATTGTTCAGCTAGTTCATAATCGGCTACATTTTATATCCCGGAGTCAGAATGGTGGCAGTTATACACCATGATTTGTTACAAATTATAAGTAAATGTAAATAATTTTCAATGGAATATCAGTTTTGCACCCGACCTCACGGCGGTCCTGTTGAAATATCGTGTCATCGAATTATAAGAATGCATCATGTTTGTGGGATTATTGAATTCAAATTCAATACCTAAGTATAGGTTATTGATATGACAGTAAAATTTCAATAAGTACCTACTCCAGTAAGTACATCAAGTGTTCATAATGAGCGTAGCTTAAGAACAAGAAATGGATTGAGTTCAAATTGTATCTTCTACTAAACTCTAAGTAGGTAACTCTTCTATTTATCTGGTAATCTTAGTGTTTGTTACAAAAAAATAATCAAATTACTCCTTTGCACCATTAGAGACCAGTTTCACAGCTTGCAAATTTCTGAAAGTTGACAGTAGATAATCCTACAAATAATGCTAGCAAACCTTTTGTTTTTACTGTCTGATTTTATTATAGACATTTTCACTGTCAGTTTCCCAAGCTAAGAACCTCTGAAAGAATAATTTAGGGAACGTCGTGATATAAAATTTTCTTAGCAATGTCAAACCGTCCCTTAAATGCTACTTAAGGCTCTTAGCATATTATGAGCCTTTGGTGAAAACGTACATAATCCTTTTCCTCCCTTAATACAACAGGCTCTTAACCAACGCACAGCATAAAGTGATGTGACAACAGTATATGATACTCGAATTCCTTCGTTATCTTCTCTCCAAGATAAGTTTTCTGTGGAACTTTCTGAAAATGATGCAAAAACGCCGTACTTCGAAGCGCTTCGTCATAGGAGATAATGATGAGAGCCAGCCGAGCTACGATGAGTCTGACGAGGCCACAGGCGTCCTGCCCGTCAGTCTGCTGCAAAAGTTCCAGATGACCCTGCAGACTGATGAAGGAGGGACGGACGAGGTGAAATCGGTGGTGGAAGATAGGAAACTGCTGAGGCCGCCGCAGCAGACGTTGCAGTAAGTTGACCAGTGAATTTAGCAAGTTTTCGCAGGTGAATCAGTTGTTGTGTACGTTGGTTTTTGTATGACTGGACCCACTTTAGGTTTAGTCGTTTCACATCATAGGCAAGTCGAACCGGGATTGAATTCCCAACACCCGGTTCACGATTCTGTACCAAACAGCAGAATCTTGAAGTAATCAAACACAGGCCAAGAAAAAAAAACACCCGGTTCAAGGACTCTTTCTTATTTGAAAACTTTATGGGGAAATTTAAAGACCACGCATATTTACTAATATACCTAATTATATGCGTGGTCGTAAAATTACGTTGAACAATAAATAAATACATACCACCTTTATATTGAGTTCTTCAAAAATTCTCTACCAAAAACGGTTCTTCTGTTATCTAAAACGTGGCCATACAATGGTGACATTAAGTTAGGACATGGTACTTAACATGCAACATTCATCTCATGTGATTATCTTCAACAAAGAATGCAAATAGTTACTTAAAACAAAAATTAATTTCTCTGAGACCTACTATAACATATCTAGACCAAAAAGACTAGATCAAAAAAAAAAAATCTAGACGTTATATAACACCGATTTAACTGTACAGGTCTGACCAGGATTCCGATGACGGAAAAGAATGGTAAAATCAATCAGCTATGTGTAAAATGTTTGCATGTTAAAAATTTATTTAAAATTTTATTATTATTTAAGCAAGCTTTTGCAATCCTTTAAAAAGCGTAATAACTGCATACGCCTATTGCATTTTTATACCCTCAGGAATGCAATTAAGTATAAAGTACCTAAGTACGGGTCACATGGTTTATGAGGTACTCATTCCTACCGGAGAATACCGACTAAAACACCCTGACGGTGATCTGGTTTCCAGGAGGCCCGTCGAGATTTGTTTTTATTGAATAACTCTGTGACTCCCAGGAGGCACACCCACCAAATTTCGGGCACCGACATCCGATACAAGGTAGTACTACGCTGCATCATTAGATTCTTGAAAGCGACAAAAAAAACAAAATTCTGCTGGGGAAACGCACACGAGATTAGGCGGCTCACCTCGGGAGGACATTGTGGTGCCCTCCCGGTACGACGTTACTGATCACGTGTGTCGGAGGACACGTGGAGCGTGCCCTTTTACTCGCCTCTTATGACAGGCAGAGGTACCTCGCTACTATCCTTACGCCCCATATCGCAGGGGCGCGCAGTCGGTACTTCATGAGGGGAAAACTTCCTGGAAATGGACAAAGCGGCCGTAGACAGATATCTTGGTTACGGAATTCGTGAATAATATTGTTAGAGACAGGAAGGAATGTAGAGATGACTGCCAACTTTCAATATACTCGTAGGAGAGGTACCTATTCTGATAAGAAGATAGATAGATATTCTTTATTGCACAAAATACAGAATAAATACAGAAAAGGTGATACAGACATCTTGTGGTACAATCTGGGCGGTCTTATAGTTAGTAAGCGATCTCTTCCAGACAACATTCAGGTAGAGGAAATGTAATTTTCTGAAGAGAAGGGCAACGTCGCCGTGCAAACCTTTTCAATAAATATATAGCTACATACTCAAGAAGATTACCTACAGTGACTTGTTCATGACGTAGGTATTAGATATTAATAGAAAGGTTAATTAGTGACACCTTGCATGGATTAACTTTATCGCTTATTTAACGTCACTGACTTCATCGTCACTACATGTGTCCTAACTAGAACAGACACATAATAAGTTAAGTTCGTACTTACCCTGCGATCACAAATTGTGATCGCAGTACTTACCTACCTATTTACTTTAGTTATTTAAAGTAGATTCATACTCGTAATTGCTAAAGTAGGTACCGTGAAACGCCTATGAAACTATTGAACTTTGTACTTACTGCTTGTTGCTCTTATGCCCTATAAGCAGAAAACCATTTAAAAAACCTTATTCAGAAGACACTAAAACGATACAGGTGGGTAGGTACTAAATACATCGACATAATATTTCCTAGTGATTAAAATCAAATTAAACTGTTCAAATAAGGAGACAGAAAAACATTTGTAAGAATGATGCGTATGTACCTATCTACCAATAACCGGTACTGAACTATAGAGTAAGTAAACAGCTGATTGATAAATAAGTAGGTACGACGCCATCGTTAAAAACTATACTTAGGTACTTGCCACAGAGTACATTATTTACACTCGTGACTGTAGTAGGTGTTTTATACAAGTAACAATAATATTCATCGTTTTTTTTATTTATTACATAAGGTTTTATATTCGTCGTGTCGGGTCCTAGGTTCGATTCCCACCCGGTACAAACATTCGTATGATAAACACTTGTGTTTGTTCCGTGTCTGGGTATTTGTATTTGTATTTTTATGTAAGTATATATTTGTATTTGTATTTTTTAGGTAAGTATATATCGTTGTTCTGGTACCCATAACACAAGTGCCTAAGCTATTAGCTACTTACCTTGGGATCGGAGCAATGTAGGTAGGTATGTGATGTTGTCTGATATTTATTCTTTCTGACAACTTCTGCTTAAACCTTTTCTTGCTTATTCCCGCTATGGATATACTAGAATTAGTTCAAAATCCCTTTATGTAACGTTCTGACGACCTCGTTGGCGCCACAGTTCGAGCGTCAGAAGATTTCGGGTTCGATTTCCGGTTGAGTCAATATAAGGAACGAACGTTTCTAAATTGTTTCGAATCTGGCGAGCAAATGGTAGGTATCTATATCATTAGTTTAGTGTACCTAGTTACGTACTACACCTATGTTGCGTAGATAGGCAGTGTAAGTAAACCTAAGTTTTGATAAAAAAAATACCTACTGCAGGGTTAATCCGGTCCTGAACCGACGACCCCTGACTAATTTTATTGTGCTATCATACTATTTCTATTAACCTTGCAACAGTACTCATAGAATAGAATTCAACGAGTTAAGTTTACAATGGAGTTGTAACACGAACCAATTATGTTTGCGTCTCTTTCTAACTGGTGGTAAGTGGCGGGGCAGAGAGGGACAACACGATCGTATGATTCGTCGGATGATAAAAGGGCTGTTTACACTTAAAGATTTCACAGGAGATGTTGTTTGACATTTGTAAAATATCTAGGTAGTTATGTAGTTACATATTATCGAAAATATTTTATAATAAAATTATGAATTTTAACAACTTCCGTATAAATGTAGCATTGGAATATTCAAACTTCCATAAATATTTTTTTTTCTATTGCATGTATCTAAATTAGGAGGCTGAGAAAAAATCTTAGCCAATGGCAATGTTTTGCGAAATTGCGAATGCGCGCAAAATTTTTTCGATTGCTACTGGTTAATGCGCCAAGTTCGGCGCCCGTCGTCTTGAAAGTTGCTATGAGCGAGATACTCGTAGCTTGTGCTCGTAGCATGTGATAAAAAATGACTTTAAATCCTATTGTAAGGCAGTAAAGTGTATATATTTCAGTGGGGTTGGCCCAATGGTTGACTGGTAGAGAATGCCTATGCGGCATTAAGTCCGCCTTTTGTACACTGTTTTAATTGTGCAATAAAGATTAAATAAATATATTCATATTTAATCGGCTTCAGCTTTTCATCTGCGCAGACAATGTTTGCCGGTGCTAATAAACTTATTAACGTGGCTGTACTTTCTGTCCCCGCAAGATGTAAAGGCGTCATTGGAAATTAAATTATCTGACGAATGTCCGAATTTAACTACGTAGAATATTACTATATTCTAGATAAACATGCATAATGCTAATGATTCTGAAGCACACAACATTTTCTGATAATTAATATGAATAGTTTTCATAGTTGTAAATTACTTAAACACGAATTACTTGGCTGATCAGTTTAATTTAGCAGATAACTACTTGTTTATGCTGTGATTTCGTCATGTCGCTTTATAATAATGTTCTATTCATATTACGATACTCATCTTATCACTATCTTTACACGGAATGACGCTGATCCTTGATCTATTGCAGTGATATCAACGACGCCATTTCTCTTGTATAATGATTCGGACTGCCATTCGTTTGTTTGACTTACGTCAATCCTGTCCTGTCAAAAAGTTACGCTACGTCAAAAAATACGAAAATGTTATCAAATAAAATAATAGTAGAAGCGTTCTTAATTTATTTTTAGCCTAAAACAAAGTTCAGGACCGTTTCGTTTCTATGAAATAGTGCGGGAATTTTTTTTTTGTTTGTTGCTAAAAAATGTACCGAGGCATGAGCGGCTTATATTCGGAAGGGCTTTACAGGTTAGTATCCTAATCGTTTATTATTTTAAAAAGTAATTCTCATTTATCTCTCTTGGGAGCTTTAGTGATTTCTTCATTCGTTATCTTCAAAGCTGATAGTGCGACTTTTTTTCTACATTATTAAGGACCCCAAAGTATGCCAAAGAATTTTCACTTTCCACCTATTTGCTAATTTCTAATGGATTCATTCTTGCGATATCATCCTCGTACAGTTTGGTACTCTAGCTGTATTTAAAACGCCTTTATCCTGATGACCTCACGTTTTTAATTACTGATAAAACAAAAATAAGTGCTTTTCTGTGAAAAAATGTTAGGTACTTTGATAACTTGTACAGGTACCTAACTCTTATCTAGAAGACAAGATTGATAATATTTAGAGATTTTGCTTGATTACCTACTTATTCAGGAAAATAAGTGAATTTCTTGGAGACCCCCATTAAATAGGTAAATAAATATTTATTTGTTTTAATTTTGGGAGGTACCATCCTTCTCCATCCTTTAATTTTTTTTTTATTATTTTTTTTATGTTTCACATACCCTCATTTTAGACATACCTTAAAATTTAGCCAATTGGTCATTCATATGTAGTATTATTATGCATAATGAGCTCTAATATTGTCTTTTGTCACAATTTCCGGTTAAGTCAATTTAAGAAAAGAACTATTCCAATGTCTTGGGGTCTAAATGTTTTGTAGGTCATTCACAGTCATAGCCTGGTACTGGTAATGATAGACAAAACCTTATTTTGAGGCCCGGCAAGCTATTCATGATGCATATTTCCTCTTCGATTTACAACTAGACTTGTTACAAAATTTCCAAAACCGAACAGAAATAAGCTTGCTGTTGGTTAGCGCAAAATGTCTTGTTCATTTATATTTTTATTTTTGGTCATGATTTATCCTTATCAAATGCTTTTGATCATGTTATTTTATCCATTATGATTATTATCTAAATTTCTATATTTGAATATTACAAATTCAATACCTACCTTTGAATTTGAAACATAGCAAGATTATAAAATGTGGCACTGTTAAGTCACTTCTGGGTATATTATGAACAGTCCCTTTTGGTCGTCTTGGCAACTAATCTTCGCAACGTGAACTAGAATTTTTATATTGATAAAGAAAAATAATCTTTATTTGCAACTTGTTGTAGACAAAGAATAAAAATTCCTTTGTCACTATTAGTTGCGAAGTTTTGTTGCCATAGTGGAAGATTGATGAAATTCAGAGATATTTGATTGGTTGCTAATCAGTTGTATAAATAAATGATAGATAATATTCTATCTATACTTATAATAAACCTGTAGAGAGGTCCATTTTGTCTAATATATTTTCAAAATTAACTATTAGTGATTAATTCTTAAGCCAAAAATGCAATCAGTAAAATTTTTGTCTGTCTGTATGTTCATTATAGAAACAAAAATCCAGCCTATGTCCAGCTGAGGATGATTGAAGGCTGATGATGATTATGAATATGTTATGGACCAAGTGATTAATGCGGGCATTATTTATAATGCTAGGGCATTATGAATAATGTCAAGTTCTATTGGGCAAAGTGATAATTATTATCTAAACCTCATTATTTATCACATTGCCGGTCATTATTGTATTGCTACTTGGCAATTAGGCAATTTGATAATAAAGCAAAGGGAAGGGACGCACGCGTAAATAATGACTTACTTATTCGGAGATCGATGTATCCGCTAATGTTTTTTTTAACCGACTTCGAAAAAGGAAGAGGTTCTCAATTCGTCTGTATGTATATTTTTTTATGTTCACCGATATTTCCGTCAATTATAGATGGATGTCAAAAATTGTTTTTTGTTCGACAGAAGACACTTCCGAGGTGGTCCCATTATCATCAAGTCAGGATCTGATGATGATGGGATCCGGAAGAAATCGAGGGCAACAACCGAAAGTTGTATGCTCATATGGTGACTTTGTTACGTAGGTAGGTAATCATATCCTACTCAGGCATATGCTTCCGGGCGTCAACATCTGGTGCTGATGATGAAGCCATAGATCTCCTTAACGGTTAGGATATAAGGTACTGCCATTGGTCGATGGGAACTAGGTAGTAGTATGTACTTATGCAGGGCTAATAGGGCAGCTGATTTGATAAGTAATTTGCTTGATTCTAGATCGCAAAGTCTTCACTTGACTTAAAGCAAAATTTTTTATAACTATAATTATTTAAATATTTACAATTATCACTTATTTTTGAAGTCGGTGCCAGCCAAACATATACATGTATTTTGTCGTGTGGATTTGCCGGCCGCGCGCGTCATACAACAGTCTACGTTAAGTACCTAGAGGCTGGCACCGACTCCAAAAATAAGTGATAATTGTAAATATTTAAATAATTATAGTTATACATAAAATTTGTATTCCATTTTACACCCTTTAGGTACGGAACCCTTATAAAAATGAAATGGCAAACGTCCGTTATCTCACACCAATAACCCAGTTATCCTGTACACAGGACCTCTGTCAATTAAATAACCCTATTATTTAGTTCCCATCATTATGCAATAGTGCTGCATTTGCCGAGTAGGTATTACTACTGAGTGCGTTATCTTGGAGCAGTCAGAAGTAATGTCTGCCTGTGTATCACATACACATATTATATTATCTCAGGAGTGGATGGGCTTGTGCCCCCACGCAAGCCTTACAGAGGACCAGGAGACTGCGAAATAGTTATAAAATATGTTTTTATTACTCTGCCCAAAGGGTGATAAACAATATTTATAATGCCCGATCAATTTGATTATTTTAATAATGATTATCAAATTGCCCTCTCATATTGGCCATTTATCAGAATGCCCGGACATTATATATAATGCTACATTTATCACTTGGTCCATAACAAATACACTAGCTGTGCTCGCGACTTCGGACGAAAAAAAAGTTTTTTTTTACATTTTCCATTATTTCTTCGCTCCTAATAGTTGCAACGTGATGTTATATAGCCTAAAGCCTTCCTCGATAAATGGTCTATTCAACGCAAAAAGAATTTTTCAATTCGGACCAGTAGTTCCTGAGATTAGCGTGTTCAAACAAACAAACAAACTCTTCAGCTTTATAATATTTATGAATGAATATAATATTTATGAATATGAATATTATGAATGAATATGATTGATTTTGCATGGTGATTTGTTTAACTTCTCTTGTATGATATTTTGGTTGTATAAGCCCATTACTTTATTTGGTATGTTTTTTGTTGGCAGCGCCACTTAAGTGTACAATTGTGCATAGAAATGTTAGTATGTTCCTAGGGTGCTTAAGCTTTATGTCTGTAAATGCTTTGTGTATTTACATTTTAGATATTGATAGATAAGATAGATAGATAAAAAGTTTATTTGCAAAGGTACACACACACATTTACAACAATGAATACAGCAAAAACACACAAATTGTTACGAACAAAACAGAAACAATTACAGAAATAATAATTAAGTCAAGATATAAATGACCAACCAGTATCTTTTTGAGATTCTAGCTTCTCAGTCAGTGGTAGAGTTAACTCTCCTGAATGGCGATGGTTCTAGAATCTTATAAATATAGTAAATTTCATAGGTCTTATCACTCCAATGGATAATGGAGTAGGAGGGCCATGGACACCTTGTTTTGTCAAACATAGTCTGGGACACCTTCCAACTCAGTGGGACAAGGACTTGAGAAAGTTAGCTGATCAAGGATGGGTACAGATTGGCCAAACTCAGGTGTTATTCTCTGAAAGAAGCGTACATATAGCAGTGGACAGCAATGGGCTCATTGATTGATGTTGCATCTAGACAACCATCCAGACTCAACCTGCGCCCAACCTGAGGGGGGGGGGGCACCCCGCGGTAGAGACGGCCCTGCCTAAGTCTATAAATTAATATAATGCAATTTATTTTGTTTGCAGGCCTTCTATGTCCCAAGGGACTGTCATTCACAGCCAGCGTTTCCAAGAGAAGGACTTCACTATCGCTACACCTGAAGAGTTTGTCAGAAGGTTCCAGGGCACTAAGCCTATCAATAAGGTATTGTTTTTTGTTCATCAATCTATTTATTTATCATGACCACCTCGGTTGCCCATAAAAGTTCTGGGTTCGATTCCTAGTCGGGTCAGTTCTTCATTTCCACACTAGGCGGCGTAGCGCTGGCAGCTGTGGAGGAATGTGTCCAATTTCTCCGGGTATCCCGGTCTCCCTCATATAGTAAAAAAGACTAAGGAAGATTACAGGAGATATCTTTCTGAACGCATTTGAGAATAGCCCCGCTGCAGCAGCCTAAATTATCTTTTATGACTAGCCAGTTATTAAATTCTAGTTAGAAGCGCCATAGGTTTATTAACCTTTCAATAGCCTCAAATTGGTGTGTCCCTTTCCAGGTCCTAATCGCCAACAACGGTATCGGAGCAGTAAAATGTATGCGATCAATCAGAAGATGGTCTTACGAGATGTTCAAGAACGAGAGGGCCGTACGGTTCGTGGTGATGGTGAGAAATATTGCTATATTTATATACAATCAAATTGCAGGTCTATCAGTTTTCTATTATTCATCATCATCCTATTGCAGTCCACTGCTGAACATAGGCCTCTCCAGTTGTTCGCCACTTACGGCAAACATCTGGAGGATATACTTACCCATAATGGCCACGCTGGGCAGGGCGTAGCTTCTCGCTCCGGTGACGCTCCTGCCCGTAATCGGTCTGTGCTATTTAGCTACGCGTTCAATTGTGATGGTTATACCGCCACTAGTCGGTTGCCAGCGCCTCATTTGTCATACGGCAGCATGCACCACGGGCAGGTGAGGTTGTCTTGGAGCGCAAAGATGATAGGCCGCTCCCCTATATCACCGGACGAGTAGACATACGACAAAAATGCATAGTAAAACTAGTGCAAGTCCAAGGACTCGCACGGTGCGTTTTGCCTCTACTTTCTTAGTATGAACGACCAAGCTATGTCATTCCTAGCCAGAATCGACGTACAAAATTATTCATCGATGGATATGTTTCGTACTGCAATATTCTCGGTTTCATAGGCAGTATCACAACTCAATGAGAATAATAAGGATAATTATTAATATGTTATCGAAATAGAACTTTGAATATTTATCTTTGATTTGTCAATACATATTAAAATATACCTATCTCGCGATTATAAAATCAGTAAACATTATTTCTGATAGACTAGATAGGTATGAAATACTTTTTTAATTATTATCACCATGACTTTATCTGACTTTAAACAATATTATATCATCATCAGCCTGCAATCGTTCACTCCTGGACATAAGCCTTCCTCAATGACAATTGTCATTTGGGGATTTGCTTTGTTACCAAGCTTGGCAGACGAGCCGGTCACAGCAATAGGTTTTATTTGTCATCATCAGCCTATTGCAGTCCACTGCTGAACATAGGCCTCTCCAGGCTGAGAGCCTTCCAATCCCCCAACTACCCGGTGATGATGACAAGGGCGCCTTGACTGTCATCGTAGTCATAAAAAAACAAACCGCTTCGCCCAATAGCACTTTATGATAAGCAGCAAATAATAGCGAGCCTTTATTGGAGTTCTCTAGCGTAGAAAATGACAATTATTATTACTGACTTTTAAAAACGTGCTTTTTAGCGCGGAAACATTATTCGTAAGTAGTTATTTACGTTACGATGAATATGAAAAAAATAAATATCCAAAAATTCAGCGCTCGACAGGCGCACCCCTTGCACCCCCTGGTAGAGACGGCCCTGGTCACCATATTGAAATGGTTTTTTTTTTTTTGCTGTTATTATTATAGTAGGCACAGTTATTAACGATTCTCGCGCCCTCTCAGGTGACGCCGGAGGACCTGAAGGCGAACGCGGAGTACATCAAGATGGCGGACCACTACGTGCCCGTGCCCGGCGGCTCCAACAACAACAACTACGCCAACGTCGAGCTGATCGTCGACATCGCGATACGGACGCAAGTGCAGGTAACGTGCATAGTCAACTACTAGCAGTGCCCGCGACTTCGTCCGCGTGGAATAGTTTTCCCCTTTTTTTTACATTGAAACTTTAATAATTGTGGAGGGATTAAATTCGGAGCGCGTGGCGGCTGCGTCTGCGTCCGAATTCCGTCGTCGACTCCGCTTCCCGGCGTCCCAGTGCTCCAGGCGGCTGAGAGGGGGCGGTGCGGGGCAGCGCGGGGCATCGCGGTCGCGGATCGCGTTTCCCCCCGCCCCCCGCGTTGACTAACACTCCGCGCTCACCTTGCGCGCGAACATATATTTTCCATTATATCTTCGTTCCTAATAGTTGCAGCGTGATGTTATATAACCTAAAGCCTTCCTCGATAAATGCTCTATTCAACACAAAAATAATTTTTCAATTCGGACCAGTAGTCCCTGAGATTAGCGCGTTCAAACAAACAAACTCTTCAGCTTTATAATATTAGTATAGATATAATATTAGTATAGATTAGTGTTTTCAAGATGAAGTCATAAATGTTTTCTAAGTTTTTTAATGAAAATAAATAAATTTGAGTATGCATGTTTTAACTAAAAACTGTTAATATTCTATAGAAGAATTAATTAGATTATAAGAAACAATTGATAACTGGTTGATAATTAAAATACTTTTGCTAATTTTCGTTGTCAATGCGATTGAAATCCTTAAGTGGGCAATAGCTATGCGGTTTACTTTATCTGTTGTGTCGGGCAGGCGGTGTGGGCGGGCTGGGGCCACGCGTCGGAGAACCCCAAGCTGCCGGAGCTGCTGCACCGCGCGGGCGTGGTGTTCATCGGGCCTCCCGAGAAGGCCATGTGGGCGCTGGGCGACAAGATCGCCTCCTCCATCGTGGCGCAGACCGCCGACATACCCACGCTGCCTTGGAGCGGGAGCGGTGAGTGGACTTTTTAACCGACTTCGCAAAAAGGAAGACGTTCACCACCTACTGTATAATTTTTTTTTATGTATGTTTACCGATATTCCCGTCAATTATAGATGGAGCCGTTAGTTATCGCTTTTTAGTTATGCAGGTACAGTTTTTGTCAAATTAAAGTTTTGGTCGTTTAATAATAAATAAATAAATATCAGACAACATCACATACATTACTCTAATCCCAAAGTAAGTAGCTTAAGCACTTGTGTTATGGGTATCAGAACGACGAAGGTACCACAGATAAATACTTAAATATAAATATAAACACCCAGACACGGAACAAACACAAGTGTTCATCACACGAATGTTTGTCCCGGGTCCCACCCGGGACCACCCACATCGGACCCACGACCCTTGGTTCAGAAGGCAGGGGTCACTACCAATTGAGCCATCGAGCCAGTCAAAAGGTCGTTTGAAGTCGGTTTTAGGAAGAAAGATTAAAAAGTGGCGGTTACATATCTACGGACAGACAGACATGACGAATCTATAAAGGTTCCGTCCTAAAAGTGTTTATTAGATACCAAAAAATACGCAGTAGCATAGTAAAATTTAAATAACATCGCGTAAGTTCTAACACCACGTAAGTCCGAATGACTTTTGCATGTTATTCGACAGAGAATCGATCAACAAAGGATTCTATAATAATTATATTATTTATATATGTAGATATTTTGAAAACAAAAACATAGTATATGTACGTTAGATATATAAAAAAGGTATAGTTTTTTTACTCTCTTAAAGGTATAGTTATTTTGTGTTTTTTTTTGTCACTGTATATGGAATTAAATAAATTATATATAAATACGAACTTAGTAACACTTATTTTTTAATACTTTTTTTCTGGTTTATAATGATGTATGGGTGTATTTCAGAGCTGAAGGCTGAGTACAACAGCAAAAAGATCAAGATATCTTCGGAGCTGTTCGCGCGCGGCTGCGTCACCACGCCGGAGCAGGGGCTGCAGGCCGCGCACAAAATTGGTGAGTCACTCTTACCACTTGGAATAGGGAATATGCATGAAAATTCGTTTCATGTTTTTACTAATTTATCGTAAAATTGATAAAAACATACTTCGAACAGTGAAAACAAAATCAAAAATGGCCGATATACAGTAGTTGAAAGTAAATATATCCGTCTCTCTCACGGCGCGCACGGTACGTGACGTCATCCGCCACGTCGGTTCTCTCTGTCTAAGCAATAACTTTAACGCTTTATAACTCGCTTAATAAAAAAGATAGTTTAAAAATTCTTCGATATTTATGTATCTGGAAGATAAAAGATCTCAATAAATTCATAAAAAAAGTCATGCATATTCCCTAATGGTCATGCCATGGTCCTTCACCTGCCCGTGGTGCATCCTGCCAAATAACAATCGAGGCTCAGGCAACCGACTGGTGGAGGTATAACCATCACGATGGTATGCGTAGCTATACACCACAGGCCGATGACGGGCAGCAGCGGCACCGGAGCGAGGAGCTACGCCCTGCGATTGCCAACCCGCCTGCCCAGCGCGGCAGTTAGGTAAAGCCTCCAGATGTTTGCCCAAAATGGCCAACAACTGGAGAGGTTTATGTCCAGCAGTGGACTGCGATACGCTGATGATGATGATTAGGAAGGGTGTTTTGGGAAATGATGTTTGGGGAAAATTTAGTCAAAAGGAGCTTTACTATAACTATAGGTAAGTAACTTTAAAGGTTCTTCGCCTGAACACAAAACAACTTTTAACACAGCCCTTCAATGCTAGCGACCCGAACAGTGTCAACTATAATTTTATTCTATCATTTTCACTAAAAAAAAGCTACACCTGAAGATGATCATGGATTTAGATGCATAATCTCGGTTTCAGGTTTCCCCGTGATGATCAAGGCTTCCGAAGGTGGCGGTGGCAAGGGGATCAGGAAGGTGGAAAACCCTGACGATTTCAACAGCATGTTCCGACAGGTGAGGAGATATTGACAAATACGAAATAATTGTTATAACCAAAGGCTGTCATAGAATGAGTAATAAATATTTCACACTACATCTTCTACTATATATAAATAAGTCCCTGACGCTATAACTCCAGAACGCACGAACCGATTTCCACGGTTTTGCATTCGTTAGAAAGGTCTCGGGCTCCGTGAGGTTTATAGCAAAGAAAATTAAGGAAGCAAAATTTTACAGCACTCTGGTGGCGAAACGGAGTTCGCCGGGTTTGCTAGTTTAGTTATAATTTACACATTATTAGAGTCTTTTTTTAAATTTACAATCACAAAAGTTAAGTTACGATGTTTGACTGTGAAAAACCGTTATTATTACTATTATATTTTGTATGGATTTGGCGGCTTATGACATCACGAATTGTCGAAAATTTGTTTCATATTTGCGTCCTCTGCTTTAGGTTATTTATAGTGCAAACATTTCATAATGATTACTTTATTTCGATACATTTTTTCGTGCATATTAAAATTTTGTGCATTCTAATACAAAAACTAACTCAGTATATTCTTTTATATATATTTTGGAAGTTAATACGAATATTATGAACATCTCTAATAATGAACTATCTTGTAGGTGCAAGCTGAAGTGCCCGGATCTCCGATATTCGTGATGAAGCTGGCGAAGTCCGCTCGCCACTTGGAGGTGCAACTCTTGGCTGACCAGTACGGTGAGTGAAGAAAACTAATGTCACTGTACTTTACCCTGTGCTAAAGGCCAATCTCTAAAAAAGACTGGCCAAGTAACCATGAACTTAACTAAACTTTGTTGCCAAAAGAGACGGCAATAAGCCTGCAAAGTTGATCGGGAAAGTCCATTTTTAAAACGTAAAATTAACTCAAAACCATTATACCATGCTTTAAGTCGCTTTATTTGTATCATCTTTTGTTATGAAATCAATTACATAAACGCAATATTTAACATAGCTACCATACAAATTAAGGCGTTTACGCCTTGTTTTACTAAGCTTGTGACGTCACACGGACGTCACCTGTTGTATGAACCGTTTTCGGGCTCGCCCATTTATTACTCGTGCTTTTGAAATTGCGATAATTCGGAGATAATGCTAACAAACTAATTTTTTCACTGATACTTCTTTAATGAAGTATTCTATAGATAACAAGACAAAAAAAATTAGTCAAAAAGCCTATTAAAACAGCTAACAGTAACAGCTTTGGTACAAGCGGACTGGAACGCCGCTTGTTCGTCTGGTCAGACGAGCTTGTAGATCTTGCACTACCCTCACATTTATATTTTTCAGGCAACGCGATATCCCTCTTCGGGCGCGACTGCTCTATCCAGCGTCGCCACCAGAAAATCATTGAGGAGGCGCCCGCCGCCGTCGCCAAACCGGACGTCTTCATCGAGATGGAGAAGGTATGTAACACACCATACATCATGCCCTACAGGTCAGTTAACTAAAGCTATCACATTCAACACTTTGACACTAGAGTCTGTGGCGTGACGTTGTTTTTTTTTTGTAGTATCGTCTAGTCTAGTATCTATAGTCTCGACATAATGGCTTCCCTACGCCAGATGGAAAGCGAAAGAGAAGCCCAAATCGCTGTGACAACTGGCAAGTAACTGGTCAGTTGCCACCGCCATGCCGCCCCAACCCTAACCCCCCACGAGCTCCGGAAACCCTACTCACCGGCAGAAACACGACCCGGAGGTTATTTGGCTGCGGTATTCTATAGGGTGGAGGTCCTTCCCCGGACGGGCCGTTCAATTCGAGCGAAGATTCGCTATGCCCTACCTCTCTTAATCTCTCGTTGTACTGCATGCGCATAGTGAAATGTCTGCCTGTCTCAGTGTGAAGGGAACAGTTATAGTTGTCCTTTACATACCGTATAGTGAAATTGAAGTGCGAGTATTGTGAATGTATCTGGTGCCAGCTTTACTTAACTTGTTTGGTCTACGAAATTAATTACCGAAGTTTCCGGGTTATTTGCACACGTTGTATGTGTATAGAGCTTTGTCTGTGTATGATCCGCTACAAGCCTTATAGCTAGTAGACCTTGAGAAGTCTAGTCTACTACTGCACATAGGCCTTTCCAATTTTATCCACTTTGCTAGATCCTAGGCCTCCCGCATCTGGATGCGCAAGATGCTTTTGCTAGCCATCTTGGTCAAATCGTCACTCCGCCAGCCCTGAGGGCGCCCTACACTACATTTGCCGACAAGCGGTATCCAATCTAGAACTCGCTTACTCCAACTGTTTGTACAAATATGTATATGGTATCAAAACAAATATATTATAATAATTTCTCTCTCTCTTTCCAGGCCGCAGTCCGTTTAGCCAAAATGGTGGGCTACGTAAGCGCAGGCACCGTGGAGTACCTGTATGACCCCGCCACCGGACAGTACTTCTTCCTGGAGCTGAACCCTCGTCTGCAAGTGGAGCATCCTTGCACGGAGATGGTGGCCGACGTCAATCTGCCCGCTGCGCAGTTGCAGGTGAGTGTTGGAAGTGATGAGTAGACCTTAAAAGACCGAGTAGACCTCAGAAGACCGAGTAGACCTTGAAAAACCGAGAAGACCTTAAAATACTAAGTATACCTCAAAAGACCGAGTAGACCTTGAAAGACTGAGAAGACCTTAAAAGACTAAGTATACCTCAAAAGACCGAGTAGACCTTAATTTGACTATAAGAAGATCAAGTAGACCGTGAAGGATACGGATCCTTAACGCTCTACTTCACACTTTACATCACATGCCTTTGAAATATAAATAAATTTAAAAGCAAATACGAGTAAATTGTTCAACTTGTTAGTCCCCGTAAGCAATATTGGATAATGCCAAGCCAATTAGATCAGGTCAAACAGACCACGTGACTTGAAAAGATCTATTAGACCGTGAAAAGACCAAGTAGACCATCATGAAATCTGGTACTCTAGACCTTTCTACTCCATTACAGGTTGCCATGGGTCTCCCCCTCTACCACATCAAGGACATCCGTCTCCTGTACGGAGAGTCCCCCTGGGGCATGACGCAGCTGGACTTCGACGAGCCGAAGAACAGGCCCACCCCGTGGGGGCACGTCATCGCCGCTAGGATCACATCGGAGAATCCTGATGAAGGTATGTTTGTGTATATTATACTAGCTAACCCGTGCCCACTTCGTTGTGCATAATTATATAACCTATGACTATGTGGCTTTCTATTGGTGAATGAATTATAAAATCGGTTCAGTAGATCCCGAGATTTCCTCTTACAATTTAAGAATATACAAACACACAAATTTTACTTCTTTATAATATTAGTATTGATGTAGTAGATTTATTTATTGAATTTGTGTGGCTATAATATCACTGTGACCAGTTTTGGTCTATTGCCATGCCACAGTTCACTTCTCAATCTTGCAGCCACTGGATGATAACACGAAACAACTGGGGAGGCCTATGTCCAGGAGTGGACTGCGACAGGCTGGTGATGTGATATGTCATTGGGGGAGGCCTATCTATGTCCAATTGTCTATCAGTGGACGTTAGCGGGCTGATGATGATGGTGATGATTTATTTATTAGCCCAATATTGAACTGTTTTTATTTATACTACTAAGAATGTTAATCGTGCTTTTCTCCAGGTTTCAAGCCATCTTCCGGTACCGTTCAAGAGCTGAACTTCAGGTCTTCCAAGAACGTCTGGGGATACTTCAGCGTGGCCGCCTCCGGTGGTCTCCACGA
The DNA here is from genome assembly GCA_031163375.1 of Conogethes punctiferalis. Taxonomy (NCBI): domain Eukaryota; kingdom Metazoa; phylum Arthropoda; class Insecta; order Lepidoptera; family Crambidae; genus Conogethes; species Conogethes punctiferalis. The sequence continues at coordinate 2,975,120 of CM062077.1, read as the reverse complement.
GTTCGCCGACTCGCAGTTCGGGCATTGCTTCTCGTGGGGCGAGACTAGGGAGCAGGCTAGAGAGTGAGTAGACCGGACTAGACTAAGAAGACTACAGTAGAATTTAAAGATTGGAGTAGACTAAAAAGACCTGAATAGAATGAAAAGACCGGAGTAGAATAAAAGCGAGCCTACTAACTCCTTGAATGCCGGCAACGCACCTGTACTTCCCTGGTGTTACAGTGACTATGGGCTGAAGTGATCACTTACCATCAGGTGACCTTCAGGCCCGCTTGCCCCCTGTCATAAAAAAAAAGACTTGTAGACCAAACATACAGATGTAGCTAGCGAACATCTTGGTAGACTGAAATGATCGGTGAAAGGCTAGGTAAAGGTATTTCTGGACCGTTACGACCCCCAAATCTTTAAGAAAAGAGCATACCTCTTCCTTAAAGGCCGGCAGCGCAGCTGTAACTCCTGATGTTGCAGATGTATATGGGCGGCGGTTATCACTTACCATCAGGTGAACCGCTTGCTCGTCTGCCCCCTATTCCATAAAAAAAAAGGCTAACAAGCCGATGTGTACCGAAAAGACCAGAGAAGAATGAAAAAACATTGGTAGACCAAAGTATCGTAGTAGACCGGCGTAGAGCAAAAGCACTGTAAAAGACCGAAACTAAACGGCCACAGTTCACTAAAAGACCACAGTAGACCAAATATGTTTTCACTCCAGGTACTTAATGCTATAACCTTCCACAGAAACCTGGTGATAGCTCTCAAGGAGCTGAGCATTCGTGGTGACTTCCGCACTACTGTGGAGTACCTCATCACGCTGCTGGAGACGGCCGCCTTCCAGGACAACAACATCGACACTAGCTGGCTGGACGCGCTCATCGCCGAGAGGGTAAGTAGACCAAAAAGACCGAAAAGACCAAAAAGACCAAAGTGTCAAAAGTGTTTTTTTTTATCAGTCTTGTCGCCTAATGAAGGTGATAGATAGGCCCAGAGTTGCTAAGGCAAAAGACAAGTAAATAGATCAGTTACCGCCGCCATGCTGCCCTGTACGATTGTTCTATAGGCAATCCTGGGGGCGCTTGATGTCATGTTGTCATTTTCTTCAATACTGGTTGTATTCTACATTAATAACTAACTGGTTGTAGTCTAAATTAATCTAAAATGATTACCTAATAATTAAAAATCCAAACCATCATAATATTCATTATCAGATGTCACGTTCCGATTACTAGATAGAGACTTTGACTTTCTATTTAATGTTTCGTTCTAAACAATTTCGGTGTTACAGGTACAATCTGAAAAGCCGGACATCATGTTAGGAGTGATTTGCGGCTCCATCTTGATCGCCGACAGCATCATCACAGCTCATTTCCAGGAGTTCAAGAGCGTTCTGGAGAAGTAAGTGGTTTTTGAGTCGATAACAGATGTTGAGATTTCTAAGAAACATGTGAAACAGAACTCAGTTATTTTAAGCATTAGAAATTGTGTTAAGGGACTAAACACACTTATTCAACTCCATTTACGTTTCGCTAAACGATTTTGTTCGCGCTTATACAGCTCTGCTTCTATCAGCCGCGTACAGCGTCGCAAGATTGAGAAAAGCCGAGAAAATTGATCAGACTCGGAAAGCTGATTGGATGCGTACGTGTCTCTATACAAAATCGATGTTTTCTATGAACAAACGATGAATAGAGCTGAATAACAGCCGCATTCACACGTCGAAGTGCCTGACATCTACAATTCTAAATTTAACAAATGGAGATCTGTACTTGACAGACTCATAATATAAATGCTAAATCATGTTTTCCTTGTAGATGTCATTATTTCTTTCCATATGTACATATATTATATATATTTATTAGTATTTATGTTTATTAATATATTATAAGAATATTTGTCATATTTTTTTACGATGTGCTGCTTATCACGCTGTGTACACATCAACGTGGATTTATGGCCTTCTTGTATGTTAGTGTTTGTTTAAGTTAGAAATGTATTACTGTAAATCTGTATTGTGTACCTAATAAATAAAATAAAAATAAAAATTCACATACGTTACTATGCGTTCGCGTTACGCATAGTAACATTTGTAAATACGGCCGTAAAGCATGTTTAGTCCCTTTATACGGTGAAAGCGGCGGTAAAGCACTGAACGCACTCTATACTGCGAAGTGGAGGCTATGTGGGTTGTCTATGGTAGTTATTCTGTATTGGTCTTCTCAATAGCTATAATAGAAATTTATTAATTATATTTTTATTTTACCTAGGGGTCAAATCCAAGATTCGAGTCAGCTGTCCAACTGCGTGGATGTGGAGCTGATCCACACCGGCTCCAAATATAAGGTCACAGCGACCAAGTCTGGCCCCACGTCGTACTTCCTGGCCATGAACGGGAGCTTCAAGGAGCTTGAAGTGCACAAGCTGACTGATGGAGGTGAGTAGACGGAGAAGATACTTTGTAAATACTGAGTAGAACAGTAGTGGAGTGTAAAGACCGAGTAGACCGTGAAAAGACCGAGTAGACCGTTAAAAGACTAAGTTGACCGTGAAAAGACTGAGTAGACCGTTAAAATACCAATTAGACCGTCAAAAGACCAAGTAGACCATGAAAACTGTTACAATTTCCAGTACAACGCTCTGACTCTGTCCTATCGGGCGCAACTAGGATTTGTTTTAAATTTCGTAGAAAAAAAAGTTCTAGAAGAAAAAGTTCTTTTCTCTGGGAAACGCTTTCTCTGAAAGCAACTGGGATTTAACAGACCGAATAAAAAACGGAAACAACAAGAAACTGAGTAAATCGTGTAAAATTCATTGTTTTAAGCACATTATTATGGCTATTTTTCCTTTTTAGGTACCCTCCTTTCTGTGGATGGCGCTTCCTTCACAACTTACTTGAAAGATGAAGTCGACAAATACCGTATTGTCATTGGCAACCAGACTGTTGTCTTTGAAAAGGTAACTTAAACATCATCTGTTCAAGAAAGAAACTGCTAACAATTTTTTTTAGTAGCAATGATTTATCCATCATTCTAAAACCTTATACTTTTTAGGAGAGAGATCCGTCCAAGCTTAGAGCGCCATCTGCCGGAAAACTAGTGAACGCGTTAGTAGAAGACGGCGGACATATCGAAAAGGGGCAGCCGTACGCTGAAATTGAGGTGAGTAGGCCAAATAGACTCAAAAGACTGAGAAGACCGAAAAGACCACTAAAAAGTTAGACCTCATGACCGGTCACCATCAGGTGGAGTGAGGTCATCCTGAAAGCTCTTCTTATAAAAAAAATCTGTTTAATAGTTTAGTGAACTAAAAATGTATTTTTCATCAACCAGGTGATGAAGATGATTATGACTCTCTCGGCCCCCGAGTCCGGAAAGGTCACTTGGAACCTCAGACCTGGAGCGGTCCTGGATATTGGAGCCCTACTGGGAACTTTGGGTGAGTCCATATAATTATGATCATAAATTATTATTTTCAGTCGTATGACTAGGAAGACAAAAGAGGTCCTAGGTTGGACCCATTTTGTAGCTGGGTTATTCTGTTTAAGAAACACTAGATAGGAGCCGGAGTCAGGGACTTTGCAGTTATATACCCCGTTAGTGATTATCCGTGCGATGGCGGATAAAGTATACAAATCACCGCCTCATCCCATCCCGTGCGGGTGTCGTAAAATTGAACATATTGGGATTTCAGCTTGTGCAACAATTGTTGTCTCAGCTGGTGATAGGATTTACCCGACTGGTTCGTGACTTAACACTGTTCACTCGGCTAAACACCTGTTAAGTGCATGACCAGTGCTATCTTACGGAGCTGCATTGCGGTGGCAACTCATCATCATCAGCCTGTTGCAGTCCACTGCTGGACGTAGGTCTCTCCAGTTGTGCACCACTTAGGGCAAACATCTGGAGGATATACCCATAATCGCCACGCTGGGCGTAGCTTCTCGCTCCGGTGACGCTGCTGCCCGTCATCGGTCTGTAGTATTTAATTGTGATAGTTATACCGCCACCAATCGGTTGCCAGCGCCTCGTTTGTTATTCGGCAGGATGCACCACGGGCAGGTGAGGTTGGCTTGGAGCGGAAAGATGATAGGATATTTCGATTGTGTTTATATGACCATTTTTATTACAGAACTGGACGACCCGTCCCTGGTAACCACGGCTCAGCCGTACAAGGGACAATTCCCGCTGGAGGAGAACGCGCAGTTGTCCGAGAAACTCAACCACGCACACAACAAGTTCAGATACATTCTGGAGAACACCTTGGCTGGTGAGTGAGAAGACCTGGTTGACCTTTAAGACAATTCGTGTATGAAAACTACTGCATGGATTTAAATGCGGTTTTCACCAATGTATTGCTAGAGGTCTAACTTTAAATAAAAGGTACCATGGAAGTCCGTTATTTTTGCAAACCGATGCCCACGCGTGCGACGCCGCTGGCACAGCTAGTGAAAATAAATATGTTTATACAGCCTGTGTTAATGTGATTTATGAGCATTATTATAAACTTTAAAGTTTCATTCAAAATCCCTTCAGTACTTTTCGCGTGAAGTACAAGTACTGAAGGGGCACATCCATTCATCCATCCAAACAAATTTTCGCGTGTATGATATCAGTAAGAAAAATCCATTTAAAGTTGGTTTTTACGTAAAATGTGTATAATAAAAGCAGCATTCCACTTTTGCTTAGTTGTAGAAGACCATGTAGACTACTATTTTTATTGACTATTTGTGAAAAGTTTATTGTTCAAGTGTTTTATTATTTTATTATTGGATTACAATCCAGATTATAATTGTATATTTGTATATATGTAATTCTTTTGATTGTAATCTGTCATGTGTATAAATAAATAAAGAAAAGACCAAGTAGACCGTTACACATTTCGTTTATTCTTATACATGATGATCTTTGTGACCAGGCTACTGCCTCCCGGAGCCGTACAACACCCCTCGCCAGCGCGAGGTGGTCGAGAAGTTCATGCAGAGCTTGAGGGACCCGTCTCTGCCCCTGCTGGAGTTGCAAGAGGTGAGTTAAATTGCTGGTTCATCGTCATCGTCTTGCAGTCCACTGCAGTACGTAGGGCTCTTCAATTGTTCGCCACTTTGCTCGTTCCTGGGCCTCTCGAATCCAACTGTTCGCAAGGTCATGTGTGGTTCGTAAAGCACGTTAAGCCGGTAGTCGGGTTAGTTTTAAAAGAAGTAGGGCATAGCGAATCTTCGCTCGAATTGAGCTGCCCGTCCGGGGAAGGACCTCCACCATATAGAATACCGCAGCCAAATGACCTCCGGGTCATGTTTCTGCTGGTGAGTAGGGTTTCCGGAGCTCGTGGGGGGTTAGGGTTGGGCCGGCGGCATAGCAGTGGCAACTGACAGGTAAGTTACTTGCCAGTTGTTACCGCGACTTGGTCTTCTCTTTCGCTTTTCATTTCCATCAGGCGTAGGGAAGCCATTATGTCGAGCTACTATTAAAAAAAAAAGTCCTGCTCCCTCTACAAATCTTGTCGAGAGTGTGCAGCTTGACTCGTGACCTATATTTTATCCTACGTATGGCTTTTATTTTGGCCACTGTAACTGAAATTTTAAAAGGTTTCAGACGAGCACACGTGTCAAATTTCCGCAATAAATTTGCAACTTTATGTCCAATGCATTAGAGACTATTATTCGTCGAGTTGTTTAACACATACACTGGTTTTGTCCTGGGAATTTCCTTCTCATCATAATGTATGATCTCTCCACAGGTCCTCTCATCTACCTCCGGAAGGATCCCTATAGCCGTGGAGAAGAAGGTGCGGAAGCTGATGGCGCTCTACGAGAGGAACATCACCTCCGTGCTGGCGCAGTTCCCGAGCCAGCAGATCGCCAGCGTCATTGACCAGTGAGTGCTCTCATCATCATGGGACCAGGTGCCTTCAGAGCTGATGGCGCTGTACGAGAGGAACATCATGAGTTTCACGCGTCACTTCGCTCCAGTTCAATCAAGATTAATCATTACATGTTTTCATTCATTCATTCATCAGCCTATTGCAGTCCACTGCTGAACATAGGCCTCTCTAGGTGTTCGCCACTTAGGGCAAACATCTGGAGGATATACCCATAATCGCCACGCTGGGCAGGCGGGTTGGCGATCGCAGGGCGTAGCTTCTCGCTCCGACGACGCCGCTGCCCGTCATCAGTCTGTGGTATTTAGCTACGCTCTTCAATTGTGATGGTTATACCGCCACCAGTCGGTTGCCAGCGCCTCGTACGTTATTCAGCAGGATGTACCACGGGCAGGTGAGGTTGGCTTGAAGCGAAAAGATGATGGGTCGCTCCCTTGCATCCCCATTACAATTCAAAACATGTAAATAATGGTAAAGGAGGAAAAAGAACCCAAGTCGCTGCGGCACTACTGCCTATGCAGGCATCCATAGATTCCTGCCGATTGCATTCATTTAAAGGAGCACAAAATTTACCATAATTTTTTTAATAGTAATGTATTTTTTTTACCCTGCCTTGGCCACTACTATGTCATGCTTCATCGTCCATTCTCTCTTTATGCCTAATGTCCCGCCCACCCCTAAACGTTCGTTGGTAACTATCAATTCGTTATTTTTGTATTGGAATTGGACAATAATTCTGCCTGTTTGTTGCAGCCACGCCGCGTCTCTGGCCAAACGGGCGGATCGAGACGTCTTCTTCATGAGCACTCAGGCTCTCGTCGTATTGGTGCAGAGATATAGGTAAGGTATATTATATAAATAAAACTTAAATATATACGTTGGTGTGTGTCGTCTCGTATAGGGATTTCTGTATTCGGAATTACAATGTATGTTGTTTGTTTTACTAGGAATGGAATCCGCGGTCGTATGAAGGCGGCTGTTCATGATTTATTGAAGCAGTACTATCATGTGGAAAGTCATTTCCAGCTGGGTAAGTGTCACAGTTTTTGACTTTACACAGACGATTGCCTGATACTCATGTAATAGCGGAAACCTAAGTACGAACGAGATAGTTTACTCAGCAGTTTCATCATCGTCAGCCTATCGCAGTTCATTGCTTACACTGGACATAGGCCTCTCCAGCTATTCGCCACTTTGAGCAAACACCTGGACTCCTGGAGATTATACCCATAATCGCCACACTGGGCAGGCGGGTTGGCGATCGCAGGACGTAGCTTCTCGCTCTGGTGATGCTGCTGCCCGTTTTCGGCCTGTGGTATTTATCTACGCCTTTAATGATGATGGTTATACCGCCACCAGTCGGTTGCCAGAGCCGCGTCTGTTATTCAGCAGCATGCACCACGGGCAGGCTTGGAGCCAGAAGAAGACAGACTTGGAGAAGACATTTGTCTATACACCGACTAACCGCGAAAGGCGACCAAAGTCACATCACGGGTGTTTCGCGGAGTGTACGATGGTACCAACCAGGCAGTCAAAATTATAATTAGTCCGTCTTTTAGCTTATTCAAAAATAAAAGACACGTATTTTTTTATTTGGAAATTAGACTAAAAATTACAAAGTTATAGCCCGTTGAAATTACGCGTGACGTCACTCGGTGAGGCAGTTTTACGGGAGCAAGTGACGTCAAAGACTCCCACTCCTAACTTTTGATGCCTTGTATATTTGCTATTGTTTATTTGTATAAAATATACGTGTCTTTTATTTTTGATTAAGCTAAAAGACGGACTATTTACATTTTTTTGCCGTAATCGCCTATTGCGCCAGACAACCTGGAGTAGTATTAGCCTTAGTACTTGAAACATTGGAGACGTCACCAAGTGGTACCACCACAGCTTACAGGTGCGTGGGTTTTGTATGGTGTAGTTATTGAAATATTTTTTTATCTATTCGTCAATTGTGAACAGGGTCGTACGACAAGTGCGTGGTGGCGCTCCGCGACCGCTACAAGGACGACATGCAAGTAGTCGCCAACATGATCTTCTCGCACAACCAAGTGGCCAAGAAAAATCTGCTGGTGAGTGAACAATAATACATTTGTGAATGGTCCCGCAGAACTTCTCGTCGATCTGTAGTCCCTTATAAGAACTTCAGTCTATTGAGTCAGAACGTATGTAAAAATCCAAATTCTGTTGTTTCATTAAGCGCTAGTGCGGTTTCTTGTGACCTTTAGGTGCAGCGCAGACGGCACACTTTTTGTGCGTTAAAGTCTGCGTCTGAGACATTTAAAAAGAGCGTCTTGGTCTGCCGACCGAATGATCGAAGATGTGCGTTGAGTCTGTGAAATATCCGCGACAGATTTTTGAGCGTCGTGTTCGTTACTGCATATAATTATGTAATTGCAAAAAAGTGACGGATAGTCTGTCGTCTGCGCTGCCCCTTTAACACAGTTTTCCAAAATGTTCGCTACATCGCCCGAGTGTGCTATGCATAATGGGTAAGGGGCACCCTGAGAAAAAGTGTGTCACCTTAACTTACAAACCAAACGTAGCCTTATAGTAGCCACGCGTAGATATCATACAAACTGCTTGGGACGCGCGTGAGCAATATCCTGAACCTGTGTCGCGAACGATTAAAGTTTGAGATCCACTGGTCTAACAACAGCTTCTCGCATGACAACAGCGTTAGGTATTCCGACAGTTAAAGGGTTAAATAATCTCTCTGGAATGGAACTTTCGCTCTTAAGGCTTGACGCATGCCTTTAACCTGTAAATGTGCACGTTATTTCTATTTTCAAGTGTCATATGACTGACTGGCTCGATGGCTCATTTGGTAGTGACCTCTGCCCTCTGAGCCAAGGGTCGTGGGTTCGATTCCCGCACAGTATATGTAATGTGTGCATGAACATATCTGTATTGGTCTGGGTGTTTTCTATGTATAACTAGCTGTGCTCGCGACTTCGTCCGCGTGAAATAGTTATTTTTTCCCCGTTTTTTTTACATTTTCCATGATTTCTTCTCTCCTAATAGATGTAGCGTGATGTTATATAGCCTAAAGCCTTCCTCGATAAATGGTCTATTCAACACAAAAAGAATTTTTCAATTCGGACCAATAGTTCCTGAGATTAGCGCGTTCAAACAAACAAACAAACAAACTCTTCAGCTTTATAATATTAGTTAAGATACCTATGTATTTATTTACAAAAAAAAATGTGTCTAAGTAAGTTTATCAGTTGTCTAGTACCCATAGTACAAGCTTCGGCTTAGTTTGGGGCTAGGTGGCGCTGTGTGGCATGTCTTGGGTTAAAAAAAAATGCGTATGCGCAGGTGACGCTGCTGATCGACCACCTGTGGTCCAACGAGCCAGGGCTGACGGACGAGCTGGCGGCCACGCTCAACGAGCTCACGTCGCTGCACCGCGCCGAGCACAGCCGCGTCGCGCTGCGGGCGAGACAGGTAGCGTGCACAACTAGGCATCACTCACGGACAGGTAGCGTGTACAACTGGGCATCATTGACGGACGAGCTGGCGGCCACGCTCAACGAGCTCACGTCGCTGCACCGCGCCGAGCACAGCCGCGTCGCGCTGCGGGCGAGACAGGTAGCGTGCACAACTAGGCATCACTCACGGACAGGTAGCGTGTACAACTGGGCATCATTGACGGACGAGCTGGCGGCCACGCTCAACGAGCTCACGTCGCTGCACCGCGCCGAGCACAGCCGCGTCGCGCTGCGGGCGAGACAGGTATGGATAACTATAGAATCATCATCGTCATGACAATATGCCTGTTGCCGTAAAAAAATGTATTTTTTTTTATAATAGCACGTCAAAATGACAGCGTCCTACCTGATGTTAAGCAAACGACGAAGTCCAAAAAGTGTAAGCGATCCTCATCACACATAGTTATTGCAATGTGGATCGATCACACTATGACGGCCTACATAAGTGCCGCTTCACGCCCCGTTTAAAAGACCCAAGACTATAAGAGGAAGGGAACACGTGTGCTGGAAGAGAGTTCCAGAATTAGTCCGTCTTTTAGATTGTTCAAAAATAAAAGACACGTATTATTTCATTTGTAAATTAGACCAATAATGACAAAGATTTAGTCCGTTAAAATTACGCGTGACGTCAAAGAGTGGAAGTTTTTTCGCCACTAAGTGACGTCAAAGCCCCCACTCCTACATTTTAATGCCTTGTATCTTTGTTTGTTTTTTGTTTAAATGAAAAAAGGAAAAATACGTGTCCAATATATTTTTTAATCTTAAATACGGACTAAATATAATGTAATTGAAAACATTCCTATTGTGATCTGAAGGGTTTTAATTTTAATTATTTATCTTTTGATAAAAAGAGCGTTCGGGATGACCTCACTCCACCTGATTGAATTTGCCAATGATGCCCTTTTTTTGCAATTGGAATGTGGCCACTAGACACAATGATACATCGTATAATATCAAAACACCTTAGTTGCTTATGCTGGGGCCACACTACCGTTTAACGTCAATGGCCATTATCTCGATAATTATTCTGATAATTTTTTTCGCATTGAAAGTGGGTGGCTACACTTCAACGGTCAACGTGAATGCTCATTATTGGCGATGAATACGGCGTTTAATTTTTTTTATTTGTCGGTGTATTAATATTTCTTCAACAGTTGTTTGAAAAGGTAATATTTCCATTATTCGGCGCCAAGCATCACTTTGCGTTCCACGGTTCTTGAAACTTCTGAGTTTCGGATCCCACAAACATGGTTCTGTTTGCAGAATCTCGAGAAAAGTAATTACTTTCTCGTTACTCCAATCCGTCGCCATAGTATGTATTCCAAGACAAAAACGTGCGATTTTGAGGTAAATCCGTTGTAAAAAACAAATACGTCCGCTCCCGTTGCGCTCTCGACACACACTGACAATACGTAGTGTGGCCGTTTCATCGCATCAATTCTCACGTTAATCTCTTTGATGTACCGCCACTTGAGCTATCGCCTAACGCCAAATGGCATTGTTAATGCCATTGTAAAATTATCCCGTTAAGTTGTGGCTACACCTATGGTTAACGTCCATTATCGCGATAATTAATGGCATTTCTCGTTAGTATGGCCCGAGCATTATGGATACACGGATGCAAGTGACGTCACGTCTTTGTAAAGCCTTAAAAAGATATAATGAATGAAGTATCGCGCACCAAGAGGTTCAGTTCCTCGTTCTTGCCCCGTGCCATTAAGTCATGGAATGCCCTTCCAGCGCATGTATTTCCTTCCTCTTACAATCCTGGGTTCTTTAGGCGGGGCGTGAAACGGCATCTCAGTGGGCCTTCAGGGTAAGGGCGACAGGCGCGGTGGGTATGCCCTATTGTGCCTGTCGACCTAACATTTGGACCTCACGGCCGCTTACCATCAGGTGGAGTGAGATCATCCTGAATGCTCCTTTTTATAAAAAAAAGAAGTATTAATGTCTTGACAGTTACTCACCTATCAATTGACTTGACAGTACCTACACATCCCCGTTTTCAAGACATGTTTTTAAAGTAGTGTATTTTATGGTAATGCAATGTGTACCAGCGTCCGAAAACTTGCAGTAAAATGAAAAAAAAAAGAGAATGAGTGAAAAAGTGTATTATTATTGTTATTAAAACATGACTTACCTTTTCCCCCCAGGTTCTCATAGCAGCCCACCAGCCTGCCTACGAGCTGCGTCACAACCAGATGGAGTCGATATTCCTGTCGGCGGTGGACATGTACGGCCACGACTTCCACCCGGAGAACCTGCAGAAGCTGATCCTGTCTGAGACCTCCATATTCGACATACTGCACGACTTCTTCTACCATACTAATGCAGCGGTGAGTGTGTAATTTGTACCATTTGTCGATGTGTTAAAGTCGATATTTGAATGCATTTGTGTGTGTTTGTGTATTATACAACGCAATAATACAACGGGGAGCAAGATGCTGAATGTTTTGTTAATTAGTCAGCAGCAAAATTGGATAATGCATGCGATTCTTAACACAATATGTTAAAGTATATTTTTGAATGGCACTGTTTAGTTGGTGGTTTATGTATGTACGTATATGTTAAGTGTGTTACAACTATGTACTTCTAGCGCATGCACCGGATAATAAAATACTTTCAATCTGCTAGTTGGCAGCAATACTCAATGAGAATTTCTCGAAAACTACAAAAAATCGTAGAACATACATGGGGGTTAAATCGATATGTATGTCGCCCTATCGATATCGCTATCAACTCGCGCCGGCTTGACACCATCTTGGACACAACCTGTATATTATGTACTAGCAGTGCCCGCGACTTCGTCCGCGTGAAATAATTTTCCCCTTTGTTTTTACATTGAAACTTTGATCATTGTGAAGGGATTATATTCGGAGCGCGTGGCAGCTGCGTCTGCGTCCGAGTTCCGTCGTCGACTCCGCTTCCCGGCGTCCCAGTGCTCCAGGCGGCTGAGAGGGGGCGGTGCGGGGCAGCGCGGGGCATCGCGGTCGCGGATCGTTTCCCCCCGCCCCCCGCGTTGACTAACACTCCGCGCTCACCTTGCGCGCGAACATACATTTTCCGTTATATCTTCGCTCCTAATAGTTGCAGCGTGATGTTATATAGCCTAAAGCCTTCCTCGATAAATGGTTTATTCAACACAAAAAGATTTTTTCAATTCCGACCAGTAGTTCCAGAGATTAGCGCGTTCAAACAAACAAACAAACATACAAACAAACTCTTCAGCTTTATAATATTAAGTTAAGATTTGCTTAGACTATCCTCTGTCCCCAGGTATGCAACGCAGCCCTAGAGGTGTATGTCCGTCGCGCGTACACTTCATACGAGATCCAGTGTCTGCAGCACTTGGCGCTCTCCGGAGAATTAGGCGTCGTTCACTTCCAGTTCGTTCTGCCCACCGGACATCCTAACAGGTTGGTGTCATCATCAGCATGTAAACTCCCACTGCTGGACATTGGCCTCCCCCAATGACAATAAGTATGTTTCCAGGATCAAAACAATAACATTATATTTAGTCCGTATTTTAGATTATAAAAATATACTAGCTGTGCCCGCGGCTTCGCCCGCGTTGCCACCCATTTTATGGAAGTGGGGGGTTAGAAATTTTCAAAAAGTAGCCTATGTTACTCTCCATCCCTTCAACTATCTCCATTTAAAAAATCACGTCAATTTGTCGCTCCGTTTTGCCGTGAAAGAAAGACAAACATACAGACAGACATATTTTCCTAAATATAATATTAGTAAAGATTGGACACGTATTTTTAATTTTTGTAACTAAGTACAGCTGTACCTCATTAATAAAGTTATACCTGTACCTGCGAAGACGTAAATTTTTTTAAAATTTCAGCCAATTGTAATGTTCCGCAAATGCGCGCGAATTTTTGTCGTTTGTTATTGGTTAATGCGTGCGCGCCATATACGGTGCACGCCGCTTTGACAGTTGCTATGAGCGGGATAGCATGAGTTAAATTTTTTATTGACTTTAAATCTTAACGCCGTTGAAGGCGCTGGCGGAGTCCAGGGAGGAGTGGAAGTTGCTCCACCGACAAGAGCAAAGCTCTTTAATTTGATTGATTGAAATCTTAACGTAACGCAATAAAGTCCATATTTGAACGGTGTCGGTATATAATCGGCTTTAATTTTTCTCTTGCCCAGACGATGTTTGCTGATGCTTCTTATTAATATGGTTTTACTGTACTATCCACTGAAATAGCTGCTAGTACTAATAAACTATTCCTTTCCAGGATCCCAATCAGCCAATCGGAGATCGAGCTATCCGCCGATCAGGACCAAGAGGGTACTCCAGCGGAATTGTCCGCGGCGGCGATGCGCAAGTGCCACCACCGCACCGGAGCGCTGGCCGCCTTCGACTCCTTCGACCAGTTCGTGCAGTACGCCGACGAGCTGCTGGACCTGGTGCACGACTTCGCCAGCACGGCCTCGGTGCGGCGCGAGGTGGGTTGGACCTTATGGCGTAGGGGGCTAGGTCGCTTGTCAAAGGCTCTCCGACTCCTGCGACCAGTTCGTGCAGTACGCCGACGAGCTGCTGGACCTGGTGCACGACTTCGCCAGCACGGCCTCGGTGCGGCGCGAGGTGGGTTGGACCTTATGGCGTAGGGGGCTAGGTCGCTTGTCAAAGGCTCTCCGACTCCTGCGACCAGTTCGTGCAGTACGCCGACGAGCTGCTGGACCTGGTGCACGACTTCGCCAGCACGGCCTCGGTGCGGCGCGAGGTGGGTTGGACCTTATGGCGTAGGGGGCTAGGTCGCTTGTCAAAGGCTCTCCGACTCCTGCGACCAGTTCGTGCAGTACGCCGACGAGCTGCTGGACCTGGTGCACGACTTCGCCAGCACTGCCTCGGTGCGGCGCGAGGTGGGTTGGACCTTATGGTGTACGGGGCTAGGTCGCATTTTGATTGCAACGTCTCTAGAGATCAAAGATGGCACTCCCCTCTGTAAGGCGCAAGGTGAATTGAACCTCATTGTGTAGAATGTTAGGTGGCTTTTAGATTGCAACGTCTAGAGAGATCAAAGAAATCACGAAGCGACTTGTTTCTTATAGCACGGGCGGTTAAGTCACTTTTAGAAGGCGTCTTCCCAAGGATCCAGAAGGCACTCTCGTCTGTGATTCGCGAAGTCAGTTAAACCTTATTGCGTAATGGTTAGGTCGCGTTTTGACTTTTCAATGTCAATTAGGCACTCCCTTCTGTAACACGCAAGGTAAGTGAAGCCACTATGCCGAGCTAATGTAAAAATAAAATAGAATTCCCCACCTCAAGGTGTACCTCAAGGGCGATTTCTAGTACCCTACCTTGTCATGTATTCTATTAACGATTCTCTTAGTAAATTACATTATTTCATCCCCAGGACTTGCAAGCCCTTCAGGAAGGGAGCGAGAACCGCGACAGCACCAGCATCAACGTCGGCCTGGACTACAGCAAGATCCCTGACGCTGATGAAGTGGTGAGTTCATTCCTCCTCCCAATGACAGCCACTCCTAACCTCTATGCTCTTTGGAAGCTAAATAGAACCACAACGATTTTACGACAGTGACAAAGCGTAGTTCTCAAATGCGATTCAGTTTCCGAACTGGTCTTTTTTTCCGAATGACTACGATGATGACAAATGATGATACGAATGAGAGACAACTGTCCGATACAGCCCGAGAAGACAATAGACGCAGGTGATGACTAGCAATGGTTTGGTTAAAATAATGAAACCAACAAATACTAAAATACTATTAATTAACATCTAGACACAGAACGAACGTCATGTCATGTCAGAGGTCCGATTTAAGGATTAGGTTATGAAAACGACATAAACAATACTGTAAAAGATGTTATTGGATGGTTGGAACAGAATAACTTAAAGGTTAATTTAGAAAAAACAAAAATTATCCATTTTACTCAAAAGAAAGCTGGTCCCAATTTTAAAATTTATTATGAAGGCTGTGAGGTGGAAAAAACCAACAATACCAAATTTCTTGGGACCCACATCAATGATAACATGTCATGGGAATCACATTCTGTTGAAGTGTGTAAAAAAATGTACAAATTTTCATTTGCATTATACAAGCTAGCTAAATCTTCTAACCGTGATACTGTCCTGACCGCTTATCATGGTTTTGTAGCATCAACTCTTCGATATCGTGTAATATTTTGGGGCAATTCTACCTACAGAGAGATACTATTAAGGGCTCAAAAACGATGCATAAGGGCTATATGCGGTCTAAAGCCTACAGAATCTTGTCGGCCTTATTTCAAATCACTGAAGTTATTAACTCTACCATGCTTATACATCTTAGAAATGTGCATTTTCATAAAGTCAAATCTAAACCTATTTCAAAAGAAAGATCATATACCCACCCTTCGTCCTAGAAAATCTAAAATATGTACAAATATTTGTAAAACCGCCCTAATGCGTAAAAATGTCACTGAAATGGCGCCAAGAGTTTATAATAAACTCCCTGAATCATTAAAACAATACAATTTAAATAAATTTAAGAGTGTTTTGTCAAAAGTGTTAGTAGACAAATGTTATTATAGCTTAAATGAATATTTTGACGATAATGATTTTTTAATATAAATTGATTGTGTGCATGTTTTAATCCTTATTCTATGGTAATATTATTGTGACATATTTATATATTAATGTACGGTTTTAATTTACGACTGAATTTATTGTTATTTAATTTTTTATTAGAGTAAGTAGGTACCTGACATTATTTTAATATTTTTCATTGACATTGTTTCTAATTAATTGTAATATTATTTGACATATTTTATACATACACATTTTTCTTTTTAATTTAAATCTGAATGTTTGTATTAATTGAATAATTTCGTATGCCATTTGAGGCGCATCATGGAGTACCTACATAATACTCACCCTGTCAACTATTTATTACCTATGATGACGAATAAATGAATTTGAATTTTGAATTTGAATTTTTGAATTTTAAACTGAAAACGAATGTATAATATCAAATTGTAAAATTAAATTGAATATTTGAGAACCTCTCACTATGCGACTCACTAAAGTAAGATTAATATTTCATCTCCCATTCGGCAGTTTGATTGGTGTGCATTTATTTATCTTGCATCATTGCTCCACAGCCTCTGGAACCGATCCACATCCTGATGGTGGGTGTCCGCGACAGCGGCGAGAGCGACGACAGCGTTGTTGCACGGCGCTTCGGCAACTTTTGTCGCGCGCATAGACACGAGCTGCACCAGAAACGCATCAGGAGGATCACCTTCATGTCGCTTATCAAGTGAGTTCGTATGGCAGATGAAAAGATATAGGTGACATAGTTCACCCTTGGGGTACTCCCTTGTGAAGGTGATAATGTGCACGTTTATGTCTCTTATCAAGTAAGTTCGAATAGCAGATGAAAAGACATAGGTGACATAATGCAGCCCTGGGGTACTCCCTTGTGATGATAGGGTTACACGTTCATGTCGCTTATCGAGTGAGTTCGAATGGCAGATGGAAAGAGATAGGTGACATAATTCAACCTTGGCGTACTTCATTGTAACGCTTGTGTGGTCGCGCGACGCTTCGGCAACTTCTGTCGCGCGCATAGACACGAGCTGCACCAGAAACGTATCAGGAGGATCAGCTTCATATCGCTTATCAAGTGAGTTCGAATGGCAGGTGGAAATATTATATAGGTGACATAGTATAATAGGCAGCCTTGGGGTACTCCCTTGTGAAGCTGATAAGGTGTACGTTTACGTTCGTGTTGCTTATCAAGTAAGTTGGAATGGCAGATGGAAAGACATTGGTGACATAGTTCCTCCTTAGCGTACTCCCTTGTAAAGACGGCGTGGCTGCGCGACGCTTCGGCGAGCTGTACCAGAAGCGTATCCGTGTCGCTTACCAAGTGAGTGCCAGTGGCAGCTGGAAATACATTAGGTGACATAGTTCTGCCTTGGGGTACTCCCTTGTGATGACACTGTGCGCATATTGTCACTTATGAGTTCGAATGGCAGATCGATACAGGTAACATTGTTCAGCACAGGTGTACTCCCCATAGAATATTACCAATGACTTTGGAAATGCTGAATGCCAAATTATGCCTACAGGCTTCACCTGACCTGCTGAGTTTTAGGTTGTCACTTATTAGATATTTTATTTCATCGAAGCTTCAATTTCGTCTCCTTCTTTACCTGCCGAAACCCATGGTTTTCTGCCAGGTCCGCTTCAATATGATGCCTCACGGAGAAATCAATGTCTAATTGGATTCCGGGGCTTCGCGAGGTTTTCGTCATCGCCTAACCGAAATGCTCTTTCCTGTACACGTTTATATGCAACCATCATTATAATGCTTATCTAATAATGTTCCTTCTGTCACCAGACGCCAGTTCCCCAAGTTCTTCACGTACCGCGCGCGCAACGACTTCACCGAGGACACCATCTACCGGCACCTGGAGCCGGCGTCCGCCTTCCAGCTGGAGCTGTACCGCATGCGCAGCTACGAGCTGGAGGCGCTGCCCACCAGCAACCAGAAGATGCACCTCTACCTCGGCAAGGCCAAGGTAACGGGGATGTTTCCAGGGTCAAAACAATTACATTATATTTAGTCCGTATTCTAGATTATGAAAATATAATGGACACGTATTTTTCCTTTTTTCATTTAAACAAAAAATAACCAATATACAAAGCATTAAAATTTGGAGTCGGAGGAGAGGGGGTCTTTGACGTCACTCAGTGGCGAAAAAACTCCCACTCTTTGACGTCAGGCGTAATTTTAACGGGCTATATTTTTGGTCTAATTTACAAATGAAAAAATACGTGTCTTTTATTTTTGAACAATCTTAAGACAGACTAATTGCATGTTTTACGGCAACAATTACATTTTGTTATTTTCTGTTTAATGAAAAAAGGAAAAATGTAATTATATTGGGGAAAAGGACTACATAAAATGTAATTATTTTGACCCTGGAAACATCCCTATTGAACGCAGTAAACAGACAAAAACTGCTTATATGACCAGAAGAAATTTTGTTTTG
This sequence comes from Conogethes punctiferalis, assembly GCA_031163375.1. Taxonomy (NCBI): domain Eukaryota; kingdom Metazoa; phylum Arthropoda; class Insecta; order Lepidoptera; family Crambidae; genus Conogethes; species Conogethes punctiferalis. The sequence continues at coordinate 2,956,739 of CM062077.1, read as the reverse complement.
TAGTCTGAGACAACGATTTACGCTGTGTCTTTTGCACGCGCATCTTGATTCGGGCTAGCATAGTAGTGCCATCTATCAAGTTTTTAAGATAATTATTCACAACATGCGTCTTTATTGACAGGTTAAAAAGGGTCAAGAGGTGACCGACTACAGGTTCTTCATCCGCTCCATCATCAGGCACCAGGATCTCATCACCAAGGAGGCCAGTTTTGAGTACCTTCAGAACGAGGGTGAAAGGTAAGTGAAGTAATGAATGAAGGGGCATTTCACGTGAAGCGGACAGGGAAACCCAAAGTGAGGTTCTGAAAATCGGTCATATTCGGCCCATTTGTACTTCTAGTAGGTATCAATGTGAACATAAAATATTTTTTTTGTATGATGTATATTTCACTAGTTATAGGTTTCTAAAGAATTGTCGTAATTGTGAATACAATATTTTTAATGTAGTTTTTCGAATTTAACAAATTTAGAATAAAATATTTAATATAGTGCCACATATTGCTAACATACTATTATATTTAATGACAAAATAAAATTTAAAAAAAAGTTTTTTTTTCATGTGCAAAACCGGAAGTAAACTTTTTCAATCAGAATTTTAGTCACTTAGCCAAGTCTGATTTTCTTTTTTTATTCTTTCAAAATATAGCTTAAAGTATTTCAAAAATATAGGAGAAGATTCAAAATGGCCTTTCTATTACTTTAGAAGTTAGATTGATTAAAGTACCTACTCGTCGCAATGTGCGTAGTATGTGGCACTTGCTTAGATCGGTTGGTGTGCGCGATATTGCATTAAAACTTGCTTGTTTCATGAAATACCCCATTTTTAGGGTTCCGTAGCCAAAATGGCAAAAACGGGACCCTTATAGATTCGTCATGTCTGTCTGTCTGTCTGTCCGTCCGTATGTCACAGCCAGTTTATTCCGAAACTATAAGAGCTACATTATTGAAATTTGGTACGTAGATGTATTCTGTAAACCGCATTAAGATGTGAAAATAAAATCAGAATAAAATCCAAAATTTTTGGGGTTCCCCATACATAGAACTGAAACTCAAAAATTTTTTTTTCATCAAACCTATACGTGTGGGGTATCTATGGATAGGTATTTGAAAATGATGTTTAGGTTTTTAACAACATTTTTTTCTAAACTGAATAGTTTGCGCGAGAGACTCTTCCAAAGTGGTAAAATGTGTGTCCCCCCCCCCCCCCGTAACTTCTAAAATATGGGCATGATAAAACTGAAAAAAATATATGATGTGTATTACTATAAAAACTACTAACGAAATTTAGTTTGAATCAATCAAAAAAGGATTGAATGAAAAAATTAGGTAATTTGATTTATGTCGTTTAAAAAAAAACTACTGTGTAGATTCAAACCAAATTTCGTTAGTAGTTTTTATAGTAATACACATCATAATATATTTTTTTCAGTTTTATCATGCCCATATTTTAGAAGTTACGGGGGGGGGGGGACACACATTTTACCACTTTGGAAGAGTCTCTCGCGCAAACTATTCAGTTTAGAAAAAAATGTTGTTAAAAACCTAAACATCATTTTCAAATACCTATCCATAGATAGCCCACACGTATAGGTTTGATGAAAAAAAAATTTTTGAGTTTCAGTTCTATGTATGGGGAACCCCAAAAATTTTGGATTTTTTTCTGATTTTATTTTCACATCTTAATGCGGTTTACAGAATACATCTACGTACCAAATTTCAATAATGTAGCTCTTATAGTTTCGGAATAAACTGGCTGTGACATACGGACGGACAGACAGACAGACAGACATGACGAATCTATAAGGGTCCCGTTTTTGCCATTTTGGCTACGGAACCCTAAAAATGGGGTATTTCATGAAACAAGCAAGTTTTAATGCAATATCGCGCACACCAACCGATCTAAGCAAGTGCCACATACTACGCACATTGCGACGAGTAGGTACTTTAATCAATCTAATTTCTAAAGTAATAGAAAGGCCATTTTGAATCTTCTCCTATATTTTTGAAATACTTTAAGCTATATTTTGAAAGAATAAAAAAAGAAAATCAGACTTGGCTAAGTGACTAAAATTCTGATTGAAAAAGTTTACTTCCGGTTTTGCACATGAAAAAAAAACTTTTTTTTAAATTTTATTTTGTCATTAAATATAATAGTATGTTAGCAATATGTGGCACTATATTAAATATTTTATTCTAAATTTGTTAAATTCGAAAAACTACATTAAAAATATTGTATTCACAATTACGACAATTCTTTAGAAACCTATAACTAGTGAAATATACATCATACAAAAAAAATATTTTATGTTCACATTGATACCTACTAGAAGTACAAATGGGCCGAATATGACCGATTTTCAGAACCTCACTTTGGGTTTCCCTGTCCGCTTCACGTGAAATGCCCCTGCAAAGAAAAAAAGAGGAGGTTCTCATTTTTTTTGTATGTCTGTTTCCATCTCCGAGCGTAGTGAACCGATTTGGAAAATTCTTTTTTTGTTCCAAATGATGTACTTCCTAGTGGGACCCATTGTCACCATAAGGAAGTCGGTTTTTTTTGCTAATTCATTCGCATTTTGTATACAACTTTTTTTATGGACACGCGTTCTTATGCAGGGTGCTGCTAGAAGCAATGGACGAGCTGGAGGTGGCTTTCTCCCACCCCCTGGCCAAGAGGACCGACTGCAACCATATCTTCCTCAACTTTGGGCCCACTGTCATCATGGACCCCTCCAAGGTACCGTACTCGTGATGAACAGCATCTGACACTTTAATGGTATCTTAACTAATATTATAAAGCTGAAGAGTTTGTTTGTTTGAACGCGCTAATCTCAGGAACTACTGGTCCGAATTTAAAAATTCTTTTTGTGTTGAATAGACCATTTATCGAGGAAGGCTTTAGGCTATATAACATCACGCTGCAGCTATTAGGAGCGAAGAAATAATGGAAAATGTAAAAAAAAACGGGGGGAAAATAACTATTCCACGCGGACGAAGTCGCGAGCACAGCTAGTCAGTAATAGAATCGAATATAACTATAGAAATGCGCACGGGGTCAATCTAGAGTTTTCCCTTGTACCATGAGTACCAAATCACTGATAATGATTATAATAGAAATGGTGCATAAATGTATGCGTTAATGGCCTAGATCCCAACTAGCTTTTACCCCTGAGTTCGCCTGCATAAATATCCCAAGACGTACAGTTTCTCGAAATGGTACCTTCCATCTCCATATGTCTTGTGTACAAAAAATGTACGTATTATACATACAATACATTGTATCAAAGAAATTGAGGTTACAACGTCAACAGGGCATAAATAATGGTCAACCTATTTGACATCTGAATGTATACCACCAATATGAACATTTGCACCTGTTCTTCAGATCGAGGAGTCCGTGCTGGGCATGGTGATGAGGTACGGCCCCCGGCTGTGGAAGCTGAGGGTACTGCAAGCGGAGATCCGGTTCACGCTCAGAATAGGTGAGTTTCATATTTATCTGACAGAATCCAGAAGCCTTTAGGTAGGGTCCCCACATGTGTCTCCCCATTTCACGAAGAGGCCGGGGTTTTTAGTGAGTACTCCTCGCCTCTTCACCATCTCGAGGCAGGGTGCCGCCCTCCTTGCTAAATGGTGGTATGAGTCCCACATAGACCGCGCCGTTCCCCCAAATGGCGGGAATGCGTATGGTCCCCTCGTTATACATTCAGAATCGCAACAAAAATGCTCTACTTACGTACAAAATGTATGAACACTTAAGTTAGTAGCGCATTTTATATAGTGCGGGGTATCTATCTTATAAGCCAGCATAGCGGTGGCAACTGACTAGTAATTTATTTGTTATTTATCCGTTCCCATAGCGATTGGGATTCGACGGGAAGCCATTATGCTGTGCTACTAATAAAAAAATGTAATACGTTGTTTTTAAAACACAGCGAGCGAAAAATTCAAATAGGTCGATTAATTTTGACCTTTAACGAAACTAAAGCAAATACGATTTATTTTTTGATATTCTATTATGCATTTTTCAAATTTGACATCTATTTTAATTGGCTTTTCGTACTTTTTTCAGTAAAGGGTAAGTGATCCCTTATAATCTCTGAATTATTTAACGAGTTAATTGTAGTGTTGCTTCATTAATCGCCTGCTCTTTGTTGCATAACCCTACAAGCTAATATATTCGTCAGAGACTTGAAATCTCTTTTAATATAACATTAAAAACGTAACAGACTGATGGTACATTAATCATATTTAAAAAAATTATAAATTGTTTGACCAAAAATAATATTTTTTCCTAACATAATAAATAAATAAATAACCCAAGACATGCCACGCTGGGCCACACAGCGCCATCTAGCCCCAAACTAAGCTGAAGCTTGTACTATGGGTACTAGACAACTGATAAACTTACTTAGATACATTTTTTTATAAATAAATACATATTATACATAGAAAACACCCAGACCAATACAAACAGACATGTTCATGCACACAAATGTTTGTAATGTGTGGGGATCGAACCCACGACCCTTGGCTCAGAAGGCAGAGGTCACTACCAATTAAGCCACCGAGCCAGTCGATAATCAAATTCTTTTGTGATTTTGTCTGAGATTTTTATACTATTTCTTTATTTATTTACTTTGAAAGTGCTGAAGATAAAACTTAGTTTAATAAACGAGCTAAACAATGCACAATAGCTTAACCAAACTGTTAGTTATCTCTCAGCATGACCGAAAGGTTGTTTCGTAGAAATGCTTTTATTATTAAGTTCGGCTTTTGTATCACATTGCTTATCATTCATTCTTGAATGAATGAATGAATGATAAATATAATAAACTTATTATAAATAAATGAATAGCTCAGTGCTTCACTTACTTATTCCTGTTTGTCTATCATTAGGGCCGGGCGCGCCTACCAAGAACGTGAGACTATGCCTGGCCAACGGGTCCGGCTATTCGCTCGACGTGTACACTTACGAAGAGGTCTCCGACCCCAGGACTGGCGTGGTGAGTACATTTCGGTTTAGCTCCTGTTTAACACTGTCCATATACTAGTCCTATACGTGATTCATGTCATTTCCTCCATAAAATAAGTGTAAGTTAGTACTGAACGATAGTTAGTGCAATAGGCTATTCTGGCTAAAAATTGTAATTAGTCCGTCTTTTAGCTTATTCAAAAATAAAAGACACGTAATTTTCCTTTTTTCATTCAAATAAACAATAGCAAAGATACAAGGCATCAAAAGTTAGGAGTGGGAGTCTTTGACGTCACTCGCTCCCGTAAAAATGCCTCACCGAGTGACGTCACGCGTAATTTCAACGGGCTGTAACTTTGTAATTTTTAGTCTAATTTAGAAATAAAAAATACGTGTCTTTTATTTTTGAATAAGTTTAAAGACGGACTAATTACATTTTTTAGCCATAATAGCCTATTACAGAGTATGTGAGACCTAACATCTTTCTTTTTATATAAGCACGTCTAAATGTCTGCCTTATATTAAGCAGACGACTAAGCCCAAAAAGTGGATCGACCACACTATGACGGCCTGCATAAGTGCCCCTTCACGTCCCGTTTAAAAGACCCAAGACTATAAGAAGAAGGGAACACGTGTGCTGCAAGCGAGTTCCACAGCCTAATAGGTCGGAAAATGTAAGATATACTGTACTTCATAGTACGAGTGCTGATTGACTGCACAGTATTTTCATTGCATCTCAATCTCAAATCTATTGTCTAGATTACTTTCTAACAGGAGTTTTTTTACTGATGTGATGTGATTTACACGTGTGATACGATCTTTTGTCCCTTTCAGATAATGTTCCAGTCGTTCGGCCCCAAACAGGGCCCCATGCACGGCCTGCCCATCTCCACGCCCTACGTCACCAAAGATTACCTACAGCAGAAGAGATTCTTAGTAAGTATCATATCACTGTTATACTGGTGATGAATACAAGGCCGCCTTGACTTTTATCATAGTAAAAAGAACAATTTTCGTTATGGTATCGTATGACTATAAAAAAACTGTTTTTTTTTTAACAAAGTTAAACTATCTTAATCTTAACTAATATTATAAAGCTGAAGAGTTTGTTTGTTTGAACGCGCTAATCTCAGGAACTACTAGTCCGAATTGAAAAATTCTTTTTGTGTTGAATAGACCATTTATCGAGGAAGGCTTTAGGCTATATAACATCACGCTGTAACTATTATGAGCGAAGAAATAATGGAAAATGTAAAAAAATAACTGGTAAAATATAACTATTCCACGCGGACGAAGTCGCGAGCACAGCTATTACTTATATACTAGCTGACCCTGTGTACTTAGTACCGCCATGTTTATAAATTAAATTATTTTTTGTAATTTTTAACTTACAACAAACTTTTGCCTTACCACTTGTGGTCTACTAATTACATTTCGAAGATCCATTTTAATTTTTGTAGAAGATTTATGAAAATAAAGTACATATTACAAACTATTTTTCATTAAAAAAGTAGTTTGTTCATCGCCTTTAGCTGCCAAGCAACATAGCACGACTTTAAGCAAATTTCTTGGCGTGATAGCCTCTCCTTTGCCATGTGATCGATGATCTCCTCCTTAGCTATCATCACGTGTATTAATGTTATCCGTTTGATGCCCTCAGGCGACGTCGCAAGGCACCACATACGTGTACGACATGCCCGACATGTTCAGACAGACCGTCGAGAAGAGGTGGAGGGACTGCATCGAGGAGGGAACCGTCGATGGTAAGGAATTTTCATCATCATTATCACTTGGGGCAAACATCTGGAGGATATACCCATAATCGTCACCCTGGGCAGGCGGTTTGGCGATCGCGGTTCGTCGCTTCTCGCTCCGGTGACGATGCTGCCCGTCATCGGCCTGTGGTATTTAGCTACGCCTCCAATAGGGAATATGCATGACTTTTTTTATTGAGATCTTTTATCTTCCAGATACATAAATATCGAAGAATTTTTAAACTATCTTTTCTATTAAGCGAGTTATAAAGCGTTAAAGTTATTGCTTAGACAGAGAGATCCGACGCGGCGGATGACGTCACGTACCGTGAGCGCCATACTAACTCCATAGAAAAATCTGTTTCGCGAGAGAACGACGGATATATTTACTTTCAATGACTGTATCTCGCCCATTTTTCAACCAATTTTGATTTTTTTTCACTGTTCGTAGTAGATTTTGATCTATTTTACGATAAATTAGTAAATACCTAATACCATTTTTTCATGCATATTCCCTATTTTGATGGTTATTCCGCCACCAGTCGGTTGCCAGCGCCTCGTTTGTTATTCGGTAGGATGCACCACGGGCAGGTGACTTTGAGCGAAATGATGACAGGCTGCTACTTTACATAGGGATGTAAAGGAGCAGTCTGTCATCATTTCAGTTCAGTTTCCCTAATGACCAGGGCCGTCTTAAAACTATTTAAGGCCGTGGGCACATTAGGATCATGGGGCCCCTATGACCTAAATATCAGTTATCATTTGGTAATCTGGCAGGAACTAGGGGGCCCCATTCGATCACGGGGCCCTGGGCACGTGCCCATAGTGCCCAGTGGGAAAGAGGGGCCTGCTAATAACAGTACCCATACTAATTTTCTGTGGTCCTCAGGCCCCATGCCGGACAACGTGATGTCCAGCGTGGAGCTGGTGGTGGAGCCGGACGGCGAGAGGCGCGTCGTGGAAGTCACCAGGCTGCCCGGACAGAACAACGTGAGTATACCCTTATATATTTATATATTTTAGGAGACATAACCAATGAATAAAATATAATAAAATTGATATGTATAACATTCATGTACGGATTTTAAATGTTATTAACTTTTATTTCTGCTTAGCCCAATGGTTGACTGGTAGAGAATGCCTATGCGGCATTAAGTCCGCCTTTTGTACACTGTTTTAATTGTGCAATAAGGAATAAATAAATAAACAAACACTTAAAATTAACTAATTGAACTGACCAGAAATCTAAAATTCGCGTACATTTAAAGAAAAACTAAAGCCGATTCAATATAAATACCCACACCGTTAAAATATAGATCTAAAAATGAACTTGTCTAATTTAATTCCCAGGTGGGTATGGTGGCGTGGAGGTTAACCCTCTACACGCCGGAGTGCCCCGACGGCCGAGACATCATCCTCATAGCGAACGACCTGACGCACTACATGGGGTCTTTCGGACCCCAAGAGGACTGGGTGTATTACAAGGCGTCGCAGTACGCTAGAGAACTTAAAATTCCAAGGGTAAGTTATGTTTTTTTTTTATAAAAAGAGCGTTCAGGCTGACTTCACTCCACCTGATGGTAAGCGGTCGTGAGGTCCAAATGTTCGGTCGACAGGTACACTAGGGGAAACCCACCGCGCCTGTGCCCCTTACCATGAAGGCCCACTGGGATGCCGTTTCACGCCCTGCCTAAAGAACCCAGGATTGTTAGAAGAAGGAAACACATGAGGTGGTTATTTGAGCAATAAGGATATTCATCAGCAGCGTTTTGCAGTTGCACTGCTGGACATAGGCCTCTCCTCGCCATTTCGCTCGATCCTGGGTTTCTAGCATTCAGCACTTCGCAAGACCTGGGTTGACCTCATCATCAGCCTATCGCAGTCCACAGCTGGACATAGGCCTCTCCAGTTGTTCCCCACTTTTCTCAAACACCATCACCCATAATCATCACGCTCGGCAGGCGGGTTAGCGATCGCAGAGCGTAGCTATGCCTTCAATAAAATTGTAATGGTTATACCGTCACCAGTCAATTGTGAGAGGAGGATAAAGAGGAGGGTCCTACATATTTAATTTTTATTAATTTTGAACGTAAAGTTGAACTCATCTTTAAAGAGTGTCTCAAAATTCGACTGTAAAAATTTAACCGATCGGGAATTGAATTTTTACTATTTGGGTCATTAATGTAATGGACTCTAACTAAGAAAACCTTTCGTTTGACGGCTGCCAGTGTATGAAATTGTGTCCCCCATCTACACTAATATTATAAGGAGGATTTGTACCTATTTTAACGTGTCTTTTATTTTTGAATAAGCTAAAAGACGGACTAATTACAATTTTTGACTATAATAGCCTATTGTATTGTTCAAATTTTACCAAGGATCCCAATTTTTTTTAGCCATTATAGCATATAGTTTGTTTATAAATTCTCTCCTTCCAGCTATACATCAGTGTGAACTCCGGAGCCCGCATCGGGGTCGCCGAGGAGGTCAAGTCCGAGTTCAACGTGGCGTGGGTGGACTCTGAGCGGCCGGAGCGGGGCTTCAAGTACCTGTACCTGACGCCCGAGTCGTTCTCCAAGCTGGGCGCCTTAGGGTCCGTGAAGACCCAGCTGATCGAGGACGAGGGGGAGTCGAGATACAAGATCACTGATATTATTGGTGAGTGATAAATAAATAAATAACCCAAGACATGCCACGCTGGGCCACACAGCGCCACCTAACCCCAAACTAAGCCGAAGCTTGTACTATGGGTACTAGACAACTGATAAACTTACTTATAGTTCATTCGCGTTAAGAAAATAGTGACTCATCACCGACTGCCGGCCAAGCCACACCCCCTAGCCAATTAAAACGCTAGAAATTATAATTTCGAAGAAGTTTTAATTGGCTAGGGGGTGTGGCTTGGCCGGCAGTCGGTGATGAGTCACTATTTTCTTAACGCGAATGAATATAGATACATTTTTTTTGTAAATAAATACATATTATATTACATAGAAAACACCCAGACCAATACAAACAGACATGTTCATGAACACAAATGTTTGTACTGTGCGGGAATCGAACCCACGGACCTTGGCTCAGAGGGCAGAGGTCACTACCAAATGAGCCACCGAGCCTGTCAAATAAGGGAGCGAAATATCTCTTTTCGCTCCAAGCTACCCCTACCTGCCAATGGTACATCCTGCCGAATTATAAGCGAGGCTCTGGCAAGTGACTGTTCATCATCATCATTATCAGCATATTGCAGTCCACAATTGGACATAGGCCTCTCCAGTTGTTCGCCACTTAGGGCAAACAGCTGGAGGATATACCCATAATCGCCACACTGGGCTGGCGGGTTGTCGCTCCGATGACGTTGCTGCCCGTCATCGGCCTGTGGTATTTAGCTACACCTTCAATTGTGATGGTTATACCGCCACCAGTCGGTTGCCAGCGCCTCGTTTCTTATTCGGCAGGATGCACCAAGGACAGGTGAGGTTAGGGGTATTTGCCCTCCCCGGACCAGGAGTGCCGGCCGCTCATCATCTGCGGCTGGCCAGGGCAGGCAGGGACGTGGCCGTGTGGCTTCGGCGCTACCCTGCAACTTGCTGCCCACTGGCGACACAGGGCGGTTTAGTGGGTATACCCTCCCTTTTTGGAAGGTATGAGTCCCACACACCATGCCGCCTCCCCCCGGAGACGGCATGAAGGAGCCTAATGCATTCCTCTCTAAAAAAATTAAAAAGAAGGGCAGGTGAGCTTGGCTTGAAGCGAAATGATGATAGGCCGCTCCCTTACGTCCCCCAGGTACTACTAGTGTAAATAACCCATATTATACCATACAAGTGTTATCCACCAGATGTTTGCCCTAAGTGGCGAATAACTGGAGAGGCCTATGTCCAGCAGTGGACTTCAATAGGCTGAAGATGATGATGTACCTTCGCGTCCAGTTGATGTGTGTGCGTTGACCGGTACCGTTGTGGGCAGGCAAGGAGGACGGGCTGGGCGTGGAGTGCCTGCGCGACGCGGGGCTGATCGCGGGCGAGACGGCGCAGGCCTACGAGGACGTGGTCACCATCTCCGTGGTCACCTGCAGGGCCATCGGCATCGGCTCCTATGTGGTCCGGTGAGTTTTTTATAAGTAACTAGCCCGCGACTTGTTCCGCATGACGCGTTTACATACAAAAGTTTTTTCCCAATAACTCCCGTTCCCGTGGGAATTTCGCAATATCCTGTTACAAATAAGCTTCAAGTTTACTAAGTGCCTGCATGCCAAATTTCAAGCGTGTAACTTAAGCGGTTTAGATTTTTCATACAAAAGGATTTCCTCGCTGATTCCCGTTCCCGTGGGAATTTCGGGAATTTCTTTCTTAATGCACCTCTACGGTACCTAAGCTACGTCCTTTTCAAATTTCACAATTATTGGCGCTTTAGTAAGAATATCTAATTTTTTTTTTTAATAAATATAGCTTATGTTACTCAGGGTGACTGTAGCTTTCAAATTAGGCACAGTCACACAAATATCGATATACGAATCGATATATTATTACCAAATGTCGTTTGTTTTGTTTATATTTTGTAAATTTTATGTTCTCGTGTTAAAGTTAAGTGAATTTAATGTATGTAATTCTTAATGAAAATAAAGATCTTAAACCTTAATCATTCCCCTATCTTATCATAATATTAGTAAAATATGGGAATAAATGTGATAGAAATTAGAATATACATTGTGGCGGACAGAACGACCTTTTTATATACGTTTATAATGTAAATAGTTTTATATATATTTTTTGTATTTAGAAGTGTTTTTTAAGAGAATTTTAGTTGCTATGGTTTTTGTTTATTGTTTGTTTGTAAGTTGAGTTATACAGTCCGCCTGCGGCTGGACCATTAAAGTGTGTTTTGTGGTTTCCCGTTCTTTGCTTTGATTCCACACCCCTAGACGCCAGCTCCAGCCGTAACATACATAATTTTCATCCTCCATCTCGGCAGGCTCGGTCACCGCGTGATCCAGGTGGAGTCCTCATACATCATCCTGACGGGCTACGCCGCGCTCAACAAGGTGCTGGGCCGCGCCGTGTACGCGAGCAACAACCAGCTGGGCGGCGTGTCTATCATGCACAACAACGGCGTGTCGCACGCCACCGCCGCCACCGACCTCGACGCCATCCGCACCGCCGTCCGCTGGCTCGCCTTCGTGCCCAAGGTGAGAGATTAAAAAAAAATCAAGTGATGATATAACTGTTACTAAAAATATCAAGTGATTATACCTGTTACTGAAAGAACCTTTGACAAAATATTATTACATACCTGCTATTGAGAAAAAATCATGAAAGTACCTAATACATACCTGTTACTGATAAGTCATGCGACATGATGGGTAATAAATACTGTTGTTTTTTGGCTCCAGTGTCCAAAGTAAAGAGCTAAAAGGTCAAGTGACACGATTTCTAATATGGGCCTATAACAGCGAGTAACAACCACACAATTTTATTACCTAGGTGTTACCAATAATAATACATCAAGTGACAAAATACCTAATAGCAACATACAGGCAATCCTGCCGACTACCACACCGCCATCTTGACCCAACCACAGACATTTTTTAAAATAAAATTTATCTCTTTTCTCCAGGACAAACTTAGCACGGTACCCATAATGCGCTGCTCGGACCCCATCGAGCGGCCGGTTGAGTGGACCCCCACGCGTACAGCTCACGACCCTAGGTTCATGCTGACCGGCGACGGAACCAAGGCCGGCTTCTTCGATCTGGGGTCCTTCGACGAGATTATGAGACCGTGGGCGCAGACTGTCATTACAGGTGAGGAATAGTGATAATTATTATTATTGCCCATGTTGCAGAATCACCTAGGGTTTTTTACGGATTTAGAATAAGATCACCTCTTCACGTGTGTCCTAGATGACGACTAAGAGAATACCTATCAAGAAACGGAAAGCAGCATTTACCACCAGGCTTACATGTAAAACCTACTGCGGTCACCAACCCGCCTGCCAAATGACAATTGACAGACCCTTGATTTTTATTCGGCAGGATGCACCACTGGTGAGGGTGGCTTGAAGCAAAAATATGATAGGTTCCCTTATGTCCCACTCTCGAGTCCGTAATCCACTAATCGAGATTGGAACCCATAAAACCCTAGTTTATATTCTAGTCATCGTTCGCCTTATAATTATCTGATGTCTGCATTATGTAGTAATTTATATGTTGACATAAATTCAGGCCGCGCCCGCCTCGGTGGTATTCCCGTGGGAGTGATCGCAGTGGAGACTCGCACCGTAGAGATCACGCTACCAGCTGATCCTGCCAACCTGGACTCCGAAGCCAAGACTGTTCAGCAAGCCGGTCAGGTCAGTACCCATCAGAAAGGAAAAGCCAAGGAAAATAAGTATTTAAGTAGAGAAGCATTCAGAAGAGTACAGTCACTTTTTGGTGAACTCATATTAAAATTGCTGGAAGCTGTGTTCTTTATTGTATTTAAAGGGAAATACAATCTGATTATTGATAGAAGGGGTTGGGCCGGCATGGCGGTGGCAACAGGCAGGTAACTGACGAGTTACTTGCCCGTTCTCACTGCGATTTGGGCTTCTTTTTCGCTTTCCATTAGGCGTAGGAAAACCATTATGTCGAGCGACTATAAAAAAAATTGATCCGAGTTTAGCGTGCACTGTGCAAGGAGTTCAGAGGTAGTGCTAGATCATGAACAAAAAGAACAAAATTTTTAGATTATATATCTTTTAGGATATAATGGCTAAAAAGAGAGTAGTTAAATCTGCCTCAGCTGGTAAGGATAAGTGGAAGAAGGAACATAATAGATCGATCCCAAAAGATCTGGGACCAAAACAGGCCATGTTGAGACAATGCATAATTATTTTCAGGTATGGTTCCCCGACTCGGCGTACAAGACGTCGCAGGCCATCAACGACTTCTCCCGCGAAGGTCTGCCCATCATGATCTTCGCCAACTGGCGTGGGTTCAGCGGTGGACAAAAAGGTGAGCACGAAAAAAGCTACGCGGAAATTTTATATACATTTTGTTATAGCAGTGTCGTCGTCGATAATTAATATTATTTAAGAAGTCATGAATACACATCTATAATATATAAAGCTAAATTACCACTCACTGACTCATCAGGGGTTTTTTTCGGGTGGAAGGGGGTTGAATTCGTTGTTTCGTTGTATGGGGGGGTTGTGTATTTTTTTAATCGATCCAGCTTTTTTATTTTTTTTTTCCAAAAATCCAAGATGGCGGCGGTTTTTCGAAAAAAAAGTTTAAAAAAATGTATAGAATGCCCAAGCGGCGCATAGTGTGTTCGAATTGTCTATGGAAAAAAGAAACGTCAAAGTTAGAAAAAAATTAAAAAAAAACATGTCCGCGCCGCCATCTTGGATTGAAAATTGGTTTTGGACCCATGTTTGCGTGGTCGTACTGTCGCGGTGCGCAGAGATAACGGCAAACTTTCTTTAGAATATCGCCACAGGTATAGTCGACTGTCTACCGGTGACCATAGATTATAGAAAAACAATATGGCGGCGCCGCTGGCGGCCATTTTGTTCCGTGAATTTTTTTTCCATTTTCAAACTGATTTTTCTCACTGATGGCAACCCTAAATCGATTCGGTTAGTAGCGGGCGGTGGTAGGATATTTATCGGTCTATTGGTAGATTTTCTAATTTCTACCAAATTCATGGTAGTTTTTGGCACAGGGCCCTAAATATGAGTGGAAAAATTTTGATTTGTATCCGGATTCCGAATATGCAGATTTATGGCAACCCCGGCTGGTATTGGCCTCAGGGTAATTTTGAAGAAAAATTCTGGCAACACTGGTTTTGGCGGGCAAAATCATTTTTTGGCAGACCCTTTTTTGGCTTATACTTTGAGCATTCCGGCAAATGGCAGAAAAAAAGTAAAAATGCCAAATGTTGCCATATATAGTCAGGTGTATGGGAAAATTCCGATTTTTTCGATTTTCAAGATGGCGTCGGCGCTGGCGGCCATTTTGTGAAAAAGTTTAGTTTTCGAAAATTTCAAAATGGATTTTCAGTGTGATGGCAACATTTTATAAAATTACAATGTACTGGTCAGTTATCTGATGGGTCATTTTGTGTTGCCAGGTATAAAAATATTTTTGTTTTTTTTTTATAGTTTTCGAGATATGGCCCGAAAAGGTCGAAAGTAGAAGGACCAATATTTTAAATAAAAAGTTGTCATGTACTTACAGGTTTAGCCGATTAAAATGACATTTGACTATTTTTATCATGGTGGCCTGGCAACACTCGGCATGGCGGGGAAAACAAATTTTTTGGCAATGCCTTTTTCGCCGAGTTGTCTGGCCGCCAAGATGCTTGGCAGAAAAAAAGTAAAAATGCCAATCGCTGTCATATATAGTGTAGTATATGGGAAAAATATGAAATGACAGACTTTCAAGATGGCGGCTGCGGTGGCGGCCATTTTGTAAAAAAATCGCGTTTTCGAAAGTTAAAAAAAGGATTTTCGGGTAGATGGCAACATTTGAGCGGGGTGCAATGTACAAGGCCAATGTGTGTATGGTAATGATGTATTGCCAGGTAAAAAAATAATTTCGACATTTTTGGTAGTTTTTGAGAAATGCCCCGAAATAGTCGAAAATAGAAATAATGACATTTCGCAAAAATTATTCCCAGGAGCATAGAGATGGGGCCCATTAAAATGACATTTGACTATTTTTATCTCCGTCATCTGGCAACACTGGGATGGACGGTGGCTCAAACTTTTTTCAAAGGGGTCCCTTCGAGGGGTCCTGGTCGCCCACTTTGTATGACGCGAAAAAAAAGTATGAATGCCATTTAGTGTGTAATATAGTTGTTACTGACTACTGGCTACCAAAAGTTGGAAAAACAAAATGGCGTATGGGCAGGCGGCCATTTTGTAAAAAGTTAGGTTTTCGAAAAATTCAAAGTGATTTTAAGGGCAGAAGGGTGCGTCTGAGAAAAGAAAGTCCGGGGGCTCTTTTGGAGGTCTCCTAATACCCTATAAAATGGTATAAAAATTTATCCCATTTTTAGGGTAATTTCCGAGATTTACCCCGAAACGTAAATTCGCGAAATTTTAATAACCAAGTATGAGGTCCTGTCAAAAATAGTCCACAGACTCCATTGAGGCCCCAAATGACCTCATAAATTCAGCAGGAATAAAAAAACAGCCAACTCAAAAATCACGATTTCCCATACAAGTGACGAACATACTTACGATACTTGATGTGACGAACATACTTACGATACTTGGTGTGACGAACATACTTACAATACTTGATGTGACGAACATACTTACATTACTTAACGTAACGAACATTCTTATGGTATCTACTATGACATTCGAGACCGAAGGTCGAGCCCTGCGTAGGGCGAAGCCCGGAGCAGTGCCCCAAAGAGTATTCACCCACTTATGAAAAAAAAACTATGCGAGGCCGCAGGCCGAGCGAGCCCATCCTCTTTTAGTTACGCTACCATAATACGCGAGACCGAAGGTCGAGCCCTGCGTAGGGCGAAGCCCGTAGCAGTGCCCCAAGGAATATTCACCTACTTATGAAAAAAAAAACTATGCGAGGCCGCAGGCCGAGTGAGCCCAAGCTCTTTTAGTTACGCTACTGTAACAGGCGAGACCGAAGGTCAAGCCCTGCGTAGGGCGAAGCCCGGAGCAGTGTACTAAGGAATATTCACGCATTAATGAAAAAAAAACAGTTTGCGAGGATGAAGGCCGAGCGAGCCCACCTTCTTTTAGTTACATTACTGTAATACGCGAGACCGAAGGTCGAGCCCTGCGTAGGGCGAAGCCCGGAGCAGTGTACTAAGGAGTATTCACGCGTTAAAGAAAAAAAGAACAGTTTGCGAGGCCGAAGGCCGAGCGAGCCCAGCTTCTTTTAGTTACATTACTGTAATACGCGAGACCGAAGGTCGAGCCCTGCGTAGGGCGAAGCCCGGAGCAGTGCCCCAAAGAGTATTCACCCACTTATGAAAAAAAAAACTATGCGAGGCCGCAGGCCGAGCGAGCCCACCTTCTTTTAGTTACGCTACCATAATACGCGAGACCGAAGGTCGAGCCCTGCGTAGGGCGAAGCCTGTAGCAGTGCCCCAAGGAATAATCACCTACTTATGAAAAAAAAAACTATGCGAGGCCGTAGGCCGAGCGAGCCCGTCCTCTTTTAGTTACGCTACCATAATACGCGAGACCGAAGGTCGAGCCCGTAGCATTGCCCCAAGGAATATTCACCTATTAATGAAAAAAGAAACTATGCGAGGCCGCAGGCCGAGCGAGCCCAAGCTCTTTTAGTTACGCTACTGTAACAGGCGAGACCGAAGGTCGAGCCCTGCGTAGGGCGAAGCCCAGAGCAGTACACCAAAGAGTATTTACCTACTAATGAAAAAGAAAACTATGCGAGGCCGAAGGCCGAGCGAGCCCACCTTCTTTTTACGCTACTAAAATATGCGAGACCGAAGGTCGAGCCCTGCGTAGGGCGAAGCCCGGAGCAGTGCCCCAAGAATTATTCATTCATTAATTAAAAAAAAATAGTTTGCGAGGCCGCAGGCCGAGCGAGCCAACCCAAGCCGCCAAAGCAACGCCGCGGAGGGCGAAGCCCGAAGCGGCTGGCGCCCCAAGGAGCCCCCACACAAAACCGAATCAACGAACCACAAAAAAGCCTACCGCGTCCGCCCACGCGGACGTTACAACCCAGAAAAGTAATTTCGCGAGGCCGCAGGCCGAGCTGCGTATCGCGAGGCCGCAGGCCGAGCTCCGCGTAGGGCGAAGCCCGGAGCGTCCAGCGTCGCAGACCTAGCTTGAGCACGCACGCGCGAAGAGCGTGCGGCGAAAGCTAGTTATAAATAATAAAGGTCAATGATGATAGGCCGCTTTCTTACATTGATCACTACCTTGGGTGACTCAATACTGTCGATTATTTTTTCAAATTCTTTCGAAAAGTTGACAATATTTTGTATACCTATTTGAACAATTTTTGTTCTATTATTTTATTCTGATATGTAACTAATAGTACCAATGCGTTGACCGCATGTATTTAGTAGCTTCAGTAGGTTGCCTACAAGATCAAAAGCTTTAGCCACATCGTAAAATAATGCAAATACTTGATTCTTATTATCTACTTTCATCATTATGATATTTAATTAAACAGAAATTGTTCTATCAATATTCTTAATGTTTCTAAATCCCATCCTAATTAAAAATAATGACATCATATCATGTTCGTGGTTTTCTGTAATAAAGTCTGAACTATGATAAAGAATATATGCCGTGGGTCAATGTACATGTAAATGATATTCTGCTTTTCTGTTACTAATCTCTTTTTTAGAATCATCATGATGAAGCATATTTGTTTGCCTGTTTCTATTCCGGTTTCATGACTCTCTCCACTTGGCAAAAGACCGCAACAGTCAGGGACAAGGTGATTCAGCAGGAGCACGACACGAGAAGATGTTTCTATTCGGTTTCGTGACTTCCTCTCTCGCTCCCCGCAGACATGTACGAGCAGATCCTCAAGTTCGGGGCGGAGATCGTGCGAGCGCTGCGCGGCGCGAGCGCCCCCGTGCTGGTGTACATCCCGCCCGGCGCGGAGCTGCGCGGCGGCGCGTGGGCCGTCGTCGACCCGTCCGTCAACTCGCTGCGCATGGAGATGTACGCCGACCCCGAGGCCAGGTGAGGCCAACTGCCAACATCCTGTCCGACGCCGAGCGGAGGTTTCGAAAGTTTCCGGTTCGATTTATCCATCGACTATCGATAAAACTATCGTAAGAATAAATTCGATAGCATAGATCCTATTGATAGTTTAGAACCAGGCAACACATGAACGCAATACTCGTAGTCAATTTTGCAATTTTTTATGGCTTGGTTCTAAATTCTATTCCATTCAACTGGTTTAGAAGTACTAACTAATAAAAAACAATTTGTTAACTTTTGTTGAATTGTTTTGTTAAAATGACAAAAGAGAAAGCTTAAGAGAAGTAGGGTATGTATAGCAAATCTTCGAATTGAGCCGCCCGTCCATGGTAGGTTCTATAGAATACCGCCATATGACCTGTGGGTCGTGTTTCTCTTGCTGAGTAGGGTTTCCGGAGCTCGTGGGGTTGGGGTGGGCCGGTATGGCGGTGGCAACTGACCAGTTACTTGCCCGTTGTCACAGCGTTTCCTTCGCTTTCCATCAGGCGTAGGGAAGTCATTATGTCGAGCTACTATAAAAAAGCATCAGTTTGAGACCAGGTGGTTGGTGTGCATTGTCATGCACATTTATTTGATATGCCTATATTTATATGTCTCTATTGTTTCACAGAGGCGGAGTCTTAGAAGCAGAAGGCATAGTGGAGGTTAAGTTCAAGCAGAGGGACATCCTGAAGACGATGCACCGCATGGACCCCGAGCTGCTGCGGCTGGGCGCCAGGATCACGGAGATCAAGGACCAGATCAAGGACATCTCCAAGAACCTGGACCGGCGGGGGTCCATAGACGACGTGCTCATCAAGACCGACGTCGGGAAGCAAGGTGGGTCCGCAAACACATAGATGTGGGGGTTCTTAGCACATGGGTGTGAGGGTCCTTAGCACATGGATATGAGGGTCCTTAGCACATAGATGTGGGGTCCTTAGCACATAGATCTGAGAGCTCAACAAACGAGACGCCGGCAACCGACTGGTGGCGGATAACCATCATGATTGAAGGCGTATCTAAATACCGATGACGGGCAATAGCATCACCGGAGCGAGAAACTACGCCTTGAGTGGCGAGTATGGGTAAAGCCTCCAGATGTTTGACGGACAACTGGAGAGGCCTATGTCCAGCAGTGGACTGCGATAGGCTGATGATAATGATGATTTTTACACCAAATATCCTGGATCCATGTTCACAGATATACATTTTCGACTAAACAACACATCGGTAGTACAGGTCTTAAGCAAGATTTTTGTTTGACAGCGGAAGCCAAGGTCCGGGAGTTGGAGACGGAGCTGCTGGCAGCGGAGAAGGCGGCTAAAGGCCGCGAGAAGGAGCTGGCGCCCATCTACCACGAGGTCGCCGTGCAGTTCGCAGAGCTGCACGACACCGCTGAGCGCATGCTCGAGAAGGGCTGCATATTCGTGAGTAGACCACCACAAATTGTTCCTATGTGACAGCTGAAACCAGGGTCTGGAGACAGAAGGAGCTCGCCCCGATAAGAAAGGATACATATTCGTAAAGATACGCCCCGGAAAGGCTGCATATTCTTGAGTAGACCACCACAAATTGTGCGTATGTGACAGCTGACGCCAAGGTCTGGAGCTGGAGACAGAAGGACCAAGCGCCTATCTACCACGAAGTCGCACACAGCAGAACGCATGCTCGAGAAAGGCTGCATATTCGTGAGTAGACCACCACAAATTGTTCCTATACGACAGCTGACGCCAAGGTCTGGAGCTGGAGACAGAAGGACCTGGCGCCTGTCTACCACGAGATGACCGCTGAGCAAATGTTCGAGTAAGGCTGCATATTCGTGAGTAGACCACCATACAAATTGTTCTTATGTGACTATCTATGTTCTTATGTGTGAAGGTCCTGGAGCTTGACACAGAAGGAGCCGGCGCCCATCTACCGCGAGGTCGAGCACTAATTTTTAAATTAGACAAAAAATTACAAAAATATAGCCCGCTAAAGTTACGTGTGACGTCACGCCTTGTGGCATTATATTGCAAGGGGTGACGTCAAAGACTCCCAGTTATTTTTTTATAATAAAAAAAAAATATGTGTGTAATATTTTTTTTATAATAATCTAACTAGCTTTCCGCCCGCGACTTCGTCCGCGTAAAGTTTTTTTTTCCAAAATAAAATTGTGCCTATGTTACTCGTGGATAATGTAGCTTTCGAATGGTGAAAGAATTTTTAAAAACGGTCCAGTAGTTTTTGAGCCTATTCATTACAACCAAACAAACAAAGTTTTCCTCTTTATAATATTAGTGTAGATTACAAAAATATAGCCCGCTAAAGTTATGTGTGACGTCACGCCTCGTGGCATTATTTTGCAAGGGGTGACGTCAAAGACTCCCAGTTATTTTTTTATAATAGAAAAAGAAAAATGTGTGTGTAATATTTTTTTTATAATCTAAAATACGGACTAAATATAATCTAAGTATGTTGACCCTGTAACGTGATTAATACTAAAGACCTCATTTCACGTCTATCGATGGTAAACCAAAATAAAAAATAATCTAAGTACGACTACTTTCGTGACTTTCCAACAGTTCTCTCAACGCGTATTTCGTTCCCCAGGACATAATCCCATGGAAGGATTCCCGAAGGGTGCTGTACTGGCGGCTGCGGCGGCTGCTGCGGCAGAACGAGCAGGAGCGGCGCGTGCAGGGCTGCGTGGGCGCGCGCATGGACCAGGGCGCTGCCGCTGCCACGCTGCGCCGCTGGTTCACCGAGGACCGCGGCGAGACGCAGGTCAGCACGCACAACGTGTACGGGCAGGAGCGGTGGTTGTAAGGCACCGCGTCCCGCCTCCCAGAAAAATACAAGAAGATTTTTTAATCACTATCCAATTTTTTTCTGGGCATTAGGTATCTTTAAGGGGCAGCGCAGACGACGGGCTATCCGTGTCGCACTTTTTAGTCTGTGATGCAATTACATGCAGTAACGCACACGACGCGCAAAAATCTGTCGCGGATATTTTACAGACTCAACGCACATCTTCGATCATTCTGTCGGCAGAGCTGTAGGGACCTAGATGCTCCTTTTTAATGTCTCAGACGCAGACTCTATCGCACAAAAGTATGTCGTCTGCGCAGCTCATAATAGAGCCCATTTCTGCAAAAAAACAAATTTATTGTCCCGAACCCATTATAAATTTCGCATAGTAGAGGGTAGAGTTCGAGAGTCTTCGCCTGGATGCGGTCGGTGTAGAGTGCCGACGATGCACGCGTTCGGTCCATCGGTCAGGTCGCTGCTGACGACTGCACCATGTACGACGTAGCTCGTACACAAGGGTCGCAGGTCTGCACGGACCAGTAGGCCTACTCTCGAAACCAATCTCGATTTCAATCCTAACAAATTAAGTAATATTTAATCATAAATGAACGTATATTTAAATTTTCCTGTATTTGGTAGTTTAAATTTTGTTACATTATGACCACCCCAAATCATAGTTCATTCATTCTCTGTATATTATCTGTACTAGATCCTGCAGAAGATTTCGATCCCAATCCCATTTGGTTCAAGAGTACCTACCCTGGCCGGCCGCCGGCACGCGCCTACTACAGGCTTCGACATCTGCCTGTAGCATTTAGCTACGCCTTCAATCGTAATGGTTGCACCGCCACCAGTCGGTTGCCAAAGCTTCGTTGAGAACTTGTTATTATATTTACTTAATACTGTTTGTACGTGCGCAGTCGCACCAGTGGGAGCACGACAACGAGGCGGTGTGCCTGTGGCTGGAGGCGCAGGCGGCCGACGACAACTCCGTGCTGCAGCGCAACCTGCGCGCCATCAAGCAGGACGCCGTGCTCAACACCGTCAACTCGCTCGTGCTGGTGAGCCCAACGCACCCACTCACTCACTCACCTACATACACTCACTCACTCACCTGCATTCACTCACTCACTCACCTGCATTCACTCACTCACCCGCACACTCACCCAAATGCACTCACTCACTTAACTGCACTCATTCATTCATTCACCTGCACTCATTCATTCATTCACCTGCACTCATTCATTCATTCACCTGCACTCACTCGCACGCGCACTCACTGTGTGCAAGTGAGTGCCTGTCGAGTGAGTGACACACCCAAAGGCACTCACTTACTCACCTGCACTTACTCACTCTGCACACACTCACTTAAACGTTGTTTCACTCACCTACAGTGAGTGTACTGGCTATACTCGTATTCACTCGGTTGCAGTCACTCGCTACATTCACCCACAATAAGTCACTCAATTACATTCCCTCGCTATGTTAACTCACTGTATTCACTGAATCATTAAAATTTGCACATTGTTACTTAACTGTGCGGTACCTATCTGCTGCACTCTATTTTAGTAACTCGCTGCATTTAGATACAGTGTGCAGTGAAGTGACTCCTATCATTTGGGTACTGCAGCTACTACTGCATTTCAAATTTCATTTTCTTTCATTTAAATATTAGTAGTATAATAGGTTATTATGGCTAAAAATTGTAATTAGTCCGTCTTTTAGCTTATTCAAAAATAAAAGACATGTATTTTTTTATTTGTAAATTAGACTAAAAATTACAAAGTTCTAGCCCGTTGTAATTACGCGTGACGTCACTCCGTGAGGCACTTTTACGGGAGCGAGTGACGTCAAAGACTCCCAATCCTAACTTTTGATGCCTTGTATCTTTGTCATTGTTTATTTGTATGAAAAAAGGGAAAAGTATTTTATTTTGGAATATGCTAAAAGACGGACTAATTACAATTTTTGGCCATAATTGCCTATTATATAGTATATATTTTGTAACCATTATAATAAATTTCTATACCTCTCCCGCAGGAACTAACGCCCTCCCAACGTGCGGAATTCATAAGGAAACTCTCTGCATTAGATCTGGAGCAATAATAATACGACCCAACCCACTGTACTGTGCGTAATACACGTTTGTAGTTGACATGAACACCTGCAACCGTCGGTTAAAATACACTTTATGGATCGTAAATTGTCATGAACAAAATATATATGTGCAATAAGGTATATATAACGCCATGCAATCTAGGTAAAATGAAAGTGGGAGCGTTTCTGCCTACCGCGGAAAGGAATTCGTAGATAGAGATATACTCGTAGAGAGAAGATATTAAAACCACCCGTTTGTACAAGGGCATACTTTTAACCATAATATAGGTTTATTTGTGCAACGCAACTCAAGAAAGGCTTTGTATTGTAAGGCCGTACTCCCAACCGCACGGAAATATCACAAGATAAAGACAAAATGGTTTCAGTCTCTTTAAAATCTATTTTTCTTTATTGTAGAAAGGAAGTTTGAAACGTGTTGTCTACAAACTTTATTCACAAATATATTTATTTTTCAAACACTATAATTTCAATTTATTCTCTATAAAGGCGTATCTATGTATAGTAATTATAGATTTATTTTTAATTCATTAAATTATTTCAATTGTAATTAAAAATATGTTGTAATTCATTATTATGGTGGTGCAAATATGAGCGCAGAATTTTGTACAAAAGATAATAATGTTTGTTTTATGGAAAATATTCGAGACTATTGGTTCACATTCCAAACTGAAACTACTTAATTGCTTGCACAAAACGATGGGATTTTGAAAATATCGCATATAGATATGTCAAAATACATGAATATTCTAAACAAAAATTAAATTAATGAAGAAATCATGTTGAATTGGTGCTTAAAATTTAATTATGCTTACGTTAAACTGCACAGAATTGTTTGTATTAGATTAAATTGTTTATGTTAGTTTAACAATACAAGCGTTTCAACTAATCGGCCATAACATTTGTGTAAGTCATATTATGAAAATATTGTTCTATATGTATGAAATACCATATGAGCAAAGAAAAATTATAAACCTATGTATGTATATGCATATTATATACTATCATGAAATTGCGATAGGGTATTAATATGATTTTATTTTAGACAAAACCAAAATTATTAATATTAATATTTAATTTATGGTGATTTTTACTACATGAACAAATACTGTAGGTAGATATTTATTAATTGGGGAATTTTATTTCAGATAATAATTAATTATTGTTAATAAATAATTAATATTTTTAAAAGGATCACCCTGTATACAAGTAAATTGCATGAATACTTTGTTGAATCGATCAAAAGCATTTTCTTCCACATTCGTACTCTTAGATGTTTTTTTAATCGTTATTAGCACAATTGCATTCCTGTTTTATTTTTAATTATTATTATGTCTAATTTGTTATTTAGAGTGCTCGAGTGTGATTGTATCAGCTGAATGCTGGAATATGTTCGTGTCATACAGGTTGTCCTATTTTGAATTTTGCGTGCATTAATTTGTTTTATATAAAAAACGCACGTTTAAAATAGCGACGACCTACACCGACTGTATGCGAGAGTTGTTACACGATTGACACGTGCCGATGCGTCGACATGCCAGCGGCTACCGATCGGCATGTCGGCGGCATGAACCTGTGCCGGCGGCATGCGGTTAACTCGTCGTGTGCTGTCGACGGCATGCTGTCGGCTAACGGGTCGGCTCGCACTACGTGTAACTGATAGAGCACTTAGTTCTATGCGTGTTATGAATGAACTCTGATAAATATATAAAACTATCTAGTTCCCGCGTATTCGCCCATGTTGAATGTTTTGAACTGTCAAACCCCCAAAATGCTTAATGACAAATTTAGTTCAAAACCTATCACTGTCACCTGTCACTTAGTAATTGAAATAATTTTGATGTTTGACGTTTGTATAACAGGATGTAACATACTATATGTAACAAGTTTTCTATAAATATAAATTAATAAAAAGTCTAACTTACTAAAAACAAATCGTCTAACGTATTATAGCACTTCTGTACTAGATACTTCAAATACTACTACTTCAAATTTACTACACCTAAAAATATGTGATACAAACTTATTATTTCGAACTTGTACTGATAGATATCATAATCGATCAGTGCAAAATATGTGAAACGTCTTGCTGTTTATATTTCTATCAGAGTTCATTAGCCTATTTATTTTTGTAAAATGGGCCTTGTTTTTAATTTATTTATGTGTAAGGGGGTCTGGTGCCACTGTCAAAGGGTAGTTGACACGACGCTATATACGTAGTTGCTACAATAAATAAAGAAATTTATTGAAATTTTTGCATTTTTATTTTATTGTCCTCCATTTTACGTATTTTGCTGTCCTTTGTCTAAATCTTAAATATTCTGACTGTGATTCTATATTTATGTGCAATTTTGCTATGCGACAATGAAGATTAATGTGCTATATAAGTATAAGGCATATTGATATTTATGACCGCAATAATGTGAACATAGAGTACGAAGTTCTCATTATCTGAAATAAAAAGAAAATAAATTTGACCGATCTAACAGTAAACCAAAAATAGCAACCTCATTGCATTTAGCGAGGTCGGTAAAGCTGTGCGCTCTTGACGTGTGCGTAACCCGAGCAGGAACTGTAGGAGAATGATAGTAAAAAAAAGATAAATGTGGTTTCTACTTACATTGACGAATAGCTCCATATCGTACTGGAACATGTAGAACGCCATGATGCGGATGGGTCGCTGCGCGCGCGCAATCTGAGACAATTTTTTACCAACTTTAAGTACATACAGGTATCTACATTGCGTGCAGGGATGGAGTGTGACTCGATGATAATATTTTCTCAACTAGTCACAGTGCGACAGGTTCTAGTGTGACATGTTGCGATTAAACGTAAGAGTTGTTTACAAGAAGGCCGTCAGGAATAAGAAAAGAAGAGAGAATTGATCTTGTAAAACTCACTTACCTACTCTACCCCACTTTTTTAAAGACTTACCTAACTATATTCGAGATGAATACTCGTGATCACAATGAAATTTAATAAATTACAAAGTAAATTGGATTCGTATAATTCGATTAGCCATGTTAGCGAAAAATAAATATCTTTCTACGGTTGTTGTATCCGTCTACTGTGCTTGGTTGACTCTGTAGCTGCTATGGTCCGAAGAAACTTTTACAATCAATGTACACGATAGGTATACGGCCGAATACGATCTGGACATTAAGGACATAATAACACTAATAACATTATGTAATCTACTAAGTATATAAAAAGTCGGGTTTTCCTCCCTGACGCTATAACTCCAGAACGCACGAACCGATTTCCACGGTTTTGCATTCGTTAGAAAGGTCTCGGGCTCCGTGAGGTTTATAGCAAAGAAAATTCAGGAAAAAAAATTTTACAGCCATCTGGTGGCGAAACGGAGTTCGCCGGGTTTGCTAGTTTCTTATAAAACTTACGAGGAATGGTATCATTCGTCGCACCCGCTTGCAACTAGTGCGCTCCCAACCGCAGCAATATACCAGAGTAGCCGTGTCCATGGACTGGAACAACGGCAAAAGTATAATAAGTCATGGCTGAAACATAAAATCAATTTTGAGCGTTTAGTTAAAAACCTTTACGAATAAAGATTATTTTGACTTTGAATCACTAGGTACTTCCGCATACCAACAAACGGCATTGTACCTCCATGGAACGTTGTACCTTTACTCCGCGTTGTAACAATCTCCATAGATTACAAAACTCTGTTCCTTACTCCTTACATTAATTTCTTATTAGTAACATGTAGCCCATGTAGGTAGGTTACCATCATCTTCAAATTCGCAGCATTTTTGCACGGCAACAAGATGTGGACCACGGAACATACACTGAAGAGCATGTACCGGAGATCGAACCCGTACCCCTGGAATTGAAGTTTTCTGTAGTTAGTCTCACAAAAGATTAATAAAAATGTACCTTCTCTGAACAAATCAAATTTATGGGTGAGTTTCTACAAAATTAGGGTCAATGTTTGTCAATGACGTGTAGCTTTATGCAAGCCCGCTGCTCTGAAAACGCACCGGTGTTCCTGAACAAGTGTGAATATACTATTCTTTTAGTCTCTTCTTAGTCTGATGGGACAGTCTGATACACGACCGAAGAGATATAAGGCACAGCAGCAATATTTAACGTGCTTTCACAATGCACGCAATATTGCCGCCAACTGCCTGACTCTGAGTAGCTACTAATTAATTTTATACTAACAGGATGACCCTAAAACAATTTTGGATGTTGCTGTAGGTAACTTACCGCTGAAATGTGAAACAGCAACGACCCTACTTGTATCATGGTGCTGATCAGAATTGTACCCAGCCAGATGTTGAAAGCGTCCTGGATTAATGCGCCAAATCTGTGCACATTGAAAAAGAAATATTTGGTTAAAAATATTCAGGCAAAGCAGTGAGAAGGCGTCATAAATTGTTTGTATCCCACGCTTCTCTATATAATTATATAACTTGCATCCAAAGATTTATAACATATCGCTCGTAGTGCATCTATAGATGAAGTTTCTTAAAACTCGACGCCGAGACAACACTGCTACCATAGGTGCGAGAGGCGTTCTAGAGAAGTTTACCATTATCTCTGCGCCCCGCGACACTATGACCACGCAAACGTGGGTTCAAAACCGATTTTCAATACAAGATGGCGCGATGATCGATTTTTAATTTTTTCCAACTTTAACGTTTCTATATTTCATAGACAATTCGTTAACAAAATAGATAGGAATGCGTCGCTTGGCTATTTCATATTTTTTTGGAAAAAGAATCTAAAACCTGCCGCGATCTTGGATTTATTAAATATTTTTTTCGTAAAGCTGGATTGGACGAATTCAACCCTCTTACACCCGAATCTTATTATATGTATATTACAGAAGTACCTATGTTACCTGAACATCCTCCCCTGTTCCCTGATGAACTCCATCAGCCGCCGGTACAGCTCGTCGGGCTCGTCGCTGCGGAAGCCGTCGTGCAGGCGCAGGCAGTAGATGCTCATCTTGAGGCAGGCGTGGCGCGTCATCAGCCCGAACAGCCCGTCATATGCTTATAAAAATGTAGAAGAGGTACCTAATTTTTTAAAGGCCACATGGCCCAGTGTCACATCGCCATCTAGTCTCAAACTAAGCCGAAGCTTGTACTAGTACTTGTAGCTTGTAGTGTTGTTTTCATAGTACGAACGGCCAAACTATGGAACTCTTTGCCAGGCTCCTTGTTCCCCGAGACGTACAATCTTCCGATGTTCAAGGCGAGAGTGAACCGGTTTTTGATGGGTGAGCGCGCTCCATCGTAGACTATTATATCGCTTACCATCAGGTGAATTACAGTCAAGCTCAAACCAAACCCATATTGTATAAAAAAAACTATGGCTACTAGACAACTCATAAACTTAGACAACTGATAAACGTACCTACTAAAATACTTTTTTTTGTAAATAAATACCTATCTACATATTAAACATATAAAACACCCAGACCAATACAAACAGACGTAGAGACAGACAGAGGTCACTACCATATGAGCCATCGGGCTAGTCAATCAATGTTGTAAAATACTCACAAGTATAATTAAAGACGCAGATGATGGCGCCCGCGAACATTAACAGGAACAGCGTCTCGAAGTAGGGCGAGTCGAAGCGCGCCTCGGGCTCGCGGAAGGGCCGGTTGAGGTCGTGCACCATGTACCGCTGCGGCGCCGCCGCGAACACGTGGCTGCACAGTGTGCCCACCTGAGGGTAGACGCAACCTTACAGCGGGTTCTCCGTCGCCAGATAACATGAGTTATGTTAGTTAGTCTTAGCTCGCGTAGTGGAGGCAGTTTTTCATACGTCGCGGCGCTACCCGTATCTCTGAATACCCACTGACGGAACGGGGGGTTTAGTGGGTATGCCCACGCATTATGGGAGGTGTGAGTACCACACACCAAGCAGACTCCCTCCGGAGACGGCAAAAAAGGGTAGTATAATAAAACCAGACACAGAACATTACATAAACAGTTGTCACGCGTAACCTTCAATGCCACGACCATCATCATGTTAGGAGGCGGGCTGTAACTTAACTACTGTAGTCTCTCAGTGTACACTACAGGCGTCGCTGTAACACAGCCATGTCCGAGAAGGTCATGATGGATGGCGATGCCGACGAGCGGCGTCCACAACCGCTCGGTGTGCGTGACGCTGGCGGCGACAGATACTGCAGTCGCTCAGCGTACACTACAGGCGTCTGTACCACGGCCACGCCCGGGAAGGCCATGATAGCGATGCCGACGAGCGGCGCCCACAGCCGCTCGGTGTGCGTGACGCTCGCGCGTACGCCGGCGGCGGCAACGGCGCGGCAGTGCCGCGGCAGCTGGTTGTAACTACTGTAGTCGCGGTTCATCTCGTCTATCAGCTCCTTCACTTGAACCCTCTTGTAGTACATTAGGAGCATCTGAAAGCGAAGAACAAGCTACCCTTGACCAAGCTATCTCTTAAAAATCTAAATTATGATTAATTTACTTGCATTAGGCTTGTTGCCGTTAAAAAGTTATGAGACACGTATCATTTTATTCCTAAATTAGACCAAAAATTATAAAGATAGGTATAGTTACGTGTGACGGGGTGACGTCAAAGACTCACTCCTAAATTTTAATATCTTTGGTATTTTTTGTTTAATCAAAAACAGTATACGTGTTCAATATTTTTCTATAATCTAAAATATGGACTAAATATAATGTAAGTATTTTGATAATGTATCTATCCTACTTACTATCTTCCATCAATACGATACTTATGTAGCTGTACACCTGTACACCATCGAAGCACTAAACATTTACCTTGAAAAAGGCTCCAAGGAACGGTCCTATGATGGTGCTGTGCCTGATGATGTTGAAGATGTCCCGCTTCAGCCAGCACATGTAAATGTCTATCAAGATGAACACGATCACCGGCTGCATCATCAGCAACGACGCCGCTGTAACAATCGTTTAATTTGATCCTCACCTGCACGAATAGAGAATCTATACTAATATTATAAAGAGGAAAGATTTGATTTTTTTGTTTGTTACCATTGACTAACGTTCAAACGTGCGGTTTCCACCCGCAAAACCGCCAACAACCCGCTACCTCTGTTCACACTATCCGCGCGGCGGGGCGCGGCGTTCAAACTGCGGTTTGTTGGGTGAACCCCTGTTCGCAATATGGGAGGATGCGGCCGCGTTTTGCGGTCGATTTGCGGCCGCCGCCCGTACAGATTACCCGTCAGTCTGAACGCATGTCTGAGGGCTCCGAAACTACTTGACCGAATTGAAGGATTCTTTCGCTGTTGGGAAGCTACACTATTTCCGGTAAACATAGGCTACATTAAATGTTCAAAAAAGTTAGGCTCCATCCTCTATCCTATCTATCTAAAACTCCAATATATAAATATCTAAAATTACAAAATTAACAAAAATCTTTCTCACATCGTATGCGCTGCTTTGAATATTGATTAATTAGACCTAATTAAATAATGTACCTATTACGACTAGAGGATTCGATCCCGGGATCCCGAAAACCGGGATCCCGGGATCCCGGTCATATTTCAGTCCCGAAATTTTCGGGATTGATATATTTTTAATATAAGTTAATAAAAATGTGCGTAAAACGAAACGCACTTACTTTCATCTAACATTTTGACGGCCATCTCATTTACCCGGCTGATTTCATTTGATTGCGCTAACGCCCGGCACCGGATTATGTTTAAAAGTGAGTGAAAATTCCTCATCACGTCGTGATAAGTATTGATATTTATTTTGTTCATCAAAGAATTTATAAAAATAAAACAAAATGCACTACAGATCTTGGAGTTTATCGAGTAATCATCCACCATCGGCTTTTCTTTCGTTGAGTACATGTCTGATGCAAGTAATAAGCATAATTATGTACCTATTTCGTACGCGTAACGGCCCATTGAAAAAACGGCCATCAGTAAAATTTTTGTCGGTATGTTCGTTATAGAACCAAAAACTACTTGACGGATTTTAACGACATGGTACAATAACTATTCTTCATACTCCTGGGCAGGTTATAATACTTAGTATACTTTTTATCACGACACAATCGATAGGAGCAGAGCAATGAATGGAAATGTTGGGATAGCGGGGGAAATTTTAAACTGTACGTTTGAACGCGCATCTCGCGAAAACTTCTGCATGGAATTGAATGCGGTTTTCACCATATATTGCTAGAGGTCTAAATTAAGATTTAAGCATTTTTTTTAAAACGATATGCGTGGGACGCGTGGGACGCCGCAATGCCGCATACACAGCTACTAATAAATAAACCACGTCTAATATTAGACGTAAAGTTGAATCCAATTTGTGACCGCGGCATAAATATTTTTTTCATTTGGTTAAAGAAGTTAACGAGGAATCCAAAGAATTTTGTATGGTGTATAATTTTAATTCTGTTTAGTTTTTTGAAGATTTTTGTTTTACTGTCTTTTTGTTACCACTTTTTACTACTAATACAATCCCGGGACTATCCCGGGATCCCGGGACTAACTGTAGAAAATCCCGAAATCCCGGGATCCGAAAAATCGACCGGGATCGAATCCTCTAATTACGACTTTCTAACTTATAATATCTACAAAAAATGTCGCGTCAACATACGAGTAGTATGTCGATCTGTTTAAAGCTACATAATTAACTACGCCGCAATAATCTTAAATAGCCGAAGCGAAGCTAGGACCGGTCGCACGCAAGTAAATAAATAATAACACATAATAATATACTCGAATACACGCAGGCCACGGAACAAACTACACTTTGTACATACCAATGAGTATGAGCCTGGTCCTGTCAGTAGCCGGGTTGGGGTACATCAGTCCGAGCGTGAGGGTAGTCGCGATCCACCTGTACGTCTCGTGGAATGGTCTGAAAGTGTACTCTGAAATCACAAATAAAAGTTGAGATTCAAGTTTATACTTTTTGTAAAAACAAAATTAGCGACGTAGATTTATTATTCAGACAATTAAAAAAAAAATAGATGTCGCAGGTGAGTGATTTTAATTTAGATAGAAGCGTACACTATTACAAATTATAGATTCAAGAAAAAAGACTTAGGTAGATTAAATACTTTTTTCTTAAATAAAATGTAAGTGTAGACTTTCGTCAATTTTCATCCAAATTAGTTGGCATTAAAAAAAATGGTTGGGCCAAGACGTTTTTAAGGGCGTTAAGAGGTAGCTAAAGACCCGCCAAATGACTGATTTCATTTTGGCACACGATGCACCAAACACCCTGTATAACAACATGGTAGGTACCAAACCTGTTTGCTCCTCGATGTCATTCTCTTGCTTATTTTTTTTGGAATCGAAAATCATTTCGTCACTTCAAGTAACGAGTACTCAAGTGAAAGTCACGGGTTAAATTGGCCCAATATCATCGGATTCGACGTGTAATTTCATTACCGCAGCGCATCTTTGATGCATTCTTTATGTTATAAATAAAGGGTGTTTGAATGTCGGAAGTGATAACACGATTTTTATTGTTGGCCTAGCACACCAAAGCAATCATAGAAATATTATAACACATATTCACACAAAGAAAATATAATATCATGGCTATTTACATTAAAATTTAGTATTTGTAGACCTACATATTCTACAGATTGGCCTCCGTGCGATGTTACCAATGATGAGGATATACTCGTACTTATAAGAAGCTGACAAAACATTTTCAAAGACCTGACATCCCAATTATCAGGTAGGTATTTAAAAACAATTTTTTAAACCTGTAAAATGATTAACAAGTGTTTCTTTACTATAGATGTTACGCATGATAAACGTTCCTCATGAACCATCCTTTCTATTAAAAACCGCGTCAAAATCCGTTACGTAGTTTTAAACATCTAAGATTTCATAGGAACAGACACAGATATCTATCTGTGGGAACAGATAACCAAAACCGATTTTGTTTTTATACTATTTAGTGATTTCATTGCCCACACCCTGTACAATAAGTCGCGAAAAAAATCTCTACCATGAAAGCTTAATTTCCATGATAGGAAAGCCATTGCTGTAATAATGCCTTTCTAATTTGGCACCAAAGCGTTCAAGTAATTTTCTCCTAGTTAGCTCTTTATGACTACATAATGTACAACCTATTTTCGCACGTAAAGTAAGGCGAGGCTAATGGCCACTGAAGACAGAATATTTTATGATAAATGGTTTCAGCGAGTTGAGAGTGATATAACCGAGGTGAATCATAACGAATGATTTCCTTCTTTTAACCGATTCTTTGCGGATGACGCCCGTGGGGCGTCATTAATTTCTTTTGTGTATGGCGTGTGACGCCTGAGAGGCGTAATTTTTCAATTTCCGATACGAATTGTCAATTGTTTAATATGTTCGTTCCATTGTACCTACCCAGATCTGTGTACCACCACATCCTCATCGCTTGTATCTTCAAATTCCTGGATAGCGATCGACAATAGTTATATTCCGTCTCTTTCCCACTGTGGCGTAGGAAAGAGAGGCACAACTATTGCCGATGGCGAACTGAAAAAAAATACTCTTTACGTGTTGTCTGAAATACAGAACCATTTTTTTTTATTTTGGCGGTTGCTCTCATTTTTTGAACGTTCTTTTTTTTTACAAAAAAACAAACTCAACATCTCACAAGTCAATTTTTTCTTGTGTTACAAATCCTTCTCAGCAACCGCCTTAAAATACACGCACTGACTTTTCAAAAAATACTTTTTTATCCGCCATCTTTGAGGGTATAACTTTTTTCTTTTATTCATTCTGTGGCGGTAGAACTTTCATTCTTTTTATCTTTATTTTTTACAAGATTTATAATACAAGTCAGTTACATTATTCAAGCGAATATAGTAATTAATAATAAATGTACAAATATCTTAAAACAAGCGAGATGTGTTGTATATAACTAATATATCATTATTATGTACAAAATGGACGAATTTAACTGCGCTGTGTTAGCAAAAACTTTCCTTTTTTTTCTTTACTATCGGAACTTAAAATTCGCCATTTTCACAAACACACTTCACGTAAATAGCGAATTCCGAGACAGTTACTAAAATAAACAGTATTTTGTACTTCTTAAGTGTAGAACTACCTTCTTCAACAAGAAAAAATGCTGATTACTAAATACTGATATTACTTTTACGTCCAGCATCAGCATCTAACACAGTACGGCCAGCAAATTATCAAAAAAAAATCACCGTTTTAGGAACTGTAACATTAATTTTAACGTCAACGCAATATAATCCGTTTGCCGACCGTACCGCGCAGTTAAACCTCGCCCATCGATCGACACAAAACCGTTAAAACTATTCTATTCTAGTGGTATAATGATGTAAATAATGTATTTGTCGTTTCGTCCGAGCTGATAATAGTCAAAGTATTATAAAGTTCATTCGTATAAGTCTTAATAAAGTCTTACAAATCGTCAACATATAATTTGCCATATATGAAAAGTAAGATAGTGCATCGCATATAAGTCATTGCATAACAGCTGTAGTGCCAGTTCATATGTCCCAACATAGGGGGCTCGCACCTGCCCCCTAAACAAAGACGATAACGTCGTAGTCAACCACGCCGGCGGAATTTCTTCAAAGGTTTCCTCACAATGTTTTCCTTCACCGTAACAGTAATATACGTATCCTATCTACATATGAATTTCAAATTTGAAAACTCGTTGGTACGTAGCGAGGCTCAAACCACCGCTTCCCGAATTGTAGTCAACTGCCTAAACACTATCTTAGCAGCTCTTACGAAACGACAAACACAGTTACTATGATCTATGACTATGTATGAAGATAATTAAAGAACATTTTATACGGTCGATGCTTTCGTAGTGAATAACTATACATCTCATCCTCTTTAGCGTTGTCCCGGTTTGTGCCTCTAGGCCCAGGGTCCGCTTAGACCATGATCCTAGATTTAGTGAATAACTATACATATTGGAATAAATATTCGAAGTCGACAGCACTTGCGGTTTGGTAACATTCAGATGCAAAACAAAAACAAATGATTTTGGGATTCGACCCCACGACATGTGTCTTTGGAGGGAAAAGTTTGAGTTTGAGAGAAGTTTTGAAACTTGCCTGAATGCGATCGCTTACTATCCATAAAACCTCCTAAATTGCACCAGTAGATATCTGAAATACCTTTTGCTGTTTGTATTTTGTGCAATGAAAATATTTTGTGCATATCTATCTATGTCATTTTTGAAGGCTAGAGTTAAAAAGAGAGATCAGTATTGCCACAGCCTCCCTAAGCCTGTATTCCACGTCACTACGAAAGCACCGCGCATACAAAATGCTTCCAATCACCGATTAAAATAAACCCTTAAAAGTATAAAAATTCAAACAAGCCTCAAACAATAACAAAATAATAATAATAACTTCTAAATGCAATATGCATTGTTACCGACATAATTTATACACGACTATAGCTACAGCACATGTCGGGCCGCCATAGAGTTGCGTTTTGCGACAAACAGCTTTGAATCAATTTTTATTTTATCAGAAGACATACGATATACGGTAACACATCTGTTATAATCATATACCGCGCTGAAAGTTGAAACCTTTGAAATTACAGACGTAGCCAATTATTAGCTTTACATAAAAAATATGAATACACATAGTGTATATGAAGGGATTTTTTATCGTCATTAATTTTAAATTATATTTTAAGGGAGATATTACTAGCTTTCACCAGTAAGCTTTAACAAATAAAATCTTTTTGAGTTAGCAAACTTGAGAAAACTTCATCAACTATACTAAGAAAGTTGAAAAATTTAGAATAGCTTACCTTGTAAATACATAAGTAGCTTTTTTAAGAGAAGCGAAGCAGTATTCAATAGATAAGTTATTTCAGTATATATTTTCCAAAATATGGATTATGAAAAGTACAGTTAACAATTTTTTTTAAAATGATAGCAATCATCACTTACTTAATAAAAATGCAATACTATGGCGGCCCCCATCAGACGCGACAGAAAAAACGACAAATTCATTAACCATTAAAAACGAAAAGAAATATGGCTACTGCGCGAAAAAGACCAAATAGAAATATTTACAAATATTCATTATTTACAACTATGACCCCTTTCGATGAATCATTAAAATATACCGATTGCTTCTTTGAGAATGTGTTTCTAATGAGAAGTTACTTAAGTTGTTTTATAAGAGACCCCAGTACCATTAGTTAAATTATGTTATTATTTTTCGTATAAATAATTGGTAACAGAAGCGATTGTGTGGATTTTTTTAAGCAAACTGCTAGACGGATAGTGATGACACACACTTGCTAAATTACGAATTAAATATAGTTTTTCAAAACCATTTTTTAAAAATAATTAACCAAATAAGTTGATGTAAAAGAATACAAACTCAGTAACTTCTCAACTATAATTTCGACTAACGTTGTCTTTGACAAAATGTCTTAGTCGCAATACGAATCGTTGTGGCGACATAATGGCTTTTTGCCTGAACTTATCTGTCTACGACTATTTTCGACGACTAAACGCATTCGTATGGCGTGAGGCACGCCGTAAGGCGAGTTCAAAGTCTATTGTTTTAGTATTAATTACGACGATCTTGTATAATATTGCTTTCAAGTCTATTTCATAAGCCATGTATGTGTTCGCACGTGAACACCACAGACCGACGACTGAAAATTGATTCTATTGATAGTCGTAGTTATTGATCTAAATATTATGCTGTTTGTTTAGTTATAAATTACTAATTTCAATAGACATACAGATTTAAAATAATTACATATAAATCGTGTTGAGTGAACAGGAAATAAATAAATTAATATAATAAATAATTTTAAATGTAAAACAAGTGACTGTTTATAGCAGCCATGGCATTTTTTAAACAAATCGCATCTCTGTGGCGTTCACGTAGCTCCTTAATCTATAACTTGTTACTATATTCTTTCAAATTATATAACAGATTTAAACAGCATAAATTCAATTATAAATCATTTGTCAATCGAGAATAAATATAATATATACTATATTTTTTGGTTTAGTACGTCCCTATTATCATTACTGCTAAGTAAGTTTAAGAATATGTCTTAATAACTAAAAACAAACGCTTAACCTCCTATTGTTGAGAATGAAATTTATATTTGAATGATTAAGGGCGTTCACTAAACCAATCGGTCGATTGTCGACATCGTTCGATGAAAGAATCAATTGGTCGACGTCGAACGATGGATGAACCAATCGGTCGACGTCGATCGAAGACCACGATCGATGGACGAACCAATCAGTCGACCTCGATCGAAGAGCACGATCGATGTTCGAAACAATCATTGGACGTCGAACGAAGACCACGATCGATGGAAGAACCAATCGGTCGACGTCGATCGAAGACCACGATCGATGGAAGAATTAATCGACCTCGATCTACACTGATTGACGTGACTCCTGCATCGACCGACATCATCTCTCAACGATCGATCGATTGTTCTGGCAACATCCCTACAGATGCCGATTTTACATTTTCCTGATAAAATTACATGGACTGTTAAAATGGAAGACGCCTTCTTAGACAGACATTTTAAATTACGAGTACACCATACTGAACTTTTACAATGTATGAATGAATGAATATTATTATCTTACGTAACTGTAATATCAAACTGCTGCATATTGATAACTTTACTATGTTTTATTCTCAAAACAAGTGTAAATCACAGACCTATTGATAATATACTACAGTGTCACTTCGGCAACGGGCAGGCAATATCAGTTGCCGCTGTCATGTTGGCCGTGAGATCCTTATTAAGGCCTCGTGATACCGTAATGGAACAATTAAGGGAATCACAATTTACAATCAGTTGCCACCGCCATGCCCCGTGAAATGCTTGTTCAAGCTAATTTCTGTTATCATATTGGTATGACTGAAGAGACATTATGCTGGCATAGTTCTACGTTTCAATGTTAAATAATGGCAGAGCATATCCTTTATGGAAAGCGAAAGAGGAGCCCTAGTCGCTGCGACAACGGGCAAGTAACTTGTGAACTGTATTTTTAACCTTGATGTGTCTTTTTAGAACACTATCAACGTTCAGTACTATGTAAGTTTCCATAACTTAAATCTCACTTAATATAATATACTGATCTAATTTCAAATATAGAATAGCTCCTTATACAGATAACACAAACTATAAGATACGTAAAGACTAACTTATCTGTTTATATTAACATCGTAATACAAGCGCGATTTTACTGTCTGGCACTGATATGTATTCCGCAGACGAGGTGTATATAATAGGCACTTTAATTATTATTTGCGACGAACTTTTTATTCCTTAAAATAGTTACTTATTATATTCAAATAATAAATTTCATTTCCGATTGTATTTAAATTTCATTTAATTATATTAAAAATTGTTAAATATATATGTAAAACGCTATCCTAATACTGTGAATAATATATTACTTATATTTATTCTCAATTGATATAAAATTTATGTTAACTTTCAATACAGCGCACCGATGACGAAATGTAATGGGGATATGACGTCACTACTCGACAAGTCTACTAGCGACAGCTAGCGGCCTGCACTACGTAACTACCGGACAGAGACGCACCAACGGACGCGTCACGTGGACAGTGAAGTGGCGTGATAGTTTGAGACGTGCATCACCACGTTGATATGAAGTGACGTGACTGATTGCGTCCGACACTGATAGTGTCACGCCGTATCCCCCATCACGTCACATCATCACATCTAGGTTAACATGAAGTGACGTGACTGATTGTGACCGGCATTACACTATCTAATGTTAGCATTACGCCGTATTCTTATTATTCATATCATACCGTACCACGTCAGGTTGATATGAAATAACATTACTCATTGGACTTCTACACCAACTACACTACTCGCTTAGTGCGTCATACCGTTAAAATAAAATAAAATAGTTTATTTCTGCAAATAGATTCACTAGTAATACTTTTGCACGTCAAACTTTTTTCCTACCAGCACTTCGACGTGTAGCCTGCCGAGAAGAAGTGCCGCAACAAACTCGACCCATCACGTCACTTCATAATGATGACGTAATGAGACAGATTGGGCCCAGACAGTAGTCATCGATAGAGCGACGTCGTATTTCCCATCACGTGACATCATATCACATCTAGGTTGATATGAAGTGACGTGACCGATTACGTCCGGTTACACTAGTCAGTGATAGCGTCACGCCGTGTCCGCCATCACGTCACGCCAGTTCATGTCGCCCAACGTGAAGCGACAGATCGCGCCCAGCCTTACACTACCCATCGATAGCGCGACGCCGTATTTCCTATCACGTCACTTCATGTCGCCCAACGTGAAGCGACAGATCGCGCCCAGTCGTACACTACCCATCGATAGCGCGACGCCGTATTTCCCATCACGTCACTTCATGTCGCCCAACGTGAAGCGACAGATCGCGCCCAGTCGTACACTACCCGTCGATAGCGCGACGCCGCATCCCCATCAAGCATCCCGTCCCATGTGAGTTGACGTGACGTCCCGACGCAGCGGTCGCGTCGCTCAGGCCGCGGGCGGTCAGGCGGCGCGGCGGGTGTCGCGACGTCAACGCCGCCACGAGCGGTCCTCCTCCGCCTCCTCCTCCTCCTCCTCGTCGAAGCGCAGCAGCGCCGCCGCCGACAGCTCCGCCGACGCCTGCCGGCACACACACCGTCAACAACTCGACTAGATGAGTCAAGCAAGGGTTTGAGATCACACATCATCACACATCAGCCCAGCGCGTCGCAGACACCGCCTTCAATCGTGATGGTTATACCGCCATCACGATTAAAGGCGTAGCTAAATACCACAGACTGATGACGAGCACCAGCGTCACCGGAGCGAGAAGCTACGCCCAGCGATCGCCAACCCGCCCGCCCAGCGTGGCGATTATGGGTATATCCTGCAGATGTTTGCCCTAAGTGGTGAAAAACTGAAGAGGGCCTATTTCCATCAGTGGACTGCAATAGGCTGATGATCATCATCATCATCATCAGCCCACATCAGTCCACTGCTGGACATAGGCCTCTCCCAAGGTTCGCCACTGTGCTCGATTTTGGACTTCTCGCATCCAGCACTTGCCAGCCGTCCTGTGCAAATCGTCACTCCACCTGGCCTGAGGGCGTCCTACACTACGTTTGCCGAGACGTGGTCTCCACTCCAGAACTCGTTTACCCCAACGGTTATCATTGTATAGGTCTGTTTGTTTACTATGTATAATATGTGTTTTAATTCCAAACAAAAAAGTATTTAAGTAAGTTTATCAGTTGTCTAGTACCCATAGTATAAGCTTCGGCTTAGTTTGGTGCTAGATGGCGCTGTGTGGCCCAGTGTGGCATGTCTTGGGTCTTACCTCGGGCTCCTTCTCTTCGGCGTTGTCCCCGTTGTGGTGCGCGGCGGGCGGCGCGCCCACCGGCTTCGTGTTGGACACCCACGTGATCTGAACACACACACACAATTATAAGCGTGCCATACGGCTCTTTCGCAGTCTCACAAAGAAGCAACACTGAATATTACAGTATTAAGAATTTATAATGATTCAAACGTACTATATCGTATTAAAATGTGGTGTATACTAATTAAGACTACGACATGTGTCTTATAATAACTGAGCTGTGGCCCCGCCATTTTGACGTCAAAGTGGCGGCGCCACTTACTACCTACAAATTTTAATACTTTTTGAGTGTAGAATTTTTCTGTGAAAGTATGAAATAGTAGAAATTCTGTATTAAATCTTTTCAATATTATATTCGGAAAACCAGGCGTGGTCAAATGTGTACTGGCTATGTGGACTGCAATAGGCTGATACTGATGGTCAGGGGAGCATTATAAGGCTGGAAACAGTGCTCGACCGCGCTGACCATCGGTCGAGCACTGTTTCCAGCCTAAGTATCCAACATTAACGAAGTCGTCTCACTACTCTGTCGTCGTCCTTACTATTATATATATATATATATATATATATATATATATATATATATATTACTTTATATGTATATGTGTATATTATATTATATGAGCTATATTGTATTATATTTACTTTATAATATGTTTTATTTAAGTATTTTTATTGCTGTTTAATTTTATACAACGTTGCAGCACACTACCTACATCTATTTCTGCTTAGCCCAATGGTTGACTGGTAGAGAATGCCTATGCGGCATTAAGTCCGCCTTTTGTACACTATTTCTATTGTGCAATAAAGTCTTAACTAATATTATAAAGCTGAAGAGTTTGTTTGTTTGAACGCGCTAATCTCAGGAACTACTGGTCCGAATTGAAAAAATTATTTTGTGTTGAATAGACCATTTATCGAGGAAGGCTTTAGGCTATACAAGAAGACTTTTTAATCACTATCCAAATTTTTATATTATAATCTATGGCGAAAATCACTAAATACGTATTTTTTCTTTTAATACCGGTCAGTACTAAAATATTGAGAAAATAGCATTCCAAGTTGTCTAAAAAAAGACGAAATAAATAGACACCGCGCGCCGCGGGCGCCGCCCACCGCCGGGCACGTCCGTCCCCGCTCCTTTCATTCATTCATAAAAAGCCGCCATTTGCAGAACAGCAAAACACATAGGTACTCGTACCTACATAAGTTGCAAATTTTCCCTTCATATTTTTACGGGCTTAGGACCGTCAGATTTCAAAAATGCCTACCTACCTAATTTTCACCTTATAACTTTGACGCAATCGCCTATCGACAATTGACGAACCGCCGAACACGTTCTCAGCGAAAACTGTCCAATTTAAACGCATTTATCAATGGGTATTTTATTGGGTGACCCAATAGGTGAATACAATATTTTTCAAAGTTGACTTTATGCTCTTGAAATTAAACTAAGACGGCAATAAGTAGGTAGTACATTGTTGCAATAACACGTATTTTAAAAAATTGAATCTACTATGTACAAATTAATTAAAATTAAAATCAACTTACACTAAAACTGATCAATAATTATTGGTAATTTAATAGGTAACTGTTCAAAATGCATACCATTTCTCTCCAAACAGTCTCGCACGTTTTTCCACATTGCCTTTTAATTTGTTAAGGACTAAAGTCTCACTTTTCACTTTATCAAATGCTCTAATAATCTGTTGTTTAAGGGCGTCCAGGCTCTGGATCCCATCCACATACACACGTCTTTTGATTTCCCCCCACAAAAAAGTCACACTTTTGGAAATGATACGGGTGCCAGCCAGCGGTGTTAAGCAGTTTCCATATGGCGTATTGGCTAACCTCAAAAAGCCTCGCCGCGTCTCGAGTACTTGCACGAGGGTTTCTTTGGAAAAAGTCGAAGATCTCTTTTTCGATTTCCACTGGCCCTTCTGCATGTGAAGGTGTAGTAAATTGGCCGTAATCTAACAGCTTTTGGTTGGCAGCTAAAATCGTTGCATGGTTCGGAACTTGACACACCCTGGTTGCGAAGGCGAGGAAGGCTATCCGCTTCATACAGTCTTTGAGCTCCGTTCAAACTCTCTCCACTTAACAAATGACACCGCACCATTTCATAAAACTCACGATTGGAAATGTTTGGAATACATCGCGACGGAGGGGTTTCTTTCTACTGCGACACGTGCGAACGAACACGGAAATGGCGCGCACTCGCTGCGCGGGGATGCGCGGGCGACTGCTCTTGACCTTTGCCATTTTGTTTTGGGTCGCTCGCTCGCTACCCTCCCGCCGCTCCGCCCCGCACCCCATCTCTACCCCGCGCGGGCGCGGGATATCTTTCATTGATGTTTATCGCTTTGCGTAGTAAATTTTTACGCTAGAAATGGTAACCATGCGATATTTATAATTGGTTCGGTACAATGAATTTGTTGTGAAAATATGACCTATATTTTTTATTGCAGAAATGGGCTCTATTAACGATACCTAATGCCCAGAAAAAATTTGGATAGTGATTAAAAATTCACCTTGTATAACATCAAGCTGCAGCTATTAGGAGCGAAGAAATAATGGAAAATGTAAAAAAAGCGGGGAAAAAATAACTATTCCACGCGGACGAAGTCGCGAGCACAGCTAGTAAATAAATAAGGCTGGTCTGGTTAGCGGGCGGCGTCGGTACTGACCGAGAGCGTGCGGTCGTTGTAGTGCTTGCCGGCGGCGGCGGCCTGCTCGGCGTGCGCGCGCGCCCTGTACTGCACCACCAGCTCCGGCACGGACAGGTTCACCTCCTTGCTCACCACCTCGCCGTATTGCTGCAACCACACGGATACATCACACGTCGACGCACTCTTAACGAAACAAGGACCGATGCGGTGGGACGAGACGTGAAGGATCTTCTGTGCGATGCGGTGAAATGGTTCTACCA
Organism: Conogethes punctiferalis; assembly: GCA_031163375.1. Taxonomy (NCBI): domain Eukaryota; kingdom Metazoa; phylum Arthropoda; class Insecta; order Lepidoptera; family Crambidae; genus Conogethes; species Conogethes punctiferalis. Next base: position 2,913,110 of record CM062077.1, on the reverse strand, counting down.
TTTCACCAAGTGCCAGAGGAAGTATTATATTAATACAATAGGTAATAGGAGCTCGTGGGGGGTTAGGGTTGGGCCGGCATGGCAGTGGCAACTGACAGGTAACTAACCAGTTACTTGCCAGTTGTCACAGCGACTTGGGCTTCTCTTTCGCTTTCCATCAGGCGTAGGGAAGCCGAGTCGAGCTACTATAAAAAAAAAAGATAAAATACTAATAGGTACAATAGGCTATTCCACTATTTTTCATATTGACTTGCTATCGATAGACCACCTCATTAAAAAATCATTGGTGGAAAAATTTGTTCCGTAACACTAATAGTCTTCGAGTTATAACAATTTTAAAATCATCAATAATTGATGAGCCCCAAAACGCTTCATACAAAATGGCGATGTCCGAGTGACGTCACTAATATATTATCTCGTATGCGTCGTATAAGAAGTTTGTTTAACGGTTATGTTAAATATTGCGGTTATGTAATTGGTTTCACAACTAAATATGTTATAATTAATGCCACTTATAGGATGGTATAATATTATCGAATGAATTTTACACTTTGAAATTGATCTTTTTCTGTAAATTTTGCAGGCCTATTGTCATTATGTTTGCAACTAATTTTAGTTGTGATCTCAAATAGGGCAAATTTTACGGATTCTTTCTGGAAACCATGAAGCAACAAGCAAAATCAAACATAGTGGAATAGCCTATAGACATGATGGACTTGAGGGGTCGTAGCGGGATGCCCAACGAAGAACAATGGCTGTTGGCAGTGCATGATACAAGAACAGCATTATGCTGCTAAACTGCCGCTGTACGCCCTAACTCAACATTTTGGAATTCATTGTGTTTATGAGTTACCGTGAAGTGCTGCACCAGCGGCTCCAGCTCGTCCGCCTCGAAGCCGGAGATGAGCAGCGCGCGCGGCCGGTGGTCCACCGACTGGTTCACGCTGAACACCTTCTGCGCGGCGCCGCGCGTGAACCGGCTCGCCGTGTTGAACCGCCCGCCTCTGCGGAACGGAACGTCAATAAGTTGGTGATATGACGCGCCCTTGAGGCACGCACAGTGATGTACCTTCAGTGGTACAGATATATAACATCGGTGATACGACACGCCCTTGCGGTACGCCCAATAATATACACTGTTAAAAACGTTAAGCGGCTCGCCGTGTTGAACCGCCCGCCTCTGCGGAACGGAATGTCAATAAGTTGGTGCTATGACGCGCCCTTGAGGCACGCACAGTGATGTACCTTCAGTGGTACAGATATATAACATCGGTGATATGACACGCCCTTGCGGTACGCCCAATAATATATACTGTTAAAAATGTTAAGCGGCTCGCCGTGTTGAACCGCCCGCCTCTGCGGAACGGAGCGTCAATAAGTTGGTGCTATGACGCGCCCTTGAGGCACGCACAGTGATGTACCTTCAGTGGTACAGATATATAACATCGGTGATATGACACGCCCTTGCGGTACGCCCAATAATATATACTGTTAAAAATGTTAAGCGGCTCGCCGTGTTGAACCGCCCGCCTCTGCGGAACGGAGCGTCAATAAGTTGGTGCTATGACGCGCCCTTGAGGCACGCACAGTGATGTACCTTCAGTGGTACAGATATATAACATCGGTGATATGACACGCCCTTGCGGTACGCCCAATAATATATACTGTTAAAAATGTTAAGCGGCTCGCCGTGTTGAACCGCCCGCCTCTGCGGAACGGAACGTCAATAAGTTGGTGATATGACGCGCCCTTGAGGCACGTCCAATAATATAGACATTGTTAAAAACGTTAACCTCCATCGTCCTCCAACGCTCCATCGTAGGCTTCAATATCACTTAACACCAGGTGAATTGTGGCCAAGCGCAAACCCATAATGAATAAAAAAAAAACACTGTTAAAAACGTTAAGCGGCTCGCCCTGTTAAACCACCCGCCTTTGTAGAACGGACGTTAAGCCGGTGATATAACGCGCCCTTGAGGCACGCAAAATGATGTCAATGTATCGTCAGTGGAACGGGCAGGTAACTGACCAGTTACTTGCCGGTTGTCACAGCGACTTGGGCTTGTCTTTCGCTTTCCATCAGGCGTAGGGAAGCCATTATATCGAGCTACAATAAAAATAAATGTTTATAAGTAGAAAAATTATCATTAAATTAGTTAACCAAATATGCAATGTTAATAAACACAACCTTCAAATTATCCTTAAGTCTTACCTAAGTTTCCTCTTCACAATTCGATAGCTTGAAATGTAAAATACATAATTACAAAACATACACCATAATGTAATAAGACGAGATTTGTGACATGTTCTTGAAATATAATGAAACAACGTACGATACAGATCAGTTAACTAAAGCCGACACTCGCAGTACTCACACTTATGCAATGTCACTACAAAGTAACAAAGTAAAACTATAACTGTCCTCTTCACACTCGTAAACCAGACCGCGTGCGAAAGAGACAGGCAGACTTTTCATGATGCGCATGCAGTACAAGTCACGCCGCGCGCTTATTCACAGACACTAGTGTAATTGTGTTCAACGTGCCAGTTAGTTAGCTGAACTTCTGTTCTGAAGAACTGTTTCTCTTTTATACTTGCCCATCGTGGCGGGGTACAAACCTGGAGTGCGGTCTCCTCATGGCCGGGTGTGGGGGGAACTGCACTGCCATCTGTCTCCTCAACTCGGCAACTTTCTTGGCCAGCTCAGTCACGTCTTGACCTTCCTGTTGGTAGATAAATCGATATACATAAGAGTGAATCTCCAAATGGCTGCACATAATTGGATATTTTTTCCTTCTTTATTGCCAGGGAATTAAACTAATGAAACTACATTTTGACGTATTTTAGTTCGTATATACGAACGCGTGAGGGACAAATGGGAGGAATTTATGGTGCGAAATTACGCCATCCGTAAGTTGAAGCTTCGTTTTCGATTATATTATTAGAGTCGTAAGACCCAGACTTCCAGACACAATAGATGAAACAATAGGAATTGGATCACATGAGAACATTGGGCCTTACGAGGTTAAAGTAGGTATAGGTTGCAGACAAATTTTAAACATAGGTATTGGGAACAGATATGGGGCAGATCCCGGTGACGGGATATAGATATTGGGATTGTTGAGGTCAGGATTTAATTTTGTCGCGATACGAAGCCGGGACGACAGTATTAGTAATAAACAAATAAGATGCATTAATATATCTGACAACATGTCATATAGAGATCAGATCCCAAGGTAAATTCAAACATTTGTGCTATGTTGATAAGAACAACAATTAATGTACTTGTCACTGACCTGTTGTTTGGTGAACAAATCCAGTTCAGCGTCGAGTATCTCTTTCTCAGCTTCCTGTCTCGTCTTGGGTTTCTTGGCGTTAGCCTGCGAACAACATGCTATTAATAAACAAATGCGCAGAACACTGATCACAGTTTGGTCTAGTATTTTGAATACCAGATCTTAGCTGGTCAGCTATGATATTCGTATAAAATTCAGACCAGAGCCAATTTCGAAAAGTTTATTTCCTAAATTAACCTTACCGGAATGAAAACAAGTAAAAGTTGTACACCCTTGGTGGTGTAACGCATTTTGAGATTGTCTAAAAATAAGTTTTAATAAAAAAAGAATATGTATTATAAATTTTATTTAATTATAAATTTGGCTCATTTTATTTTTGTTTTAATTTTAGTAAATTCTACTGGATACCAAATATTATTTTCAAATAAGAATCGTTTTTTATTAGATTTGAACAATATTCCCTTACTAATTTAATACACATTATAACTGTACACAAACCGATATTCCAAATTTTATTTACAAAACTTTACCGATGATCATGTTGTGTTACCCTGTTACCTTTAGCCGAACCACAATGACATGTATTATGTATGTACAGCGTGTTTCGGAAGTGAGCACTAATACTTAAGGGTGTTTATATATATCATGTAAAGAAAGCATAGTGAAGGTAATGAACATTGAAAGTGATACTTTATTACTCCATACATTTTTAAAAAACAAATTTTGTGGCAAATCCTTGTACAACCCTGAAAGTTTGTTTGTAAAGACAGGTCACTGACCGAATATCGTACCTACGAACCTACCTATAACTAGACCAGCGCAGTGACAGCGCGGCACACCGCTAGCTACCTATCGTACGTAGTACTGATTTTAAATCCGAATAAAACGCCACGGACGCATTCATTGACTATTCACATAACCACACACACAACACACAAAAACTTCCATGGTAGTCTGGTCAGAGGAGCGGGCTGGCCACGTTACAGGGCCTCCTTTGCCGATCAGCCCAGGCCCAAACGCCTGTCTAAGTATTGGCGAGCAGGCGCGCGGCGCTCCGTCATACCTAGCGTCATTTCATAAAATTCATCATTGTAATAATGTGATGCCGAGCTATGGTCTCCCGATAGAAGATGCGACTAGCGTTCACGAAGGTTACGAAGCAACTGATACGTGACTAAAAAATAATAATCCATTTTTCGCCAATTCCCGTAGGGTTCGGTAATATCAGTTCACAATTGAAAAACCCTCTACTACCAAATTTACACATTTGCAATAACATCACTCGTATAAAGTAACTGGAAATGTGTAGGATATTTTTAAATTAATGAAATCCCCGAAATGAGTAAAAACAAAATAAAAACTCTTATTAGTCCACAGCTGGACATAGGCCTTTCCCAATGTTACTACCAAATTTACACATTTGCAATTCATCAGTCGTATGAACTGGGAATATGTACGATATTTAAAATTAATAAAATCCCCGAAATCTGTAAAAACAAAGTAATAAAAATCCATATTAGACCACTGCTGGGCATAGTGGCATACGCTTCGAACATTGGGAGAGCCCAATGTTCGAAACTGAAAAGGGCTCATGATGATACTTTCATTCGAAATAAATACAGTTGATATTATTTTCAATAATATCCAGAACCCTAGTTGTATTTATCGAAAAAAGAAATAGGTAAGTAGGCGGCGCCCGCGGCGAAAGTCAATCGATGCCGCAACCAATCAGAAGAAAGCGCTTCGTCCTTTGACCTCTGACCGCCGTCTGCGCCGTTTCGTGAATGGCTTAGATACAGTTACGCAAGTAGGCACAAAATTGAATTCGTAATTCTTGAAAATAACTGAATCATGTCAGTAATGTTTCAAAATAATTTTTATCTTTTGTTATCTTTCAAATCTACTTTAAATTCAATGAGGTTGATAAGTTTGAGGGTGAAAACTTATAAAAATCGTTAAATATTCACCATTATGACACTGTTACTATCAAAGATTCGTATTCGTAATATTTATTATTGCAGGAACATAAATATCTGAATTTACGAAATACACGTAATTTTGAGGATTAATTTATCAACTACGTCGTAGGTAATAGGTAGCATTAAATTAGATGTGTCGCCTCTGTATTCTTTGATCACTATTAGTGGACTAAACATCTGTTTTTAGGGTTGCCGTTTGGGACTTTTGCATAAAAATGAAAATCACCAATTACTTAAAACATACAAATTCTTTTGTTCCGGGCACAGTGCTGCCAGATCGTATATCAACTACTCTATACGACCCTTAAGTATTAGTGCTCATTTCCGGTCCACGCTGTATATGTATATTATTTAAATATATTAATAATCAATACATTTTAAACAACGAGACGCGGTGCATCCGTGACGCGTCTACAACGTAATGACACGCTGTGTATACCAAAATAAAGCCTTAGGCTTTTAATGAATATTGAACATTAAAAAAAAAATAAAAAGCAATTAGTTTGAGTTACTTTTCTTTCACTATTTTTTTTTTACTAATCACAAGTTCATTTATATATTAGTTATTAGTTTAAGATCTCATTTGTTTGTTGTAACAGTCTGTTAACATTTCGCGAGATATAACTTTACAGGTAAATTATAGTATTACCACTGGTAAGTTACATAGTACAAAAGCAGTTTTACATTTGTCTTCCTTATGATATTTAACTCCACTAAATACAAGCATTAAGTTATCAATTACAGCTTACTGATATACATATAATGTGTCGACACATCCACATATATACCTATGATCAAAATACGACTATACAATACTTTGTGCTATATATTACAGCATTAATGATACGATGACGAGGTTATCTACATGGTGAGGTAATGAGACAACACGATCGAGACGATGTACGCATGCGTGACAAAAATCAAACAAAAATGCAACTTACACTTACGATGATAAAATATATTAATATGCTATTCGGTCATGTATTTTAAGGCCAATGATGACTACATACACTAGGTTAATATAGACCTTACATTAAATGTCATGTGTAGTTGGTCTTTCTGCTTTTGACCACCCAGCCTCTGATGAAAAGCAGTCGATTCTACGAAGAGTAATCGATCCAAATACCCACGGAATTTAAGATAAAGCGACATTTGCCTCCACTTCTATAAAGCTAAACTGACACTGACTGGGTCTCTTATTGCTCTCTCTGTTCCGGTGAGCTAGTTTTATTGTAGACCACAATATCGTATTTCCTTATTTAAAATGTTAGTAACATTTGGAACATTTTATCACACGCTAGTGAATGTTCTCTATGACAATTACTACTAAAGATGTTTGTAAGAGAGCCAATTCTTTGAAGCTTTTCAAAACACGGTACTTTGAATTGATATACTGATGCTAGCAAAAGTCACACATCAATCACTTTAAACTAACGAGAAAGAAAATATTGTGAGAACATTGAACAGAGAAGCCATGCAAACTAAATAGAGAATGTAAAAACAAAATCAAACATACAGAAAATATGAAAAATAAAAATCAAACAATCTAAAATGGCTACCTCACAATGATGAACGATAAAACATAATTATTACCTATAACAATTAGTGCTTCATCTAACTAAGTTAGCATAAACAGGTTGGAATCCTAAGTTGGCCCAAAACTTGTTTGCAAATGTAGCACGCCGCATTTTGCCTAATAACTTCATACACTCTATAAAATAAACTAGACTGCCGTCACGTAACATCATACTTTTATTCTTTCATTGGTCGCGCGGTCGCCGTTAGTCAAAATGTTTGTTTAGAACATGAAAAATGACATAATTAAAATTCTGTGTCCCTTGAATGTACGATAGACATACACATTCCATCAATGACATAACCACGATGCACCGTTTATGACATTTAAATGTACCAAGTGATTAGTAAAATTACAACATAATTTTCCAGTCCTTATGTCCACAATTAATAGAGGCCTATACCCAGAGTGGAGTTCTAGTAACAGGAAAAATGATATTATAAACTTGTAAAAAATTAATGTTTGTAAGATTTACTGGAAATAAATAGGCTTATTATATATGTCACCGGAAAATAGCAAGAATCGTAAGTTGATCAATTTCCTAGGTAGTTGATTAACTTCCGGAAAATAATAAACGGCAGTTGAAATGTATTATTTAACGTATGTATTTTAGTAAATTGATCATTTTACGGGGTCTTCCCGTAAAATCATCCGACGAAGGTGAGGTGAACGTTGATTGGTTCAATGGCTGACGTGGCGTTATCCCGGCAACCAATCAGGGAACACTGTATTAAGTTATGGGTAATAGTGCACCGTTAAATAGTACATTGAGCAACGATTGGCCCATTTGAGGACGATTTTACTTGTGTCAAAATCGTAAATTATTAAATGACTGTCAGGCTACCGTAAATTGATCAACTAACTGAAATCCATTGCGTTAAATAATACATTTCAACTACCGTTTGTTATATTCCGAAAGTTAATCAACTACCTAGGAAATTGATCAACTTACGATTCTTGCTATTTTCCGGTGACATATATATGTCCACAATTTAGATGTAATCGGTTCTAGCCGTCAAGATGATTACTCGATCTTGCAGACTGTGAAGGAGCATACTCTTATTATGTTTTAGGAGACTGGTTAAAATTGACTGGTGCACACAATAGCACTTCAGTCGGTCGGAAGAAGGTTATTTTGTTTATGTATATCAAGGCACATAAAATAGATTACAGCCATATACATTATAACTTAAGAATTTTATATTGTATCATGAATGCGGGTACGAAAAGTTTTAAACTTATAAAATCTGTGTTATCTATACACATAAAAGAACTTGTTAAATAATATAGTTTTCCTGTCGACATAGTCTTGAATTATGTTGTAAACTCACACTCAACTTGGTCAAAATCGTTGTATATTGTATTATATTGGTCAAACGCATGCGTACACGCCTCAACGTCAGTACCTGCAGGTGTAGCCTGGACATCGAACGAGCGACCGTCTCTCCCTGGGCCAACAATCACAGAGCCTTTAGTGACCTACTACATCACATTTGTATTATAAATGAACGTTATGGCGGCGAGCCAGAGTTCACATCTGTATGGAGATGATAAACAATTTAAATGTAGATTGTGTATAGTATGAAATATAACCAAAATAAAATTGATTGAACAACTAGACATGCTGTATTCTATTATATAGCCGTCTGGAAAAAAGCAGGGAATAAAATGTACTGAATAACTAAGTAAATGAGCTAAATCTCATTGAAGTAACTGTATAATTTCCAGGCGGCAAATGATTATACAGAAAAATATCTATAACGCAACATAAATGTATCATATCGAGGCGTTTGCACTTATTCTCATTTCTAATCAAGACATCAAGTATACAACATAGATTTTTGTCTATCTGAACATTCAAACATTAAATTTAATGAAAAAACTTATAGAGACATTATTGTCTCCTATAAGCCCTATTTTTGCGGAGAGTCAGAGACTCGCTTGATTTGTAAACGATCTACGGTTTTGCCATTGAAAATTTTGAGACATTAAGTAGCTCCTTTCTCGAGGGTCCCTAAATCGTATCCATAATCCATATTTTAGTTAGCCATTATGATAGAAGAGATAGATATTATGATCTAGCACACACCTGCATCTGCATGAGCGTCCCGTTGTACGCGACCAGCTCCTTCCTCAGCTTCTCTATGCCCTCCTGCGCCGACGTGATGCCCTCCATCAGCGCCGCCTTTTGAGGCTCGCTGACGTTGCCTGTGGGAGAAAGTCAGCTATTAACACAGCGTCAAATACCATGGAGCAAGTACAAAGAGGGTTGGTTGTATGTAACATTTTCTATGAAACAATGCGTGTCCTTTACAGGCGGTGAGAGGTAGCAATTACTCGCTCCGCCCAGTATGAGAGTCTAATAGGCCAAGAACAGCTGATGATACAAATCTCCCTCTTTTGAAGACGAATACTGACAACTTGCGAGACCGATGGATTTCCCGTAAAAAAAAAAAAAAAAACTTACGTCAAGTTTTGTAAGAAAGTTCCCTCTCCCCTTCCGCGTTTTACAAGACCCCCCCCCCCCCCCCCCCCATTTGGGTTACGTAATACTTCAACGGTCCCTAGTCTCGTCGCCATCGTCATTTAACTAAGTTAGCATAAGCGTCAACTGCTCGAGCAGTCAGTGAACGGCCGCTGTACGTGTACTGACCGGACTCGAACTTGGTGATGAGCAGCTTCTGCTGCTGCAGCTGCGTGTCGAGCAGCAGCTGCGCGCGGCGCATCATGTCCATCACCTGCTTGCTCTTGTCCAGCGGCTTGCTCGGCTCCTTCTTCGCCTCCTGCCCGTTCGGGGTTTCTTTGGCTTGCTGTGGACAAATATAAAAATGTAATATAAAACGGAGCTTTTATTTTTTTTAACACAATGACGTAACTCATGTTTTTTTATAGAATATGGCTATGTTAGAAAGTTTTGGTTTGATTTCCAGATTCATAATAGGACCACCCCATCTCATCCCGTGGGTGTCGTAAAAGACGTCTAAGGCCCGGCGCCCATTATCGGCATCGGTACGACTGAGGATTTTAGGGGGCAAATAGCAATGCCACTGAAAATCAGCGCCGCGGCGCTTGCGTCACGGCTAATGCTGAGTGGTTACCCTTTTGGTGCATTGTTCTATAGTGT